>CM038143.1:341151853-341468973 GCA_021437245.1 Aegilops speltoides
GCGATTGTGTGTTGTTATTCAATCGACCGTCACCCCTTATGTATATAAGAGGCGATGGACTTCCCGTGCAAGGAAAATGCTTGGAATCACGTCCAAAACCCTGGTCAAATTCGGATTGGTTTTGTCCGAACTTTTCAAAACTGTTCGGTTTAAACTGGCTGTACCTTGCGGTTAATTTTTAAGGTGGTAAACGATCACGGATGGAAACGAGCCCAAAAGAAATCTTGACTGTTTCAACGAGACGAAGAACTTTCATGTTGAACGTTTTTTTGATTAGAGGTCATTTTAAGGGTCAAATCGGCCACGGAAAGCAGGGTATTCCCTCGCGCTACCCATCACACATGCGTCTGGTAGGGCGCGCCACATCTCGCCTCGTGATAGGGCTGCACTCCGATTGCTCTAACTTTTGCATACGAACTCGGATCTGGACAATTTTTATATCAAAATAGATCATTTCGACGAGACGAAGACAATTCCTGTAGAATGTTTTTCCATATGAAGCAGTTGTGGGGGCGTAATTAGCCGAATAGTGTTCTGAATACAAAATCTCAGTATTTCGAACACAACTTTGGCCTTCGAGATGAGATCGGATGGCGATGGACCAAACTTCGAAGATGTTCATCTGGACAATATGAAACTCTTTTATGTAGATCACTTCTCCATTGGAGGCCATATTAATTAAGTTATTGACCGTGCCAAAATCTGGTGTCAACAGCCGGATATATGAATGTGTCCCGGTACTCACGATTTGGCCAGGGGCTTGTCCCTCGGCCGCCACTCCGAGCTGCTGTCGGTGGCCGCGGTGGAGCTGTCCGGAAGGGAAGCTTTCCCTTTCTTGGACACCTCGGCCTCCAAGCGCGTGGGGTCCGACCTCTTCTTACTCCCTCCTCTGGGGAGGAATGGCTTTCTTCTTCCTCCTCCTCCTCCTCGTTGTCCTCGGCGGCGGAGGAATGAGTCTCAGCGTCTTCGGACGTCACGTCCGAAGTGCCCTTGCGACGGAGACCACCTCTGGTCCCCTTGGCATTCTTCTTGGCCTTCTTCTCCGGCGGAACCAGCATCTTTGTCAGAAGCGGGATTTCTAGGTCTTCGAGCAGTGGAGCCGGACAGTAAATCTGCTCCGCCTTCTTTGTCCAGGCCTGAGAGAATTAGTAGGGAGGCTTAGGCATCTTCCTCGATTATGCAAGTAAAGGACACACCTTGAAAGCATGAAAAAACTTACCGGACTAGACGGATGGGCCAAGTCGTGCCCGCGGTCCTCGGTTGTGGCCGGCCGCGTCTCGTTGGCCTTGAAGAGCACCTTCCAGATGTCTTCGTGCATAGTGCCGAAGAGCTCCAGCAGGGTCTGGTGCTTGGCCGAATCGAACTCCCAAAGATGGCAAGTCCGGCGTTGGCATGGTAGTAACCGGCGAACAAGCATCACCTAGATCACGTTGACGAGCTTGACATTCTTGTTTATCATGTTCTGTACGCGCGTCTAAAGCGCTGTCAGCTCGTCCGCCGAAGACCAGTTCAGGCCTTTCTCTGGCTAGGAGGTGAGCCGCATTGGGGCTCCTAACCGGAATGCGGGAGTCGCGGCCCAGGTGGTGCCGCGCGGCTCTGTGATGTGGAACCACTTCGACCGCCACCCTTTGGTAGTCTCCATGAAGGAACCTTCGGGCCAGGTGACATTGGGCATCTTGCTGACCATGGCACCTCCGCACTCCGCGTGTTGACCACTCACCACCTTTGGCTTCACATTGAAGATTTTTAGCCATAATCCGAAGTGGGGAGGGATGCGGAGGAAGGCCTCGCACATGACAATAATTGCCGAGATGTTGAGGATGGAGTTGGGGGCCAGATCATGGAAGTCCAGCCCATAATAGAACATGAGTCCGCGGACGAACGGGCGGAGAGAGAATACCAGGCCACGGACGAAGTCTGAGATAAACACCACCCTCTCCTGGGGCTCCGAGGTGGGGACGATCTGCCCCTTGGCCGGAAGCCGATGGGCGATTTCCTTGGCCAAGTACCTGGCCTCCCGGAGCTTCGTAATGTCCTTCTCCTTGACGGAGGAGGCCATCCACTTGCCTTGCACTCCGGATCCGGATATGGTTGGAGTGCTTTTTTGGGGCGGAAAGGATGAGAGCTTGGGCGCTGGAGCTCAAGAATGGATGGGCAGAGAAAGAGAAGGCGTGGGTGAAAAGGGGTAAATCCTAGTCTCTTTATAAAGGCAGTGAATATCAAGCACCTCCCCACTCGCCTTAGAACTTGCCTATTCCCCAAGGGCCATGCAGATGGCACGGTTAGGTTACCCATGCCCGTATTGATGAGAATCCCACAATAAGGGGACATGATCTCTGCTTTGACAAGACGTTCCAATGAAACCGCATCTCGAAATATGGAGCGGCAGGCTATAAAAAGGTTCGAATAATGACTGGGCGGCGACGTAATGTCACGCTACAAAAAGTTTTCAGCAGATTGGACTCGTGAAATATTATATTCTCTACGGTTGTGAGTGGGATTTGTTTTGCAGAGCCGGACACGTTTTCTGTGTTTGAAGATTATTTTGGAGTATTCGGAGAAGGAACCCGCCTTGCAATGTCGAAGACAATCTGCGTGCCGGACACCTCGTCATTGAAGCCTGGTTCAGGGGCTACTAAGGGAGTCCTGGATTAAGGGGTCCTTGGACGGCCGGACTATTAACATGGGCCGGACTGCTGGGCTATGAAGATACAAGACAGAAGACTTCCTCCCGTGTCCGGATGGGACTCTCCTTGGCGTGGAACGCAAACTTGGCGATCCGGATATGTAGATTCCTTTCTCTGTAACCGACATTGTACAACCCTAGCCCCCTTCAGTGTCTATATAAGCTAGAGGGTTTAGTCCGTAGAGACAATCATAATCACATAGGCTAGAATTCTAGGGTTTAGCCATTACGATCTCGTGGTAGATCAACTCTTGTAATACGCATATCCATCAAGATCAAATCAAGCAGGAAGTAGGGTATTACCTCCATAGAGAGGGCCCGAACCTGGGTAAACATCGTGTCCCCTGTCTCCTGTTACCACTGACCTTAGACGCACAGTTCGGGACCCCCTGCCCGAGATCCGCCGGTTTTGACACCGACAGGGAGTGCCCAAGATCATGCACAGTCCAATAAGAATATATGTGTATGATAATAAGGAAAAGTGGCGGAATCGCCAATTTTTGCAACACTCAAGGCGGGTAGTTTGTTTTTATATTTCTAGCTAGCTGGTCTATCGCACACGGTTCGTCCTAATTTCTGAATAAACTACCCGCCTTTAGCTTGCGCACGTGGTGATTTTACAATGCACTTGCATCGCACACGGTTAAGCCAATACCTCCACCCTTTACTCGCGCTTGCGCAGTCGTGGTGATTTTACATCGCACTTGCATCGCACATGGTTGAGCCAGTACCTCCACCTTTGCTCACGCTTGCGCAGTCGTCGTGATTCACAGCGCACTTGCATCGCACACGGTTAAGACATTATACCCGTGTCCGTTGAGCGTCATCATAGTCTTTGCAGCAAAAAAAAGTTAGAGAGGGTCAGAAGACAGCTACACCAGCATGTGACCGAAATATATATGAGTGAAAAGGGCGGTCTGTGATGTTCAAAATACCAATGCACAACTTTGAACGCGCGGGCCCACGGTTGGGCGCGTCATCAAAGATCGATGAGAGGGGCCATAAGTCAAGAACCACCTGGAAGTGGCCAAATATATGTAGGAATATTGGGTGTGATGTTTAAAACTTTAAAATACACAATGCACAACTTTGGTGGGACCTGCCTCGCAAACAGGAAACCACCCTTGGATATATCTATAATGACATAATGTCGTAGCTAGCTAGGGTGCTTGACCCACCACCTTCCACTTCGTGTCAGCGGGGCGGATGCACGTAATGATACTTTGGTCATACATGCATGTCGCCATGACCTACCATAAGACAGACTAGTGAACCTATCGTTTGGTCAAACAACGACTATTGTTGTCGATAAACTGCTTGGGCCAATAGATTGAACCATCATAAAAATCACACGAGAGGGACCACAAAACCAACACCTCTTGCATGCGTCCCAAAATTATATATGTTGGAAGGGGTGATGTGTGTTTTCAATATAGAATAATGTACAATTTAGATGTGGTGCCTACCTCTCGATACAGACAACAACCATGAAGGCCAGGTAGTTAAGGACGAGATACGTAGGGTACGATGTATGTCAAACCCACAATCCGAGCATGTGGGAGGGAATCCAGATAATGCATGAGCTCGAGCTTTGGCTGAACGACATGTGACGGTGACCGGCCCTGACATGAACTAGGAGGAATCCATTCATGGACAACACATACCTGTCGTTATCGGTCAAAGGGATGATATATATACACTTGGGGAGCCACTAGTACAGCGAGCTGCTAAACAAACGGTTTTTAACCCCTTTCCGTGATGGCCTTCGGAACCGTCTCCAAGTGAGTGTGGGCGATAGGGGGGTCCTTCACACATGACCTAGAAACCGTCGGGGATATGCCCTCCTGGCACACACGCTCGACAAAATGAGGTCGTGTGCGACTAGCGAGCGCCCAAATACGGCAATACGTATAGTAGAGCTAAAAAATTACAATTACACGGCGAAACTGTTTTCGGTCGCAAGTACATCCCACACAGTCAGTCCCCGCTAAATATTTCCGTTCGTATGTATATCCCACACAGTCACTCCAAGGAAAACGTTTCCGTTCACATGTACATCACACACAATTTGCCCCGTTAAATTGTTTGTGATAGTGTTGCCATTGCACACGATATTAGTAATTTCATCGTTTGCGTTATTGAATGCATCACACACAGTGCGTAGTGGCAAAGGCTGTCCATCACACACAGTTTTTATGTGGTAAACATTTGCGCCAGGTGGCCTAATGCAAACAGTTTTCAAGAGGATGTCGTGTGTGATTGTTCATTAATCTAACACGGTTTATTCCTAGAAACTGTGTGCGTTATTGAATGCATTGCACACGATGTTTTCTCAATAACTGTTTGCAATAGAAAAACCCAATTAACAGGCTAATTATCCAATTATTTATAATCCGTTTAGTAATCTAATTGACATTTCATATTAAAACACAATATATTTCATTTTCATAACTGAAATACATCAAGTACAACATCATATAGCTTCAGCACTCAGCTACCCCATTACACAACTACACCAGGACCAATTTTCACATGAAACATCTATAACCTTTCGAAATTAGCATCATAGACGGTACATAGACAGATGTATCTCATCTGGAAAACTAACTGAAGCGTATATAATATTGAGCCTTCATTGATGTTGAAGGTCTTTGTAACTTTAGGCCAGTGCCTGTGGATGATTGACCGTCCATCCTTTGTCCTCTTCAGGAACACTTCAATATTGAACTGTGGGTGTTGTATGAATACCTTCCTCACCTCCTGACCATACAGGTGGGTTGAGAGGTAATCATCAGTGAACTGCTTTGGAAAGGCCTGAAAACAAGGATGTGCATAAATATCTTCTCTATATTGGAAATTGGGCAAAGGAATAAAAAGGCAAGTAGACTGATATTCATTGTGCAGAAAAAGATCTTGTTGTTTTTTGTCGCTAATTTCTTTATCCTAACAATCTTTCTGAGTTTCTCGACTTGACCGATATTCATGGACAACTCATTTTCCCATATGCAAAAAGGGTCGAACAGTGGGTCAAAACCGCTCACAGCAGGACCTACATGTGCAACACCAAATTTGTAGCGACCAGACCTCAAACGGTTGAGTCTCTATGCATTAGTGTCATCCCTAGATCGGTAATGCTGACACACACAGTACTCAAGGAATTATAACAGAGTTCCAATCACACACTTATTACATCGAGTCCTCATAAAGAGTATGATTACATAAATAAATCATGCCTGAAGGCCATCTAAACAAGATAACTACGGAAGCTTCGAAGGTAAATGAGTCCATCAACTCCAACGGCATAGCTGCGTGCAAAACAACGACCTATCGCACCTTATTAGTAAATGCGAGTAGTCGCAACATAAGGCGTTGCAGACGAAACAGTCGACACATGGAATATCTTTGGCTTAGTTACCTTTGTAAAGCAATGATAATGCAAGAACTATATCTACATGCAATATTTGGCTGGTGGAAGCTGTAAGTTTCATGTTTTTTTTGCATAAAGCTAGTTTTTTCCTACAACAAAGGAATAGATTTATTTAAATACCCCCATGTTGCCCATTATTTGAGAAGGTAACCCCAACTCAAATCCCAATTAAAAATATCATCATTAACCCAACATCATAATTAATTAGAGTAACGTGATGAGATCACATCAATAGATTCAAGTGCTAGATACTCAAGATGTCCATAACTGGGGACACGGCTAACCATGATTAGTTTATACACTCTGAAGAGGTTTGCACACTTTTCCCCATAAGACTCGATCTCCTCCGTTGAGGTTCTCACACTACATGATGTTTGAGAAACGGATGACCGAGACATAGCCTTTCTGAAGCATTAACTCTCTACTCCGGGTAGACATTACCACCTACATCCCTCTACATCTGCTAGTCTACCTTTTCAAGAGCTCACGCAACATACTCAACTATGCCAGAGCCCATAATGGCTTGTGGCTGCACACGGAACTTTCTAGCATGAATAATCTTATGATCCCTTTGAGCCTAAGTGGCATTCCATAGGATAATCACAAGGTAACCCCGGGACTTCCAAAAACAGGCAAAACTGGGTTCCCTAGGTGCCTCAACCAATCCACCCAGATGTGTATTAGAGTTGCCACCTTAATGTTATCCAACTAAAATAAATCCCAAACTTCCATGTGTGAATCACGAAATAATCCCTGTCTATGAGCATGGCTAAGCAATAATAAGCATAACATATATTCCCGGGGTGATAGAAGGTATTAGGTTCCTACCTCAAGCACTACAACCAAAACCACATGTTCCCAATCCTACCAATGCAAATATTTGTGGGGCAGAACTAATGCATAGTAAAAACTGAGTATAAAAGAGTATGATCAAAGTGTAACTTGCCTTGCTGACGATCTGCAAACTCTAGAGGTTCATAGTAACAAGGTTCGCACTCTGGGTACTCTAGTGTAGACAAACAATAGCATATGTAAGCAATCACTCAAAGGAAACACGAGGAAACCGAGAAAAGATCCAAATCAAACCCGGAACAAGCAAACGGCTTAAACTAACAAGAGTCAAAACCTGATAGCAATATTAACATATGAATTAGAACTTAACAGTAGATACATGTAATTAGCTACGATTTGCAAAAAGATTCAACTCAAACGGAGCAACGAAACTCAAAATACGAACGAAATAAGATCATTTGCTAATCTGGACTAAAGTCAAATTTTACAGTACCAAAATCATGTTCAAGTTGATTAACTGGAAAGAGGGCTTTGAGTCGAAGATTTTGGAGCTGGTTTCATCTAATTTGGATAAGCGAGTAAAAAGTTATACTAGTTTGAAAATCAGGGGCTGGATCACGATAAAAATAATCACAGATAAGTCCCTGACCAAAAATAAAATAAAAAGAAAAGACTAACAGACGAATGTTCACTATCTGAACCTAACCGGTGAACAACGTTCGTTAAAACAAGCGATCGGACAAACGTTCGCTAACTAATAAAACCGAAAAAACGAACCGCGGTTAACAAAAAAAACCGGGGCATCGATTTTACCGGTCAACGCGGGGTCAACGGTGGCTGCGGTGGCGTTAATGGCGCGAGGCTGCGGGCGGGCGGCGGCATCCGTGGCGGAGTGGCGGCAACCAGGCGGCGAAGCGAAGGCGGCGGCGGCGGCTTCGGCTTCGGCTTGGGGTCCCCGGGATGCTTTTAAAGGGGGTGGAGGAGGCTTGCGGGAGGGGGCAGGCGGCGGCGGGAGTCCAATCCGGACTCCAGGCGGAGTCCACCGGCGGCACGGCAGCGCAGCGCGGAGGCGGTTGGTGCGAGTGGTCCGGCTGGGCTTCGGCCCAGTTCGGTCCGGAGAGTTTTTTTTTAAAATTTCGCCTGAAGAGAAAATCCGTATAAAATATAAAAAATTCTAAAAATGCCAAAAACAATTTTCACCATCTAAATGAAATATTTAGAACAAAGTGAACATTTTTCTGGCCTAAAAATGCAATTTTCGAAAATGCATATTTTGCTAATTCAAATAAAATAGCAAATAAAATACCAAAAAAATCATAATTTGATTTTAAAATTCTTTCTCCAATATTTGTCTTAATTTGAAGAAGTCATATTATCTTCTCTCCTTTATTTTTAAAACTGGAAATATTTGGAGAGAAAAATTATAAAATCAAATTGATCCTTTTCTTCCAATTTGAATTAAATTCAAATATGACTTTTGTGAAACCTCCAACTCTCTTCGTGGGTCCTTGAGTTGCTTAAGATTTCTAGGATCTCAACCAAAGTGCAAGAATAAATACGATATACATGTGACGATCTATGTATAACATCCAAATTGAAAATTAGGATGTTACAAACCTACCCCCCTTAAGATGAATCTCGCCCTCGAGATTCGGGTTGGTCAGCAAAAAGGTTTGGGTGGTCTCTACGAAGGTCTTCTTCTCGCTCCCAGGTGGCTTCCTCCTTGGTATGGTGGCTCCACTGAACTTTGCAAAACTTGATAACCTTGCTGCGAGTAACTCGGCTGGAAAACTCGAGAATCTTGACTGGCTTCTCCTCATAAGTCAAATCACCGTCTAACTGAATTGCTTCCAGTGGCACTGTATCTCTCAGAGGAATATCAGCCATCTCTGCGTGGCACTTCTTCAACTGGGAAACGTGAAACACAACGTGAACTCCTGACAATCCTTCTGTCAATTCCAGTTTGTATGCAACTTCTCCCATACATTCCAAAGCTCGGTATGGTCCCACAAAACGTGGTGCTAGCTTTCCCTTGACTCCAAAACGCTTAACTCCTCGAAGTGGGGACACACGAGGATATACTCTATCTCCGACTTCGTAAACTGTCTCCTTGCATTTAGAATCCGCATAACTCTTCTGCCTGGACTGGGCTACCTTGAGTCTGTCGCGAATCAGCTTAACCTTCTCTTTAGAGTCTTTGATTAAATCTGGTCCAAACAAGTGTCGATCTCCAACTTCATCCCACGATAACGGTGTCCTGCACCTCCTTCCGTACAAAGCTTCGAAAGGGGCCATCTTCAAACTGGCTTGATAACTGTTGTTATAGGAGAACTCTGCATACAGTAAATTGTCGTCCCAACTAGACCCATAGTCTAGCGCACAAGCTCTCAACATGTCCTCCCGAATCTGATTGACTCTCTCGGTCTGTCCATCTGTCTGTGGATGAAAGGTTGTACTAAACTCTAGCCTAGTACCCAAAGTCTCATGCAACTGATTCCAAAACTTTGAGGTAAACTGGGTTCCTCTATCTGATACAATGGTCCTCGGAACTCCATGCAGACATACGATCCTGGTCATGTATATCTTTGCCAGCTTGGCACTTGTATAGGTGGTCTTCACCGGGATGAAATGAGCTACTTTCATCAAATGATCGACTACAACCTAGATAGAGTCATAGCCTGAACAAGTCCTGGGCAATCCAGTGATGAAATCCATGCCAAGTTTATACCACTTCCATTCGGGTATCGACTATGGCTGTAGCAATCCAACTGGCTCTGATGCTCTGCTTTAACTCTCTGACATACATCACATACTCCTACATACTCGGCAATATCCTTCTTCATTCATGTCCACCAGAAACTTTCCTTCAAATCCAGATAAATCTTAGTGTTCCCTGGGTGAATGGAATACGGCGAATCATGGGCCTCTTGCAGAATAAATTTCCTGATCTTGGGGTCATTAGGCACATAAACGCGATCCTCAAACCATAACTTGTCGTGCTCATCCTCACGAAATCCTTTAGCCTTTCCTTTGATCATCCTTTCCTTTATCTCGGCAATCTCCTTGTCAGTCTTATGGGCTTCTTTGATCTTACACATCAAAGTGGATTGAATTTCCAATGCTGCTACATAACCTCTTGGAACTATCTCCAAACACAACTCTCAGAGATCACCTGGTAACTCCTTGGGTAATCCTCTGGTCATGAGCGTGTTAACATAACTCTTGCGGCTCAACGCATCTGCTACGACATTGGCCTTTCCGGGATGATAGTGCAACTTCATATCATAATCTTTGATGAGCTCCAACAATCTCCTTTGCCTGAGGTTCAACTCCTTCTGCATGAAGATATATTTCAAACTCTTATGATCCGTGTATACCTCACAATGGTTTCCGATGAGAAAATGTCTCCATGTCTTCAGCGCATGCACTACGGCTGCTAACTCCAAATCATGAGTAGCGTAATTCAGCTCATGAGGTTTAAGCTGTCGTGGGGCATATGAAACAACTATTCCTTCCTGCATAAGCACTGCTCCAAGTCCTCTACGTGAAGCATCGCAATATACCTGATAATCCTTGCATTGATCTGGGAGAATCAGCACCGGGGCGGTAACCAAACGTTTCTTCAACTCCTGGAAACTGTCTTCACACTCCTCAGTCCATTTAAACTTGGTGTCCTTCAATAACTCCGTCATGGGCTTTGCAATCCTGGAGAAATTCTCAATGAATCTCCGATAATATCCTGCGAGTCCAAGAAAACTCCCGATCTCTCCAACTGATGTGGGTGCCACCCATTTAGTCACAGAAGTAACCTTGGTAGGGTCTACTGCTATTCCTTCTCCGGATATAACATGTCCGAGAAATCCAACTTCCTTTAACCAAAACTCACACTTGCCGAACTTGGCATACAAATGATGTTCTCTGAGCTTCATAGGTACCAAACGCAAATACTCCTTATGCTCCTCTTCGTTCTTTGAGTAGACCAATATATCATCAATGAACACCACGGCGAACTTATCCAAGAACTCCATAGACACCTTGTTCATCATGTTCATGAAATAGGCAGGCGCGTTAGTCAGACCAAATGACATAACGGTATACTCATATAGCCCATACCTTGTGGTAAAAGCTGTCTTAGGTATATCCTGCTCTAGAATCTTCAATTGGTGATAACCTGATGGAAGATCAATTTAAGAGAATACTTCAGCTCCTTGCAACTGGTCAAACAAATCGTTGATCATCGGTAGAGGGTATTTGTTCTTGATCGTCACCTCATTCAATGCATGATAATCAACAACCATCCTTAAAGATCCATCCTTCTTTTCCACTAGAAGCACTGGGGCTCCCCAAGGTGACGAACTTTGTCGAATGTAACCCTTATCCAGTAACTCCTTAATCTGCTTCTTAATTTCCTCCAAATCCTGTGCGGGCATCTGATACGGTCTCTTTGATATTGGTCCGGTGCCTGGCAATAGCTCAATTAAAAATTCAATGTCCCGTTCCGGTGGCATGCCTGGTAACTCCTCCGGAAATACGTTGGGGTAATCCTTCACCACTGGTACTTCCTCCTGTACAACTCCTGATAAGGAATTCACTTGAGTCCTCTTCGACACATGCCGGGATACATACTTGATCCTTCTTCCTTCTGGGGTGGTGAGGAATATCGACTTACTAGAACAATCAATGTTCCCCCCATACTTCGATAACCAATCCATGCCTAATATTATATCCAATCTTTATGACTCCAAAATTATTAGGTCCGAGGGAAACACATGTCTGCCAATGGTCAAGGGTAACCGATCACACCATCGGCTGGCCATATACTCTGCTCCTGGTGAGCTTACTAACATCTGTGACCTAAGGGCTAGGGTTGGCAACCAACCAGTCCACAAATCCCCTTGATATGTATGAATGCGATGCACCAGTGTCAAAAAGAACAAGTGCGGGAAATGTATTAATCAAAAACTTACCAACAACTGCATCGGGTTGATCCTCTATCTCCTCCATGCTGAACCTGACCTTTGGTGAAAGGGTTGGGCTTCTTGGTAGAACTTCCATTGCCATTTCCATTCTTCGCGTCAGGACATTCATTGGCATAATGTCCAGTCTTCTGGCACTTGAAACAGGTAACGTGGCTCAAATCCCTCTTGGCTGGTGTTGAAGGGTTGGAACGGTTCTGGCTGCTGCTTCCTCCATTCCCATTATCATTCTTAGGGCCACTATGGTTGTGCGAACTTGCTCCGTTGTGCCCGTGTCCTCCATGGTTATGGGTATGCCCTCTCAAGTACGGGGAATAGTGGGGCTTCTACTGAGCTCCTAAAGTGTACCTCCCCTATCCATACTTCCTCTTGGGATTATCGATCTATTGTTGCTTGCCTTCAATCATGAGAGCCATATCTACCAACTCCTGGTAGTTGTTGAATGTTGCCACCATCAACTACATGCTCAGCTCATCATTCAGTCCTGACAGAAACTTCTCATGCTTAATCTGTAGCTACGTCATCAGGGGCATAGCGTGCTAACTTACTAAACTCATCCACATACTGGCCCATTGTATGTCCTCCTTGGCGCAAGTTGCGAAACTCACGATTCTTCATACTCATAGCTCCTGCTGAAACATGGGCAGTACGGAAAGCCTGCTGAAACTGATCCCATGTAACAGTGTCAATGGGGTAAGTGGCTGTGAAATTTTCCCACCATGATGATGCGGGTCCATCAAGCTGATGTGCGGCGAAGAGCACTCTCTCCGCATCTGTGCATCCTGCAGCGGTCAGCTCTCTTCTGATCTTGCGGAGCCAATCATCTGCAATAATCGACTCGGTGCTACTAGAGAACATTGGCGGATTCAACCTTAAGAAATGGGCTAGGTGATCAACAGGGGGTGGTGGTGGTGGGTTGTTGTTGTTGCCTTGGTTCTGATTCTAGACTAAAAGCTGCATCAAGGTACTTTGCTGCTAGATAAATTGTGTGAGCTCAGGTGGGAAGGCAAATCCATTGTCACGTCTCGGAGGCATCTGATGGGTTTAGAAGGGGTGAAAAAACAGAATAGAATAGGGTCTAAGAGAGATTCACTACCCATAATGCTCATGAGACAAACACAATAAATTTCACTTCAATCAATAGCACACAAGTCACACAAAACGGTCTAACCTACAACTACAAACTCGATCATTGCAACTACTTGGAGGGAAAATACTACTAATTACAATGGTGGTCGTCTAGAAATTTTCATCAGAGGAAGACTCCATGATATCTCTCCAGCTTCATCAGCGTAATCATCATTGCTATCAGGGTCGGAGTTGGTGTCGTTGAGGATGATGTAGTCTCCTGGTTGGTTGTCCTTCCTTGGCGTGGGGTCTCCCATGAATACTCCTAGCTTCTTCGTCAGGTCTTCATTCTTCTCAAGTAGTATAGCAATCTCTTCCTAGTATCCATCGCGTGTAGACTTGATCTCCTCCTCCAGCTCATTGTTTCTCCTCACCAGTTTCTTGATCTTCTTCATGTGGATAATTTGTTGATTCTCCTGTCGACGTATAATCAATATGATCCCCCATCTCTTGAATGTAAGCTGCAATTGGTACATCCCTCCGGGTGCGGATCACCTCCCATTTGTCATCTCGGCGGCCACATATCTGGTAAACGGTATTCTCCAGCTCTTTGTGATACACCTCACATATGCGTCCAAAGGTGATATGTGCGGCCATGCTCTTTCCAATACTCCAGCTTGGTGCATCCAGGTAGAAATCAATAGGCTCCATTATTGGCGCAAAAGTCCTCCCAAGTATCCAGACTTTGATCTTCCAGCACTCCTCTTCCGATGCAGATGCAGAGAAAGTCCCCGTGAAGCTTGGTAGTCCGATGTTCATATACTTAGTGACTTCCTTCAAGTGCTTTCCGAAGGGGGTGTCGTCATCCGGCTGAGTGAACTTGTTCTTGGGATCCGCCATCTATAGAGCAGAAAGAGAGGAGAATTAGAAATGAGTAGAGAAGAGAAATCCTGTGGCTCATTCTAGTGGTCGCGTCCTACAGTCAGCGTGTGCTCTGATACCATCTTCTAGCACCAGACCTCAAACGGTCAAGTCTCTGTGCATCAGTGTCATCCCTGGATCGGTAATGCTGACACGCACAGTACTCGAGGAATTATAACAGATTTCCAATCACACACTTATTACATCGAGTCCTCATAAAGAGTATGAGTACATAAATAAATCATGGCTGAAGGCCATCTAAACTAGATAACTAAGGAAGCTTCAAAGGTAAATGAGTCCATCAACTCAACAGCATAGCTGAGTGCAAAACAACGACCTATCGCACCTTATTCGTCGTCTGAGTAGTCTGCAACATAAGACATTGTAGCCCGAAATGGGTCAACACATGGAATATGCTGGCATAGTTACATTGCAAAGCAATGATAATGCAAGAACTATATCTACATGCAATATTTGGCTGGTGGAGGCTGTAAGTTTCATGGTCTTTGCATAAAGCTAGTTTTTCCCTACAACAAAGGAATAAATTTATTTAACTACTCCCATGTTGCCCATTATTTTAGAAGGTAACCCCAACTCAAATCCCAATTAAAAATATCATCATTAACCCAACATCATAATTAATTAGAGTAATGTGATGAGATCACATCAATAGATTCAAGTACTAGATACTCAAGATGTCCATAACCGGGGACACAGCTAACCATGATTAGTGTATACACTCCGCAGATGTTTGCGCACTTTTTCCCCAAAGGCTCGATCTTCTCTGTTGAGTTTCTCGCACTACATGATGTTTGAGAAACAGATGACCGAGACATAGCCTTTTTGAAGCATTAACTCTCTACTCCGGGTAGACATTACCACCTACATCCCTCTACATCCGCTAGTCTACCTTTTCAAGAGCTCACGCAACATACTAAACTATGCCAGAGCCCATAATGGCTTGTGGTTGCACACGGAACTTTCTAGCATGAATAATCTTATGATCCCTTTGAGCCTAAGTGGCATTCCATAGGATAATCACAAGGTAACCCCGGGACTTCCAAAAACAGGCAAAACTGGGTTCCCTAGGTGCCTCAACCAATCCACCCAGATGTGTATTAAAGTTGCCACCTTAATGTATTCCAATTAAAATAACTCTCAAACTTCCATGTGTTAATCACGATCCAATCCCCGTCTACGAGCATGGCTAAGCAATAATAAGCATAACGTATATTCTCGGGGTGATCAAAGGTATTATGTTCGTACCTCAAGCACTACAACCAAAACCACATGTTCCCAATCTTACCAATACAAATATTTGTGGGGCAGAAATAATGCATAGTAAAAACTAGGTATAAAAGAGTATGACCAAAGTATAACTTGCCTTGCTGACGATCTAGAAACTCTAGAGATTCGTAGTAACAAGCTTCACACTCCGGGTACTCTAGCGTAGACAAACAATAGCATACGTAAGCAATCACTCAAACGATACTCAAGAAAACCGAGAAAAGATCCAAATCAAACACGGAACAAGCAAACGGCTTAAACTAACAAGAGTCAAAACCTAACAGCAATATTAACATGTGAATTAGATCTTAATAGGAGATACATGTGATTAGCTATGATTTGCAAAAAGATTCAACTCAAACGGAGTAACGAAACTCAAAATACGAATGAAACAAGATCGTTTACTAATCTGGACTAAAGTCAAACTTTACAGTACCAAAATCATGTTCAAGTTGATTAACTGGAAAGAGGGCTTCGAGACGAATATTTTGGCACTGGTTTCATCTAATTTGGATAAGCGAGTAAAAAGTTATACTAGTTTGAAGTTCAGGGGCTGGATCGCGATAAAAATAATCACAGATAAGTCCCTGGCCGAAAATAAAATAAAAAGAAAAGACTAACGAACGAACGTTCGCTGTCTGAACCTAACCGGCGAACAATGTTCGTTAAAACGAACAATCAGACGAACGTCCGCTAACTAATAAAACCGAAAAAAACGAACCGCGGTTAACCAAAAAAACGGGGCATCGGTTTTACCGGTCAACGCGGGGTCAACGGCGGCGGCGGTGGCGTCGCCGGCGGCCGACGGTGAGGCTGCAGGGCGGGCGGCAGAGTGGAGGCAGCGTCCGTGGCGGAGTGGCGTCGGCCAGCAAGCGGTATGCTTTTAAAGCGGGGTGGAGGAGGCTTGCGGGGGGGCGGCGGCGGCGGGAGTCCGAGCCGGTCTCCAGGCGGAGTCCGCCGGTGGCACGGCGGCGCAGCGCGGAGGTGGTTGGCGCGAGCGGGCCGGCTGGGCTTCAGCCCAGTTCGGTTCGGAGAGTTTTTTTTATTTCGCCCGAAGAGAAAGTCCTAATAAAACATAAAAAAATTCCAAAAATGCTAAAAACAATTTTCACTGTCTAAATGAAATATTTAGAACAAAGTGAACATTTTTCTGGCCTAAATATGCAATTTTAAAAAATGCATATTTTTCTTATTCAAATAAAATAGCAAATAAAATACCAGAAAAACCGTAATTTGATTTTAAAATTCTTTCTCCAATATTTGTCTTAATTTGAAGAAGTAATATTATCTTCTCTCCTTTATTTTTTCAATGGGAAATATTTGGAGAGAAAAATTATAAAATCAAATTGATCCTTTTCTTCCAATTTGAATTAAATTCAAATATGACTTTTGTGAAACCTCCAACTCTCTCCGTGGGTCCTTGAGTTGGTTAAGATTTAAAGGATCTCAACCAAAGTGCAAGAATAAATATGATATGCATGTGATGATCTATGTATAACATCCAAATTAAAAATTGGGATGTTATAAAATTGTTAAAAACCAAAATATTAGAATGGTTCATGCAATTGTGCAATAATGTGCTATTAGACAACAGACCATGCACATGCTATCCTCGATTGTAAACCTTAGTGCTTCCCATTGTTTCCCTGCTACACATATAAGGTAGTTAGTCATCAGTAAAATATGTTGATAAAAAATAAGCACATTGCAGATTCATCAGATTAATTCAAGCCACATGGAAAACCCATTTATCCAAACGAAGCATGATTAAGAATTAGGAAATATAGCAATTGTATATGTTTCTCATGTATTAAGTGCAGCCAAATTCAATTTATTCCTCACATGCACAACAATACAAAATTCTAACCACGACAATAGGACATCGCAGTGTAGAATTGAACCAAGCAGTTAGCTAAACACCACAACAAATAAACCAAATATTAACTGATCACCACATTGCACAATATAACATACTCCTAGTAGAAGATCAGGCAGTTAACCAAACCAAGCATGCTTAACAACTTGGAAATATAGCAATTGTATTTGTTTCTAATGTATTTACTGTAGCCAAATTCGATTTATTTCTCACATGGTATACAATAACAGAATGCAGCCACAGCAATTGAACATCGCATTGCAGAATTGAACCAAGCAGGTAACTAAACACCACAACGAATGAACCAAACGTTAAATGAGGACCACATTGCACAATATAACATACTCGTAATAGAAGATCAGACAGTTAACCAAACCAAGCATGCTTAACAACTTGGAAATATTGCACCCTGAAGAATTGAACATCACATTTGCAGAATTGAACCAAGCAATTAACTGAACACCACATTGCACGACATATAGAACATAGACATATGGTAAAAGTAGATAGCACAATTCACTAGAATTTGTTAAGGAAAGGCAGTAGCTAGCAAACAATGGCCTCCAGAAAATGCCATGAACTATCGTTTAAAGCAGCCAACCGCGTCGCGGCATCGGCGCGTGAGGCGTTAACTGTGGCCTCGACGGCAAGGTGCTCCTCTAAGATCTGGGGGTCGGCACGAATGGCAGCCATCATGACCTCTTCCGCGCATGCGGCCGCGATTTACTTCTGCGCTGCCAAATTCTCCTTGAGATCCTGGCTATACTGCGTGCACCATGGCTTAGGGCGGTGCTTATTTGGTGGAGGGGTCGGAGACTTGCGTGGAAGGTGTCGCGCTCGCGCCGGTGGTCGAGGCATGTGGGATGTGGAAGGAGGAGGAGGATGGGGGTCGGGTGTGGATTACCTGCCTGGATAGGCGAGGCCGAGCAGCGTGAAGGAGGGTTACCGGCGAGGAGGCAGCGCTGCAAGCAAGATTGAAAGTTTCAACTTGGAAAGGATGGCGGAAAGAGGGGAAATGTGGCTTTTGGTAAGTGGGAAGGGGCGGGGAGGTAGAGATTTCCATAGAAGCTGAAAATTTGGAATCGCTTCAGCGAAAAACTGCCGCGCAAAGTGTCATAAGACACGGTCCCTTATTCAGAACTGTGTACAATATGTGAACATCACAAACGATTCAGATAGCTTAACCCGTGTGTGTTGAGTTTGAACGTCAAAAATTTTGGTTTGAATTTCCCTGGTTACAATGGTCATCCACGTCATTGCATAATTTGGGTACACAAAGGAGACTAACTTCTTAATCGAGCAATTTCAGCAATTAAACAGATCTAGCTGACCTAAACATTACTCTAACAAATTGAAGACCGATGCTCTTAATTAAACAAAACAAAGAGCACTACTATGGCTGGTGCTCGTCGATCTCCGCTGCAGCCTCCATGTCCAGCTCGCGCCCGACGGTCTCCTGGGGAAGGGGCTCCATGGCATCAATTGCACCATAATCGGCAAGCATCTCGCCATCCGCGTCCTCAATATATTTGGCATAGGCCGCCATGAGCTGGGTGTGGGCGACCATGATTTGGGCTCTGGCAGGCTCCGTCGTGGCAAGGTATGGCGCGCAGGAATGGACGGCTGCTCGAACTCTCTCGGTGATTGCCAGCTCTTCGGCTGTGGGTTGCCGACCGTTGTCAGAGAAGCTTCGTTTGATTAAGCTCTTCGGCTGTGGGTTGCCGACCGTTGTCGGAGAGGCTTCGTTCGATTTGTGCGGTGACCGCCATGAGCTGAGCCGACGACCTCGACATGGTAATGGGCGACCTCCATCAAGGCTGATGCCGCCGCTGCGGAACAGACAGCTGTTGTGCCACTCTCGCCAGTGGCTATCCCCGAGGCAGATGTTGCCGCCGCCGCCTGAGAAGCAACAGTGGCCGTTTGGGTTGCCTTGGCCACTCAGACGCAGACTACAGTCGCCCTCACAAAGCTTGTCAGCACGCGCTTGGCAGCTTCGGTCGCGCTCTCGCCGGAGTGGGCCACCGAAGTTACCCTCACGACGTGGGTCCACGTCCCCATCTTTCACCGATGACGAATGAACATTGAAATGATATTTGGGGCGTGAGCTAGCTAGTGTGCTTGACACGCCGGCTGTGGACTGTAGCCGACGCACCTTCTCGCGTAAGCCATAGGCGTACTATACATCGACGATGCTCCAAGATATTTTGTGTTGCATCTCACATGGTTGGTGATAATAAAATGTGTGCGATCTACTTGATTTGAATTACGTAATTTGGTCACTGCTACAAGGATGGTGTTTGAATTGTTAGAACTTTTATCTGAAGTGAACATGCAACTATAGGTGTGTCATCAAAATATTGGAATTATTCAGGGTTCGTTTGGACGTTTTTATACATTAACTTGGTTTTGTAGGCATTGCGGGTGCATAATTAAAATTTGAACTACATGTACATTCTCCAGTGCATATAAACTGGTTGAAAAATCAAATATGTGTCCTTGGTTGCATGCATAGGTCCCATGAAAGAAATGAGAATGAATTTCAAACACCCTGCCACCGTCACTCGGTCGCAAACATTGAGATACCTGGTTTTTAAACTCTAGTAAATCCAAAACTCGTCTGAAATTCATGAAACTTGGCATGCTATCATGGAGCGGCATCAACATGCCATGGTAAAAAATTTGTCCCATTTGGGGCAGGTTTGGGTATAAGCTTCTCACAACAAGCGTGATGGTTTCAGTAGGGAACGTGCCACCTTTGGGGACGAAACGATATCCGTTGCCTCTTATTGCTTTCAAAAAAATTCGAGTGTCAACATAGAACAACAGGAGTGTTATGTCCAATTTCGGAATTTTTCGGGGTTCGTTTGGACATTTTTATACATTAACTGGGTTTTCGAGGCATTTTATGCGCATAATTTAAATTTGAACTAAATGCACATTCTCCAGTGCATATAAATTGGTTGGAAAATCTAATATGTGTCCTTGGTTGCATGCTTAGGTCCCATGCAAGAAATGGGAATGAATTTCACACACCCTGCCACCGTCACTCGGCTACAAACATTGAGATACCTAGTTTTTAAATTCCAGTAAATGCAAAACTTGTCTGAAATTCATGAAACTTGGCATGCTATCATGGAGTGGCATCAACATGCCGTGGTAAAATTTTTGTTCCATTTGGGGCAGGTTTGGGTATAAGCTTCTCACAACAAGCGTGATGGTTTCGATAGGGAACGTGCCACCTTTGTGGACGAAACGATATTCGTTGCCTCTTATTGCTTTCAAAAAATTTCGAGTGTCAACATAGAACACATGAGTGTTGTGTTCAATTTTGGAATTTTTCAGGGTTCGTTTGGACATTTTTATACATTAACTGGGTTTTCCAGGCATTTTATGCGCATAATTCAAATTTGAACTACATGCACATTCTTCAGTGCATATAAACTGGTTGAAAAATCAAATATGTGTCCTTGGTTGCATGCTTAGGTCCCATGCAAGAAATTGGAATGAATTTCACACACCCTGCTACCGTCACTCGGCTGCAAACATTCAGATACCTGGATTTTAAATTCTAGTAAATCCAAAACTCGTGTGAAATTCATGAAACTTGGCATGCTATCATGGAGCGGCATCAACATGCCATGGTAAAAAATTGTCCCATTTGGGATAGGTTTTGGTATAAGCTTCTCACAAAGCAGAGCTTCTCACAACAAGCATGATGGTTTCGGTAGGGAACGTACCACCTTTGGGGACGAAACGATATCCGTTGCCTCTTATTGCTTTCAAAATCTATCGAGTGCCAATATAAAACAACAGGAGTGTTGTTATCAATTTTGGAATTTTTCGGTGTTCATTTGGACATTTTTTATATATTAACTAGGTTTCCCATGCATTTTATACGCATAATTCTAATATGAACTACATGCACATTCTCCAGTGCATATAAACTGGTTGAAAAATCAAATATGTGTCTATGGTTGCATGCTTTTGTAACGCCCTCGATGCGGCTATATCTCCCACGTGTCGAAGCACGACTTAGAGGCATAACCGCATTGAAAGCAATGTCGCAAGTGAGGTAATCTTCACACAACCCCAGTAATACATAAGGGGAAAGAGATACATAGTTGGCTTACAATCGCCACTTCACACAATTACATGAATAAAGCATTACATCATCCAGATACAATCAAGGTCCGACTACGGAACCAAAATAAAAGAAGAACCCCAAATGCGGCAAAGGTCCCCGATCGACCCCAACTGGGCTCCACTACTGATCAACTAGAACGAAACAACACAAAGGGCAAGATCTTCATTGAGCTCATCCTTGATCTTGGTTGCATCACCTGCTCGGTAACATAGGCACCTGCAAACTGGTTTTGGAAGTATCTGGTGAGCCACGAGGACTCAGCAATCCCATTACCATGGGTATCAAGACTAGCAAAGCTTAATGGGTAAGGAAGGGGTAAAGTGGTGAGGTTGCAGCAGCGACTAAGCAATGATATGGTGGCTAACATACGCAAATGAGAGCGAGAAGAGAAACAAAGGAATGGTCGTGAAGCTAGCAATGATCAAGAGGTGATCCTGAACACCTACTTACGTCAATCATAACACAGAAACCGTGTTCACTTCCCAGACTCTGCTGAGAAGAGACCATCATGGCTACACACGCGGTTGATGCGTTTTAATTCGGATCTGGTGTCAAGTTATCTACAACCGAACATTAACAAATTCCCATCTGCCACATAACCGCGGGCACGGCTCTCGAAAGTTTAAACCATACAGGGGTGTCCCAACTTAGCCCATGACAAGCTCTCGCGATCATCGAAGGAATAGACCTTCACCCGAGACACTCCGATCAGGCTCGGTATCCCGGTACATCTAGACATTTCGACAATGGTAAAACAAGACCAGCAAGACCGCCCGATGCGCCGACAATCCCGATAGGAGCTGCACATATCTCGTTCTCAGGGCAACACCGGATGAGACAGGCTACTAGTAAAACCAGACCTCGAGTTGCCACGAGGTGGCCCCGCAGGCGGCTCGGTTCGGACCAACACTTAGACAAGCACTGGCCCGTGGGGGGCTAAAATAAAGATGACCCTTGGGTTGGCCGACCCAAGGGAAAGGGATAGGTGGTGGTGAGGCAAATGGTAAAACCAAGGTTGGGCCGTGCTGGACAAGTTTTATTCAAAGCGAACTGTCAGGGGGGTCCCACAAATCACCCGACCGCGTTAGGAACGCAAAATCCGGGAACATAACACCGGTATGACGGAAACTAGGGCGGCAAGAGTGGAACAAAACACCAGGCATAAGGCCGAGCCTTCCACCCTTTACCAAGTATATAGATGCATTAATAATATAAGATATATTGTGATATCCCAACATAACCCTGTCCACCATGGAGAAATCTTCAACTTCACCTGCAGCTAGCAATGCTATAAGAGGGGCTGAGCAAAGCGGTAACATAGCCAAACAACGGTTTGCTAGGAATGGTGTCAAAGGTTAGAGGTTCATGGCAATATGGGATGGCTTGACAAACAGGTAATAGGTAGCGCAGCATAGCGATAGAACGAAGCAACTAGCATGGCAATGATAGTAGTGAGATCCAGGGTAGCGGTCATCTTGCCTGAAATCCCGCTAGGAAGAAGAAGGAGTCCATGAAGAAGACAAACGGACGTCGTCGAACGAATCCTCACAACTTCGAATCGAAACCGAAGCTAACGAGAGAAGCAACCCGGAAAGAAGCAAACAACATGGTAAACACACAAGCATAATCATGGCATGATGCACAATCAAGTATGATGCATGTCCGGTTTAATGAGGCATGGCATGGCAAAGTGCAACAAACAACACTACAAATTAAGTGGAGCTCAATATGCAACGAGTTGCATATTGACGGAACACCACATTCAAGTATTTAGTTCACTCTCGTTTATGCTACTCATCAATATTAAATGTTGTTAAACATGGCAAGGGGTGAAGCATAATGAAACTACCTAACTAGGCAAGTTTAAATGAGGCCGGAAGAACAAACAACAATTCCGGAAAAACCACATATGCAATTTATGGATTTGCTACTGTTCTGCCCTAAAACATATTTTAAAGTTGTTAAACAGGGAAATAAAGTGTACCATGTTAAACTAGGCATTTTTCCACCCCATTTACATATAAAGTTTATTAAATTCGGAGCTACGGTTAATTAGTTATGAAATAAAACATTTTAGCATGGCATTTGAGCAAATTTAAGCAAACAACATTTTAAATATTTTAAACATGGATGAAAGTGGGATATTATTAATCTACACAAAATTCTAACCATTTTACATGTTTAAATCATTTTAATCCGATGCACGGTTGTGAAGTTATTAAATGCATGAAGTTTAGGGTCCAATCTGTAAAACTGTAATTCCTGGATAAATGCAAAAATCGCAGCAGCGAAAAAAAAAACACTACGGGCCGAATCTGACTGGCCCGATAGCAGCATGGGCGCTGGAGGCTCACCATGGGCCATGGCCCGGCTGGAGGAGAGGCCTGGCAGGCCGCGAAGGGGCGCTGGGCCACGCGATCTGGCACGGGAGGCCGGCTGGGGGCGCAACCGGGCCTTGGAGCCCACCTGGCGGTCGCTAGCGGGTGAGGCGCAGTCAACGCAGGCGTCGACCTGCTGCTGCTCGATCTGAACGAACAGGAGGGAGCTCGCGCAGGGGAAGCAGAGCTCGACTGCGCTCGGTGCAGTTCGTGAAGACGACAGCAATGGCCTTGGGACGACGAGGGCTCAGCGTCGTGAGCAAGTAGCGAGCGGCGGCCGAGGACTCCGCGCGGTCAACGGTGAGGAGGGGAGACCGGGCGAAGAGGTGGAGCGGGCGATGTCTGGCACCGTGCCACGCGGGAAGGAGGGCGCCGGTCATGGCGGGACTTGAGCTCCTGGTTCCCTGGGGAAAAAAACGACGACGGGAGAGCGAGGTGAGAGAGGTTCCTGGGAGGAGGGTGAAGAGGAGGTAGGACGGCACGACCTTGGGACTTGGCATCCATGGCGGAGGAGCTTCTGCGGGAGCTTGGGACGGAGTTGGTGGCGTGCGAGGCGGCAGCTGAGGCTGGGCACGACGAAGAGGCGTCGCAGGGAAGACCACGAGCGGCGATGACGGCGAGTGGACGAGGCGCTGCTACACTGGCGCGGTCGCGATGCAGAAGAGGTCGCTGGTGGCGGGGCTCCTCCAGTTGACGAACCAAGACAGAGGGAGAGATGTGAGAGCGAGAGAGAGAGAGAGGAAAACGGGGAAGAAGGAAGAGAAGGGCGACGGAGCTCCGGCCTGGTCGCAGTGGTGGTCAACGGGCGTGCTGAAGCGGTGGATCGAGCTGGTGCTTGGGGGACAGGGTCTCAGGTGCTCGCGGTTGCAGGACCGAAGGACGACGGCGGCTCGGTCCTGCTGGCCGACGGCGCGCGCGGGAAGCAGAGGAGGCTGCGATCTGGTGGGGATTTTTGGTGGCGCGGGAATCACGGGAGTTGGTCGGATGGAGGTGGATCGAGATGGCTGGAGAGGATCTGGATCGGGCTCTGGTTGGTGATGCTGAAAACGAGGGAAGGAGAGAGGCTGGCTGCGGGCTTGGATGGATTGGGGCGCTGCGAGGTTGGTGGATCTGGATCGAGGGGATCGAGGGAGCGACCAAGCGGTGGGCGGGCGGAATGGGTGGATGGGACAGCTAGGGGCTAGGGTTAGGCTGCTATATATAGCGAGTGGGTAGACTTAGGGTCATTTGGTCCCTTCGATTAAAATCGGACGGTCGCGAATAAAATAGTTAGGGAGCCCAAATAACAAAACGGAGATGTTTTGTAGATGTTAGGGATGATCCGGACCATGATAACGACAGCACCGGTTCGGGTTCGGGGCAAGTTTCGACGCTGCGAGGACCCGAGAGAGGTCGGCGAAGACAAGGGGGTTTTGTGGTCTCGGAGAAAGAGAGAAGAGAGGGGTTCAAACGGTCTAAGGAAGGTCAACAAGGGCAAGCGGTCTGCCAACATGTCAATGAAGACAAAGAGAAAGCGGCGGACACGAGGACTCTAAAACCCGGTTGGTCTCAGAACGCCAACAAAAGCAAGGGGGGACACGGCAACTACGAGCGGATGCAAGTTTTATGAAAACGATGCCGATGCAATGCGAATGATGCGATGATGAAATGCATGACATGAACAAAATGCAAAACGAAATACAAAAACCCAACCACGAAGGAAGTATCATATAGCATCTCCGGAAAAGGCAAGAGTTGAGTTACGAATATGGAAAGTTGTATCCGGGGTGTTACAACACTCCACCACTACGAGAGGATCTCGTCCCGAGATCTAGGATGGGACCGGAGAGAAACGGAAGAGGAAGAGAAGAGGTAAAACTAAGTTGCTTCTTTGACCAATGAGTGAAACCAAAGAACCTTGAGAGGTTGAGCAATTAGAGATGAACGAGATTGCAAACAATCCGTTAGAAAAGAGGAAGAAGGAACATTACGATAACTTGAAGGTTGCAAAGGCATGAATCAAGAGTTTGATGGACAAGATAGAATTCGAAACCACTCCAGTTAAAACAAGATGGGAGAGGAAGAAGATTGAAATAATTTGGGCAGCACTCCGTCTGAAAGAAGAAGGAAAACTTGATAAGATGAAAAGAACTTGAATGGAGGACACGACACGCCGGTTAAATGGATAAGCATGAAGAACATGATCCTCACAATTCGAGATGATGAGAGAAAAAAGCAACATCACAATGCCTCCGGAAGAAATGAAAGAATGGAATGGAATGAACGGAGGGAAACAATATCTTGAAAGAGCACGCTTACAAGAAATGCAAGAACGGAGTTGTTGGAAAAAAAACCAACAACGAAAAGAATAAGCTTGTGGCGGGCTTATGAAAACATCTCAAAATTATGAGGTGAGCTTCTGCCACCAACGGAAACAAATGATTGGATTGATATCAACAAGGAGACGAGAAACTTATATCACCGGGAGGACAAATGAAGAACTTGGGTCATTTATAAGCACCATAAATAGCAACAATCCTTAGGGAAAGCTTTAGGTGAAATATAACCCAAAATAACTCCAATGAAGAGACCGATGGATTTAAAATACCTCATTCTTGACAACAATATGAATCATGAAACATGAAGGAAATTGTCAAGAGTGACATAACACCATCTCAAAAGATAAGATAGGAGGAATTGCACTTTGGAATGCAAGACGGAGAATACTTGAGCTTCTCAATACAAAACAAGTGTTGGGCACCCTGTTTAATTTCGAGTATAGCTTGGCGGATCATAACTTCGAGCGAAATCTTGAAGAACAATTGAAGAATGAAAAGAATCCTTGACGACCCACCATTTAGAGCCTCCATGAAGAACTCCGGTAATAGAAGGATAATGAAAAGAAAGAGAAGTTGAAAACACAAGGTGAAGCCTTGCAATGATTTAGATGGATCTCCGTGATAATTAGAGCTTGGAACTCCGGGAAAAGAGAAGATGAAACAAATGAACCCGAGAATTTTAAGGGCCTCCGGAATAAAGAATTAATCACTTGGATGAACAAGAATAAGAATTATGTTATGCTTATCCTTCACCAATTAAATTGATGACAATCAACGGATTTGGCATACTACTTATTCTCGTAGAAAGGATTAAGAGAGATATGGCGTAAACTTGAGAAGGTCTTCAACGAACCACCGGTAGGATTGGAAAGAACGAATGAATTAAATGATAACGAAAGAGGTGAAATCTTGAACGAACCACCGGTAAGAATTGAAAATGAACGTAGCAAAGGCACAATTCACCGGGAAGAATTGGAAAACGAATGAAGATATTTAAGGGGATTTAGATACATGAGAACGAAGAGAACATGAACTGATTAGAGGATATTTGAACGATTCACCGGTAAGATTTGGAGAACGATAGCTACATGCCGAGAATGAAGAATCATGACATGATGGCCTTCGGAGGAAAGAAATGGAAACAACTCATGAATGCTCCGGATGGGTTTAAAAAAAATTCCCACAGTCGAAAACAATTATGAGAGGATGGCATCAAGCTAGGACCATGAATATTCAAGAGAATGGACCAAGATTTAAGAGAAATCCTTCTTCGGTCTTCAAATGACGATGAGGGACACCACCAAAATTATTGAGATACTCCGGTAGAATCAAAAGTGAAGAGGTTGAGCCAACTATGAAAAGAATTTGAAAGATCTTGGAGAAAAGCATTTGACTGATGATAACTCATTCTTACGTCAAACTTGGAGAAGAATTTAGGACAACTCTGGGAAAATAGAAGAGTCAGGTAAGATCCTGGGAAAAGACCTGTGGGTTAGGGCCCACTCAAAAGAAAACACCGTTGGAAAAGATTGCTTGAAATAAAGATTGCACCGGTAGAATTAAATGACTTTAATGAGATACCAATCTCGAAAGAGCTTGAACGAATGTAGAGTGGAAACACGAATCTTCAAGATATCTTGAGCACTCCGGAATAACAAATAGCGAGAAGTAGAATGATAATGAGGTGCACCGGTATGAGAAAGCATTAGAAACGAGGAAAGGAATATGATGAATATCGAAAGCTTGAATAGGATCCACCGGAGAAGAGACAACAATGAAGGATGATGAACTTGAAGATGTTGAGCATCTTCATGGGAAATCACCGGATAAGAACATTGATTAAAAAGAATGAAGAGACTTCACATGAATAAATGGATATTTGATTAAGAAATCTGTGTCCTTGAAGAAAAAGGGGTGGGAGGGCGGGAAAACAAAGGCATCTTGGGACGGATGAAACAAACACCGTTGAGAAAACTTACATTTGATCTTGCAGAAGGGAAAAATGATGGGATCCACTTGATGAGAAGCACACCGGTTGGAAAGGAGTTGTCATGACAAAATCAATGATCAAAAGGATTAGTATTCACATAGCAGTATGAGAACGCCGTTTAGGAAAGGTATGGATTCAACTTTTGACTTCGAAGCAACTCGAATACCACAAATAACACAAAACAAAGGATTTGGCTTGCAGAATAAGCCGGAACAAATACATATGATAGAGATTTACCCAATCCCATATCATGCATCTGTCGGAAAGATATTCTAGGAGCTACTTGAATTCCCACCTATAAACTCCCAAAACTTTCTGGTTATGCAATCTGGTGTTGGGGATACAGGGGAAGCAATATATCTCACCCAAACTAACAATACCTACATCCAAGCTGTATCCATCCGTCAACACATAACCAAGAAACCTTCGAAATCGTGTACCTCAACCTTGAAAAGCATCCGTTATACAAGTCATGGCAATACTCCCGTACTCACCTCGATCTTTGGGTTATCGGGTTATCTCACCAACAACTGCATAAAAGAGATTTTCAATGTCGGCGTACTAAACTCGGTATTCGAGAATCTGCAACGATAAAATTATGGCGACAACACCTCGAGCTCAACTCCCGGGACACCTCCACTAAAAAACCCTGGCGACGGGAGGCACCAAGACAATGTTGTCATCATAAAACCATCGAACGATTCTAAGATACCAGCGTGATCCCAAAAAATTTTTAGTGAAATTTGAGAAGAGAAGAGTCAAAACTCTCGTCGGAGACCTCACCAGAGCGACGAAGGGACCGAGGAGTAAAAAGAATTCTAACTCTCCGATATATATAATCCTAAATGACTCAAAACATTTTTCTAGACACAACTCGCCGCTAAAAGCGATCAAGCGGTGGGGCTCCTAAGGTCGGGAAGGCTCGGATACCAACTTGTAACGCCTCGATGCGGCTATATCTCCCACGGTCGAGCACGACTTAGAGGCATAACCGCATTGAAAGCAATGTCGCAAGTGAGGTAATCTTCACACAACCCAAGTAATACATAAGGGGAGATACAAAGTTGGCTTACAATCGCCACTTCACACAATTACATGAATAAAGCATTACATCATCCAGATACAATCAAGGTCCGACTACGGAACCAAAATAAAAGAAGAACCCCAAATGCGACAAAGGTCCCCGATCGACCCCAACTGGGCTCCACTACTGATCAACTAGAACGAAACAACACAAAGGGCAAGATCTTCATTGAGCTCATCCTTGAGCTTGGTTGCATCACCGCTTTCGGTAACATAGGCACCGCAAACTGGTTTTGGAAGTATCTGGTGAGCCACGAGGACTCAGCAATCCCATTACCATGGGTATCAAGACTAGCAAAGCTTAATGGGTAAGGAAGGGGTAAAGTGGTGAGGTTGCAGCAGCGACTAAGCAATGATATGGTGGCTAACATACGCAAATGAGACCGAGAAGAGAAACAAAGGAACGGTCGTGAAGCTAGCAATGATCAAGAGGTGATCCTGAACACCTACTTACGTCAATCATAACACAGAAACCGTGTTCACTTCCCGGACTCTGCCGAGAAGAGACCATCACGGCTACACACGCGGTTGATGCGTTTTAATTCGGATCTGGTGTCAAGTTATCTACAACCGGACATTAACAAATTCCCATCGCCACATAACTGCGGGCACGGCTCTCGAAAGTTTAAACCTGCAAGGGTGTCCCAACAAGCCCATGACAAGCTCTCGCGATCATCGAAGAATAGACCTTCACCCGAGACACTCCGATCAGGCTCGGTATCCCGTACATCTAGACATTTCGACAATGGTAAAACAAGACCAGCAAGACCGCCCGATCGCCGACAATCCCGATAGGAGCTGCACATATCTCGTTCTCGAGGCAACACCGGATGAGACAGGCTCTGAGTAAAACCAGACCTCGAGTTGCCACGAGGTGGCCCATGAGCGGCTCGGTTCGGACCAACACTTAGACAAGCACCGGCCGGGGGCTAAAATAAAGATGACCCTTGGGTTGGCCGACCCAAGGAAAGGGATAGGTGGTGGTGAGGCAAATGGTAAAACCAAGGTTGGGCCGTCTTTGGACAAGTTTTATTCAAAGCGAACTGTCGGGGGTCCCATAAATCACCCGACCAGCGTTAGGAGCATAAAATCCGGGAACATAACACCGGTATGACGGAAACTAGGGCGGCAAGAGTGGAACAAAACACTGGGCATAAGGCCGAGCCTTCCACCCTTTACCAAGTATATAGATGCATTAATAATATAAGAGATATTGTGATAACCCAACATAACCCTGTCCACCATGGAGAAATCTTCAACTTCACCTGCAGCTAGCAATGCTATAAGAGGGGCTGAGCAAAGCGGTAACATAGCCAAACAACGGTTTGCTAGGAATGGTGTCAAAGGTTAGAGGTTCATGGCAATATGGGATGGCTTGACAAACAGGTAATAGGTAGCGCAGCATAGCGATAGAACGAAGCAACTAGCATGGCAATGATAGTAGTGAGATCCAGGGTAGCGGTCATCTTGCCTGAAATCCCGCTAGGAAGAAGGAGTCCATGAAGAAGACAAACGGACGTCGTCGAACGAATCCTCACAACTCCGAAACGAAACCGAAGCTAACGAGAGAAGCAACCCGGAAAGAAGCAAACAACATGGTAAACACACAAGCATAATCATGGCATGATGCACAATCAAGTATGATGCATGTCCGGTTTAATGAGGCATGGCATGGCAAAGTGCAACAAACAACACTACAAATTAAGTGGAGCTCAATATGCAACGAGTTGCATATTGACGGAACACCACATTCAAGTATTTAGTTCACTCTCGTTTATGCTACTCATCAATATTAAATGTTGTTAAACATGGCAAGGGGTGAAGCATAATGAAACTACCTAACTAGGCAAGTTTAAATGAGGCCGGAAGAACAAACAACAATTCCGGAAAAACCTCATATGCAATTTATGGATTTGCTACTGTTCTGCCCTAAAACATATTTTAAAGTTGTTAAACAGGTAAATAAAGTGCACCATGTTAAACTAGGCATTTTTCCACTCCATTTACATATAAAGTTTATTAAATTCGGAGCTACGGTTAATTAGTTATGAAATAAAACATTTTAGCATGGCATTTGAGCAAATTTAAGCAAACAACATTTTAAATATTTTAAACATGGATGAAAGTGGGATATTATTAATCTACACAAAATTCTAACCATTTTACATGTTTAAATCATTTTAATCCGATGCACGGTTGTGAAGTTATTAAATGCATGAAGTTTAGGGTCCAATCTGTAAAACTGTAATTCCTGGATAAATGCAAAAATCGCAGCAGCGAAAAAAAAACACTACAGGCCGAATCTGACTGGCCCGATAGCAGCATGGGCGCTGGAGGCTCACCATGGGCCATGGCCCGGCTGGAGGAGAGGCTCGGCAGCCACGAAGGCGGGCGCCCCACGTGATCTGCACGGGAGGCCGGTGGGGCGAACTGGCCTTGGAGCCCACTGGCGGTCGCTAAGGGCGAGGCGCAGATCAACTCGAGGCGTCGACCTGCTGCTGCTCGATCTGAGCGAGCAGGAGGGAGCTCGCTAGGGAAGCAGAGCTCGATCAAGGCTCAGTGCAGGAAGAAAGACGGCAATGGCGCTGACGACGAGGGGCTCGAGTCGACGAGCAAATAGCTTGCACAGCGGCTGAGGACTCCGGCGCGATCAACGGCGGAGGGGAGACAGGCGAAGAGGTGGAGCGGGCGATGTCTGGCACCGTGCCACGCGGGAAGGAGGGCGCCGGTCATGGCGGGACTTGAGCTCCTGGTTCCCTGGGGAAAAAAACGACGACGGGAGAGCGAGGTGAGAGAGGTTCTTGGGAGGAGGGCGAAGAGGAGGTAGGACGGCACGACCTTGGGACTTGGCATCCATGGCGGAGGAGCTTCTGCGGGAGCTCGGGACGGAGTTGGTGGCGTGCGAGGCGGCAGCTGAGGCTGGGCACGGCGACGAGGCATCGCTGGGAAGACCACGGGCGGCGATGACGGCGAGTGGACGAGGCGCTGCTACACTGGCGTGGCCGCGATGCAGAAGAGGTCGCTGGCGGCGGGGCTCCTCCTGTTGACGAACCAAGACAGAGGGAGAGATGTGAGAGCGAGAGAGAGGGAGGAAAACGGGGAAGAAGGAAGAGAAGGGCGACGGAGCTCCGGCCTGGTCGCAGCGGTGGTCAACGGGCATGCTGAAGTGGTGGATCGAGCCGGTGCTTGGGAGACAGGGTCTCAGGTGCTCGCGGTTGCAGGACCGAAGGACGACGGCGGCTCAGTCCTACTGGCCGACGGCGCGCGCGGGAAGCAGAGGAGGCTGCGATCTGCTGGGGATTTTTGGTGGCGCGGGAATCACGGGAGTTGGTCGGATGGAGGTGGATCGAGATGGCTGGAGAGGATCTGGATTGGGCTCTGGTTGGTGATGCTGAAAACGAGGGAAGGAGAGAGGCTGGCTGCGGGCTTGGATGGATTGGGGCGCTGCGAGGTTGGTGGATCTGGATCGAGGGGGGATCCCGAGGGGAGCGACCAAGCGGTGGCGGCGGGCGGAATGGGTGGATGGGACAGCTAGGTGCTAGGGTTAGGCTGCTATATATAGCGAGTGGGTAGACTTAGGGTCATTTGGTCCCTTCGATTAAAATCGGACGGTCGCGAATAAAATAGTTAGGGATCCCAAATAGCAAAACGGAGATGTTTTGTAGATGTTAGGGGATGATCCGGACCCAACGGTAACGACAGACCGGTTCGGGTTCGGGGCAAGTTTCGGACGCCTGCGAGGGACCTGAGAGAGGTCGACGAAGACAAGGGGGGTTTTGTGGCCTCGGAGAAAGAGAGAAGAGAGGGGTTCAAACGGTCTAAGGGAAGGTTAACAAGGGCAAGCGGTCTGACAACATGTCAATGAAGACAAAGAGAGAAACGGCCAGACACGAGGGACTCTAAAAACCCGGTTGGTCTCGAAACGGCCAACAAAAGCAAGGGGGGACACGGCAACTACGAGCGGATGCAAGTTTTATGAAAATGATGTCGATGCAATGCGAATGATGCGATGATGAAATGCATGACATGAACAAAATGCAAAACGAAAGACAAAAACCCAACCACGAAGGAAGTATCATATAGCATCTCCGGAAAAGGCAAGAGTTGGAGTTACGAATATGGAAAGTTGTATCCGGGGCGTTACAGCTTTGGTCCCATGCAAGAAATGGGAATGAATTTCAAACACCCTGCCACCGCCACTTGGCCGCAAACATTGAGATAAATGGTTTTTAAATTCTAGTAAATCCAAAACTCGTCTGAAATTCATGAAACTTGGCATGCTATCATGGAGCGGCATCAACATGTTGTTGTAAAATTTTTGTCCCATTTGGGGCAGGTTTGGGTATAAGCTTCTCACAAACCTTATCTTCTCACAACAAGCGTGATGGTTTCGGTAGGGAACGTGCCACCTTTGGGGACGAAACGATATTCGTTGCCTCTTATTGCTTTCAAAATCTTTCGAGTGTCAACATAGAACAACAGGAGTGTTATGTTCAATTTTGGAAATTTTCGGGGTTTGTTTGGACATTTTTATACATTAACTGGGTTTTCCAGGTATTTTATGCGCACAATTCAAATTTGAACTACATGCACATTCTCCAGTGCATATAAACTGGTTGAAAAATCAAATATGTGTCCTTGGTTGCATGCTTTGGTCCCATGCAAGAAATGGGAATGAATTTCAAACACCGTGGCACCGCCACTCGGCCGCAAACATTGAGATACATGGCTTTTAAATTCTAGTAAATCCAAAACTCGTCTGAAATTCATGAAACTTGGCATGCTATCATGGAGCAGCATCAACATGTCATGGTAAATATTTTGTCCTATTTGGGGCAGGTTTGGGTCTAAGCTTCTCACAAACCTTAGCTTCTCACAACAAGCGTGATGGTTTCGGTAGGGAACGTGCCACCTTTGGGGACGAAACAATATCTGTTGCCTCTTATTGCTTTCAAAATCTTTCAAGTGTCAACATAGAACAACAGGAGTGTTGTGTTCAATTTTGGAAATTTTCATGGTTCGTTTGGACATTTGTATACATTAACTTGGTTTTCTAGGCATTTCATGTGCGTAATTCAAATTTGAACTACATGCACAAGCTCCAGTGCATATAAATTGGTTGAAAAATCAATTTTTTGTCCTTCGGGGCATGCTTAGGTCCCATACAAGAAATGGGAATGGATTTCAGACACCAGGGCACTGTTGATTGCTGGCAAAACATTGAGATACTTCGTGTTTAAATTCTAGTAAATCCAAAACTCGTCTGAAATTCATGAAACTTGGCATGCTATAATGGAATGGCACCCAACACGCTGTGGTATTTTTTGTGTCCATTTTGAGAGAAGGCGCACTCGAATAACAGCCAACAAAGGCATTTTGAAACAAATATCCGCCACTGTAACATCTCAAATGTTTTGTATAATTTAAATTGTGTGCGTTCTGTTAACCATTCACGTGACGCTACGTGTCTTGGTTGTAATGGCTGTAGGAGGTGTCGTGCGGACAACTGCTTGACCTTGACTGAACGGGAGGCATGTGAGCGCTGTCCGGTGCGCAGGCTGACCAAGAGGCGTGCAAGCTGTCCTCCAATGTGCAGGCTTACCGGGATGCGTTCGAGCTGTATGTTGTGTAGGCTCACTCGGAAGCGAGCCCTTTGACTTCCATGGCCACTCGGCTTTCTCGCATCCTCTCCATTAATGGCGCCCAAGCCGTAGTTTAATTCGGTTTTTAAATATAAAACACTCATCGCAAATGTTTTAGTTAGAACACTCGTATGCAAACCGACAGCTTCCCCAGGAAGCCAAGGAAAAATGTGCCGCGTGGGATTTGTGCAGCTCTTGGTCACAAACGTTTTAGATAGAACACCCGTAGGCAAAGTGAGAGCAGCGCAGGATTTGTGCATCCCTTAAACGCAAACGGTTGTTTTGGATGACTCGTGTGCAACCACGTACAAACAATTTGGTGATTTGCATTTGTCATATTGGGTATGTTGCCATTTGTCAAACTGGATAGATTTACATTTGTTGATCTAGTAACGTTGCCATTTGTCAATCCTTGTAACACTGCAATTTGTGACAATATGCAGCTAGAAATCACTAGCACTATCTAATTTTTGCAACTATAATTCAGTAATTAAGCATAGATTTCATCCATAGATTAAGCAGTCGTTCTTAATTTATACAAACAGTTCAACTCGACAGCTGAACCGACCAAACTTTTCCCCAATTATTGTCAACCACGTACTGAAATAGCTAGTTCAACTATATATACTAGCTAATTTTAAGTATGTTGTACAGTTCGACCACACATCTATAGTCACATGAACTGAACAAAATAGCCCCTAAATACTACTACTACCACGAAGGGGCTTTGTGCTACTTCCGGCAGCCTCTCCTATGTCGAGCACGCTCAGTAAGAGGCATAGGAAGAGGAGGAGCCTACAGACATGCTGGAGAAATGTAATACGGTGCCTGCCGATATTGCACGTTCAATGATGCTCGCCAGCTCGAACGCCCACTGCCGCTCCAGACGATCCCTCTCGAAACGGCCGGACTACTCGTAGATCTCCTAATTCCTCGCCTCTGCGTTGGTGTGTGTTGCGGCCACGGTTGCGGTAAGGCTCTTTGCATGCTCGACGAGGCGCTCCTCCTCCTCCCGCAGGAACTCGATGTAGCGCGCAAGGTCGCTGACGCACGTGCGGCCCTCCACCTCCGCCTCCCTCCTTCGGGCGGCGGTGGCGGAGCGGGTGATGATCCCAACGGTCGACGGTGGGCTAGCGGCCACGACCACCACCTCCCGTCTTCGGGCCATGGTGGAGGAGCGGGTGATGGCCACGGTGGCCGGCAGTGGGGTGGCGGCCACACCGGCCACCTCCCGCCTTCGGCCCGTGGCGGCAGAGTGGGAGATGGCCCTGTCTTTTGACGGTGGTGTGGCGGCAACGGCGGCCGACTGCCGAAGGGAAGTAGTGGCGGAGCGTGTGGTGGGTGTTCTGCGCACACCCAACAGGGACGCCACACGCACTATGCTACGCCAGGGACTGCACCGCCGCCGCGGTGTAGCCTTCCAGCTGGAGCTGTCCTCTGATGATGGCGGAGTGGCTGAGCGATGACGACGGACCCGTGCCATTGGCGATTGTGGGAGAAGCAGACAAGATAAGCTACAGGGAGGGAGGGGAAAATGCGACGCAGGACTCACCGGCCGTGAGGGTTTTTATAGCAGGCCAGTAAGCATTGGGATTTTGGGAGATTTCACCGAGTCGGGCAGGAAGCTTGCGCGGGAACCTGTGAGGCTGCACGGGAACGGGCTCGCCGACAATTCATTGGCGCCACCATTTGGCCAAAAGAACGCCCCCCACGCGCTGCGCAAGCTTGCGTTGTAAGCCGTCTGCGACAGCGGGGTGACAAGACGTGCGAGAGGAGGACGAAAGGACACATACACATACGATTAATAAAAAAATGTTTGCGATTTAGTTACCTACTATACCCCCGTCCAGGTTTATAAGTAGGATTTAACTAATAAAATACGAATGCATGTCGCCAAAGATTATATCGTTGGAGTCGTATTTGAACATGTTGGGGAACGTAGTAATTTCAAAAAAATTCCTACGCACACGCAAGATCATGGTGATGATATAGCAACGAGAGGTGAGAGTGTTCGTCCACGTACCCTCGTAGACCGTAAGCGGAAGCATTAGCACAACGCGGTTTATGTAGTCATACGTCTTCACGATCTGACCGATCCAAGCACCAAACGTACGGAGCCTCCGAGTTCAGCACACGTTCAGCTCGATGACGATCTCCGGCCCTCCGATCCAGCAAAGGCTCCGAAGATGAGTTCCGTCAGCACGACGGCGTGGTGACGATGATGATGTTCTACCGGCGCAATGCTTCGCCTAAACTCCGCGACGATATGACCGAGGTGGAATATGGTGGAAGGGGGCACCGCACACGGCTAAGGAACGATCCGTAGATCAACTTGTGTGTCTATGGGGTGCCCCCCGCCCCCGTATATAAAGGAGCCAAGGGGGAGGAGGCCGCCGGCCTAGGGGGCGCGCCAGGGGGGGAGTCCTACTCCCACCGGGAGTAGGACTCCCCTTTTCCAAGTAGGAGTAGGAGAGAAAGGGGAAAGAGGAGGAAGAGGGGAAGGAAAGGGGGGCCCCTTCCCTTGTCCTATTCGGACTAGGAGGGGGAGGGGCGCGCGGCCCCCTCCTGGCTCCTTCCTCTTCTCCCTCTTGGCCCATGTAGGCCCATTAACCCCCCGGGGGGTTCCGGTAACCTCCCGGTACTCCGGTAAAATGCCGATTTCACCCGAACCATTCCGATGTCCAAACATAGGCTTCCAATATATCAATCTTTATGTCTAGACCATTCCGAGACTCCTCGTCATGTCCGTGATCACATCCGGGACTCCGAACAAACTTCAGTACATCAAAACTTATAAACTCATAATAAAACTGTCATTGAAACGTTAAGCGTGCGGACCCTACGGGTTCGAGAACTATGTAAACATGACCTAGAACCATTCTCGGTCAATAACCAATAGCGGGACCTGGATGCCCATATTGGTTCCTACATATTCTACGAAGATTTTTATCGGTCAAACCGCATAACAACATACGTTGTTCCCTTTGTCATCGGTATGTTACTTGCCCGAGATTCGATCGTCGGTATCAATACCTAGTTCAATCTCGTTACCGCAAGTCTCTTTACTCGCTCAGTAACACGTCATCTCACAACTAACTCATTAGTTATAATGCTTGCAAGGCTTAAGTGATGAGTATTACCGAGAGGGCCCAGAGATACCTCTCAGAGCAATCGGAGTGACAAAACCTAATCTCGAAATCGCCAACTCAACATGTACCTTCGGAGACACCTGTAGCACTCCTTTATAATCACCCGATTCGTTGTGGCGTTTGGTAGTACCAAAGTGTTCCTCCGTAAACAGGAGTTGCATAATTCTCATAGTTACGGGAACATGTATAAGTCATGAAGAAAGCAATAGCGAGAATACTAAGCGATCATGTGCTAAGCTAACAGGATGGGTCATGTCAATCATATCATTCTCCTAATGATGTGATCCCATTAATCGATGACAACACATGTCTATGGTTAAGAAACATAACCATCTTTGATTAATGAGCTAGTCAAGTAGAGGCATACTAGTGACTATATGTTTGTCTATGTATTCACACATGTATCATGTTTTCGGTTAATACAATTCTAGCATGAATAATAAACATTTATCATGATATGAGGAAATAAATAATAACTTTATTATTGCCTCTAGGGCATATTTCCTTGATCTCCCACTTGCACTAGAGTCAATAATCTAGATTACATAGTAATGATTCTAACACCCATGTAGTCTTGGTGTTGATCATGTTTTGCTCGTGAGAGAGGCTTAGTCAGCAGGTCTCGCAACATTCAGATCCGTATGTATCTTGCAAATCTCTATGTCTCCCACTTGGACTTGGTCCCGAATGGAATTAGGCGTCTCTTGATGTGCTTGGTCCTCTTGTGAAATCTGGATTCCTTTGCCAAGGCAATTGCACCATATTGTCACGAAGATCTTCATTGGTCCCGATGCACTAGGTATGACACCTAGATCGAAATGAACTCCTTCATCCGCACTCCTTCATTTGCTGCTTCAAAAGCAGCTATGTACTCCACTTCACATGTAGATCCCGCCACGACGCTTTGTTTAGAACTGCACCAACTTACAGCTCCACCGTTTAATATAAATACGTATCCGGTTTGCGATTTAGAATCGTCTGGATCAGTGTCAAAGCTTGCATCGACGTAACCTCTTACGACTAGATCTTTGTCACCTCCATATATGAGAAACATATCCTTAGTCCTTTTCAGGTATTTCAGGATGTTCTTGACCGCTGTCCAGTGATCCACTCTTGGATTACTTTGGTACCTTCCTGCTAAGCTTATTGCTAAGCATACGTCGGTCAGTACATAGCATTGCATACATGATAGAGCCTATGGCTGAAGCATAGGGAACATCTTTCATTTTATCTCTATCTTCTGCTGTGGTCGGGCATTGAGTTTGACTCAACTTCACACCTTGTAGCACAGGCAAGAACCCTTCCTTTGCCTGATCCATTTTGAACTTTTTCAAAATTTTGTCAAGGTATGTGCTTTGTGAAAGTCCTATTAAGCGTCTTGATCTATCTCTATAGATCTTGATGCCCAATATATAAGCAGCTTCACCAAGGTATTTCATTGAAAAACTTTTATTCAAGTATCCCTTTATGCTATCCAGAAATTCTATATCATTTCCAACTAACAATATGTCATCTACATATAAAACTAGAAATGCTACAGAGCTCCCACTCACTTTCTTATAAATACATTCTTCTCCAAAAGTCTGTATAAAACCATATGCTTTGATCACACTATCAAAGCGTTTATTCCAACTCCGAGATGCTTGCACCAGTCCATAAATGGAACGCTGGAGCTTGCACACTTTGTTAGCACCTTTTGGATCAACAAAACCTTCCGGCTGCATCATATACAACTCTTCTTCTAGAAATCCATTCAAGAATGCAGTCTTGACATCCATTTGCCAGATTTCATAATCATGAAATGCAGCAATAGCTAACATGATTCAGACAGACTTAAGCATCGCTACGGGTAACAAAGTCTCATCGTAGTCAACCCCTTGAACTTGTCGAAAACCTTTTGCAACAAGTCGAGCTTTATAGACAGTTACATTACCATCAGCGTCAGTCTTCTTCTTAAAGATCCATTTATTCTCAATAGCTTGCCGATCATCGGGCAAGTCAACCAAAGTCCATACTTTGTTTTCATACATGGATCCCATCTCAGATTTCATGGCCTCTAGCCATTTTGCGGAATCTGGGCTCATCATCGCTTCCTCATAGTTCGTAGGTTCATCATGGTCAAGTAACATGACTTCCAGAATAGGATTGCCGTACCACTCAGTGCGGATCTTACTCTGATCGACCCACGAGGTTCAGCGAAACTTGTTCTGAAGTTTCATGATCAATATCATTAGCTTCCTCACTAATTGGTGTAGTTGTCACAGGAACCGGTTCTTGTGATGAACTACCTTCCAATAAGGGAGTAGATACAGTTATCTCATCAAGTTCTACTTTCCTCCCACTCACTTCTTTCGAGAGAAACTCCTTTTCTAGAAAGGATCCGAATTTAGCAACGAAAATTTTGCCCTTAGATCTGTGATAGAAGGTGTACCCAATAGTCTCTCTTGGGTATCCTATGAAGACACATTTCTCCGATTTGGGTTCGAGCTTATCTGGTTGAAGTTTCTTCACATAAGCATCGCAGCCCCAAACTTTAAGAAACGACAACTTTGGTTTCTTGCCAAACCATAGTTCATAAGGCGTCGTCTCAACGGATTTTGATGGTGCCCTATTTAACGTGAATGCGGCCGTCTCTAAAGCATAACCCCAAAACGATAGCGGTAGATCAAGAAGAGACATCATAGATCGTACCATATCAAGTAAAGTACGATTCTGACGTTCGGACACACCATTTTGTTGTGGTGTTCGGTGGCGTGAGTTGCGAGACTATCCGCATTGTTTCAAGTGTAGACCAAACTCGTAACTCAAATATTCTCCTCCACGATCGGATCGTAGAAACTTTATTTTCTTGTTACGATGATTTTCTACTTCACTTTGAAATTCTTTGAACTTTTCAAATGTTTCGGACTTGTGTTTCATTAAGTAGATATACCCATATCTGCTCAAATCATCTGTGAAGGTGAGAAAATAACGATATCCGCCACGAGCCTCAACATTCATTGGACCACATACATCCGTATGTATGATTTCCAACAAATCTGTTGCTCTCTCCACAGATCTGGGAGAAGAACGGCGTTTTAGTCATCTTGCCCATAAGGCACGGTTCGCAGTACCAAGTGATTCATAATCAAGTGATTCCAAAAGCCCATCGGTATGGAGTTTCTTCATGCGCTTTACACCGATATGACCTAAGCGGCGATTACCACAAATAAGTTGCACTATCATTATCAACTCAGCATCTTTTGGTTTCAACACTTTGTGAATATGTGTATCACTACTATCGAGATTCAATAAAATAGACCACTCTTCAAGGGTGCATGACCATAAAAGATATTACTCATATAAATAGAACAACTATTATTCTCTCGATTTAAATGAATAACCATCTCGCATCAAACAAGATCCAGATATAATGTTCATGCTCAACGCGGCACCAAATAACAATTATTTAGGTCTAATACTAATCCCGATGGTAGATGTAGAGGTAGCGTGCCGACCGCGATCACATCGACTTTGGAACCATTTCCCACGCCGCATCGTCACCTCGTCCTTAGCTAATCTTCGCTAATCCGTAGTCCTGTTTGAGTTGCAAATATTAGCAATGTAACCGATATCAAATACCAGTGCTCTGCGAGCATTAGTAAGGTACACATCGATAACATGTATATCACATATACCTTTGTTCACTTTGCCATCCTTCTTATCCGCCAAATACTTGGGGCAGTTCCGCTTCCGGTGTCGATCGCTTGCGGTAGAAGCACTCGATTTCAGGCTTAGGTCCGACTTGGGTTTCTTCTCTTGAGCAGCAACTTGCTTGCCGTTCTTTTGAAGTTCCCTTCTTCTTCCCTTTTCCTTCTTCTTGAAACTAGTGGTCTTGTTGACCATCAACACTTGATGCTCCTTCTTGATTTCTACCTCCATGACTTTCAAAGATCGCGAAGAGCTCGGAATAGTCTTGTTCATCCCTTGCATATTATAGTTCATCACGAAGCTCTTGTAGCTTGGTGGCGATGATTGGAGAATTCATCAATGACACTATCATCGTGAAGATTAACTCCCGGTTGAATCAAGTGATTATTATACCTAGACATTTTGAGTATGTGTTCACCGATGAACTATTCTCCTCCATCTTGCAGCTATAGAACTTATTGGAGACTTCATATCTCTCAATCCGGGCATTTGCTTGAAATATTAACTTCAACTCTGGAACATCTCATATGCTCCATGACGTTCAAAACGTCGTTGAAGGCCGGTTCTAAGCCGTAAAGCATGGCACATTGAACTATAGAGTAGTCATCATCTTTGCTCTACCAGACGTTCTTAACGTCGTTAGTTGCATCGGCAGGTCCGGCACCCAGCGGTGCTTCCAGGGCGTAACTTTTACGTGCAGCAATGAGGATATTCCTCGAGTTACGGACCCGATCCGTGTAATTGCTACCATCATCTTTCAACTTTGCTTTCTCAAGGAACGCATTAAAATTCAACGGAACAACAAACGAGCCATCTATCTACAAACAAACATAGACAAGCAAGATACTATCAGGTACTAAGTTCATGATAAATTTAAGTTCAATTAATCATATTACTTAAGAACTCCCACTTAGACAGACATCTCTCTAGTCATCTAAGTGATCACGTGATCCAAATCAAGCAAACCATGTCCGATCATCACGTGAGATGGAGTAGTTTCAATGGTGAACATCTCTATGTTGATCATATCTACTATATGATTCATGCTCGACCTTTCGGTCTCCGTGTTCCGAGGCCATATCTCAGTATATGCTAGGCTCGTCAAGTATAACTGAGTATTCCGTGTGTGCAACTGTTTTGCACCGTTGTATTTGAGCGTAGAGCCTATCACACCGATCATCACGTGGTGTCTCAAAGACGAAGAACTTTTGCAGCGGTGCATACTCGGGAGAACACTTCTTGATAATTAGTGAGAGATCATCTTAAAATGCTACCGTCAATCAAAGCAAGATAAGATGCATAAAGGATAAACATCACATGCAATCAATATAAGTGATATGATATGGCCATCATCATCTTGTGCTTGTGATCTCCATCTTGAAGCACCGTCATGATCACCATCGTCACCGGTAGCGACACCTTGATCTCCATCGTAGCATCATTGTCGTTCGCCATCTATTGCTTCTCGACTATCGCTACCGCTTAGTGATAAAGTAAAGCAATTACAGATGCGTTGCATTTCATACAATAAATCGACAACCATATGGCTCCTGCCATTGCCGATAACCGGTTACAAAACATGATCATCTCATACAATAAAATATAGCATCATGTCTTGACCATATCACATCAAAACATGCCCTGCAAAAACAAGTTAGACGTCCTCTACTTTGTTGTTGCAAATTTTACGTGGCTGCTACGGGCTTAGCAAGAACCGTTCTTACCTACGCATCAAAAACCACAACGATAGTTCGTCAAGTTGGTGCTGTTTTAACCTTCGCAAGGACCGGGCGTAGCCACACTCGATTCAGCTAAAGTGAGAGAGACAGACACCCGCCAGCCACCTTTAAGCACGAGTGCTCGTAATGGTGAGACCAGACTCGCGTAAGCGTACGTGTAATGTCGGTCCGGGCCGCTTCATCTAACAATACCGCTGAACCAAAGTATGACATGCTGGTAAGCAGTATGACTTGTATCGCCCACAACTCACTTGTGTTCTACTCATGCATATAACATCAACGCATAAAACCTAGGCTCGGATGCCATTGTTGGGGAGCGTAGTAATTTCAAAAATTTCCTCGCACACGCAAGATCATGGTGATGATATAGCAACGAGAGGGAGAGTGTTAGTCCACGTACCCTCGTAGACCATAAGCGGAAGCATTAGCACAACGCGGTTGATGTAGTCGTCGTCTTCACGATCCGACCGATCCAAGCACCGAGCGTCACGGAGCCTCCGAGTTCAGCACACGTTCAGCTCGATGGCGATCTCCGGCCCTCGATCCAGCAAAGGCTCCGGAGATGAGTTCCACAAGACCGACGGCGTGGTGACGATGATGATGTTCTACGGCGAGGCTTCGCCTAAACTCATGACGATATGACCGAGGTGGAATATGGTGGAAGGGGCACCGCACACGGCTAAGGAACGATCCGTAGATCAACTTGTGTGTCTATGGGGTGCCCCGCCCCGCATATAAAGGAGCCAAGGGGAGGAGGCCGCCACCTAGGGGCGCACCAAGGGGGGAGTTCTACTCCCACCGAGTAGGACTCCCTTTTCCAAGTAGGAGTAGGAGAGAAGGGAAAGAGGAGGAAGAGGGAAGGAAGGGGCGCCCCCTTCCCTTGCCCTATTCGGACTAGGAGGGGGGGGCGCCGCCCCTCCTAGCTCCTTCCTCTTCTCCCTCTTGGCCCATGTAGGCCCATTAACCCCGGGGTTCCAGAACCTCCGGTACTCGATAAAATGCTGATTTCACCCGGAACCATTCCGATGTCCAAACATAGGCTTCCAATATATCAACCTTTATGTCTCGACCATTCCGAGACTCCTCGTCATGTCCGTGATCACATCCAGGACTCCGAACAAACTTTGGTACATCAAAACTTATAAACTCATAATAAAACTATCATCGAAACGTTAAGCGTGCGGACCCTACGGGTTCGAGAACTATGTAGACATGACCTAGAACCATTATCGGTCAATAACCAATAGCGGGACCTGGATGCACATATTGGTTCCTACATATTCTACGAAGATCTTTATCGGTCAAACCGCATAACAACATACGTTGTTCCCTTTGTCATCGGTATGTTACTTGCCCGAGATTCGATCGTCGGTATCCAATACCTAGTTCAATCTCGTTACCGGCAAGTCTCTTTACTCGTTCTGTAACACGTCATGTCACAACTAACTCATTAGTTATAATGCTTGCAAGGCTTAAGTGATGAGTATTACCGAGAGGGCCCAGAGATACCTCTCCGACAATCGGAGTGACAAAACCTAATCTTGAAATACGCCAACTCAACATGTACCTTGAGAGACACTGTAATACTCCTTTATAATCACCCGATTCGTTGTGGCGTTTGGTAGTACCAAAGTGTTCCTCCGGTAAATGGGAGTTGCATAATTCTCATAGTTACAGGAACATGTATAAGTCATGAAGAAAGCAATAGCAGAATACTAAACGATCATGTGCTAAGCTAACGGGATGGGTCATGTCAATCACATCATTCTCCTAATGATGTGATCCCATTAATCAGATGACAACACATGTCGATGGTTAGGAAACATAACCATCTTTGATTAATGAGCTAGTCAAGTAGAGGCACACTAGTGACTATATGTTTGTCTATGTATTCACACATGTATCATGTTTCCGGTTAATACAATTCTAGCATGAATAATAAACATTTATCATGATATGAGGAAATAAATAATAACTTTATTATTGCCTCTAGGGCATATTTCCTTCAGTACATAGTTTCCAGATATAAATTTTTTTTAACATGCATTAACACTTTTTGGTTAAATTTAAGGTTATACACCAGCAAGCGTTTGCCCGCAACACACACGGCTTATTCCATCAGAAACAACTCGGATGGATCAACTATATGCCATGTATCGCACACGCAACTCTAATCTGATTCTAGCTTGATGTCTCCGAGATCGCTCGCACAGTTCATCTTGTTTGCCATGTATCACTGTGCCGGTCTCTGCTCGCGTCCCTCGGCAAGCTCTGCTCTCCGTTAGGCGCCGCAGCGCGCTCTGCTCGCGTCCGTCGGCGCGCTCGGCTTGTGGACAGCTTTTACTTGTGCATTCAACTATTATATGGATATATATATATGGTTGCTCGCCGTTGAGGCGATCGCAGAGCGCTCTGCTCACGTCCCTCCGCGCACGCTCTGCCAGCGGTTGGGCGTGCACACGATCACGTCAGGGCCCCCATATGCATGCGGTTGCACCGCACGTGTTGCCACACGATGCAGTTACGTGCGACAAGATGGAGTTACGCGCTGCAAATTAGAACTGCCATCAGGGCCTGCTGATATTCCTGGCCGTCCGGTTTCCCCTTTAATTCCCATGGCCATTATAACCTTAGTCTCTTCAACCTTTTGATCGCGCCCCACAACACAACAAGCACACCCACGACGACACATAGAGGGGGGATGTCTAGCGGTGCTCCAATGGAGTTCGGCGAGCATAGAGTGGAGACCCACACGAGGGAGACGGATCTCTCAGTGGTGTACACCATTGACCCGGCCGTGGTGGACGACTATATCAATAGCGTTGAGCAGTTGCTTACTCGAGACAAGTACAAGGTGGTCGGCATCGACCTCCAATACACCGCCGGTCGTCCCAGCATTGATCCGAAGGTTGCCATCTCCCAGTTGTGTGTGCGCCATCATGTCCTCATCTACCACTACTGCATGGCCACAGAGCCTTGCGACCATTTCAACAGGTTTGCCAATAGCACCGACTACAACTTCGCCACGGTGGAAACCAAAGACGATTCAAAAGCGCTCAGTTACGGGCTTGGCCTGCAAGAACCTTGTCGAAATCCGTAACCACTACAGGGTCTGGGGCAGCACAAAGCAGGACTCCCTGGTCGAACTCGCCTCGGCCATCATCGACCCCTACTACGAAAAGATGAAGCGGGATGCCCAGAGAACAAGTCCTGTATCCTGGCACAAGGCCTCGATGCGGCAACTGGATGAACCTCACCTCAGGTTCGCGGCCAAGAGCGTGTACACATGCTACGAGATGCATAGGCGGATCGTTGACTTGAGGAAGTGCCTCGTTACCCAAATCGACGAGCCTGGATCGAGCCACAAGCAGAGCAAGTGCCACAAGAAGTAAATGATGATCAGATGATCGTTTATGCTAGTTAATCATGCATGTAATATATAGTTTACTTTATTGGTGTGTGGAAATGCCATGTGTGTAGTAACCACCTATGTAATTATGCATATAATAGTTTACTTTGGTGTGTACAAATGCCATGGTTGTAGTAGCCACCTATGTAAGTGGATGTTTAATTTGGTTATGCAACCATGTCCTTATAAGTGTGCTTATAATGTTGTTGTTCTGTATGCAATCCCATCGCACAACACACACGTCTTATTAGCAGCAACCGTCTGTGTTATTATTGGTCTTCGCACACATTTCGGATTACAGACCTGTTTGCCGCGTATCACACACATCTTGTTATATTGAACCGTTTCTGTTCTCTTGTCTCAACACAAACAGTTCATCTGTGTGAACCGCATGCCATATATTGCATACACCTTGAATCTGGCTGACCGTTTCTTTTGTGTTGCCTAATCACAAACAGTTCATCCGAGTGAACCGTATGTTGTACATCGCACACACCTTCATATGGCTGCCCGTTTCTTCTGTTCCTCCTCATCGCAAATAGTTAAGTGGACTGAACCGTATGCCCTGCATCGCACACGCAACAAAAACCTGAACCATGTTTGATGCATCTGTCATCACAAATGTTTTATACATTTCTGACGGTTTTCATACACCACTGTTTGCGATTATTGAATCACACACAGTTTCTCGAAGGGTCTCTGATCGTAGTGTCGCTTTAGCAGCATCCTGCAGTAGTGAGCCCACAGATATGAGTGTCATCACAAAAAAACCGCACAAGGGACACATGGTCGATCAGAAGACCCCGTATACACTGCATGCGGCCCGAAAATATGTATGGGTAGGGTGGTGTGTGATGTGTTTAAATACCGAATGCACAACTTCGATGGGCCACCAACTACATTACAAACCAAACACCGTACCCGACTCCAACCTGGTTTAATACGTATGATGTCGGTTTCCCAACTTCAAGGTGGGGGGGGGGGGTCGTCTGACACATGCGTTCAAACTTTATTTGGTCTAACATGGCACACATAGCAATAGGAAACCATCATGGTTGAACCCTCCTTGTTGTTGGGTCAAAGGGGTAGATTGTGTGGCCCTCCCTCATTGTCGGTAAAGGATAATATATATACCTCGGGGTGCCCGCAAATATATGCAGGTCTATAAACCGCACAAGGGAGACATGGTCGATCAGAACACCCTGCCCCCTATACCCTCCATGCGACCTGAAAAAGGTTTATATAATCGGCATGACAGGTCACTATAGAGCCAATCATTCTTTAAATTTTTAGAGCAAAAAAATCAATAAAAACATAGTCTACCAATTAGCAAAACAAGGATCCCAAGGTTTATATAGTCGCCATGACAGGTCACCATAGAGATATTTATCTCTTTATCTCTATAATGACCGTGTCATAGCATTTAAATGAAGCTTGAGATAAGCAAACTTCTGCGTTCTATTCGACAAGGCTAGTGGATGGGAAGCCGCGCCTTGCTAATAGGAATTGCCTCCTTGCCTTTAAGGTGTTTCACGCTGGTCACCCTACGGGACCTACTCCCTTGTATGACAAACATTTGTGCTTTTAGAAACTGTGTGCGATATTTACATGGCCAGTGTGTCGCCGCCTAGCCTTCAATGAGCACTTACACTGGTAGCGGGAAAACGATGGGAGAAGAGACAGGAAACCGATGAGAGGAGTGGCGGGAAACGGTAACCTATTTAGAAAACTTAGTACCGAAGGAAGCATGAGCTAGCACGACGCATGCGCACATTGCTTACCCTTGTACTGCATGTGCCGTCGAAAGGGCTGAGGATTGTTGTTTGATCTGGGAGCATCCAACGGTGCAGACGTACGATCTGTGGGGTTTGGGTTCTGGCTAATCAGAACGCATGACTCGGATTGCGTGCGCAGCAGGGGGAGGGGGCATCGGCCACGGTTTGGTAGGCACACGGCTTCCGTGACTGAACCGTGTGCTATTTGAAAACATTTTGTGAGAAGAATCTTGGTTTTTAAATCCCCGTAAATCCAGAACTCAACCGAAAATCATGAAACTTGGCATGGTGTCACGACATGGCACATATATTTTGAGGAAGTTTTTTCGTCCATTTTGGTGCAAGTTTTATTACAAGCCTCTTACAAACTGGAGCTTCTCTCAAAGAAGCCTCATGGTTCCGATAGGGAAACATGCCCCTTGTGGGTGAAAAGATAATCACTACCTCTTTTCGCCTTGTATTTTCTTCTACAGGCAACATGGAACGACAGGATATTCGTACTGAAATTTAAACTTATTCAGGGTTCGTTTGTCCTTTTTGTACACCAATTGAGTTTCCTAGGCATTTAACATCGATAATTCAAATCTAAACTTCAAATACATGCTCCACTTCACCAAAATGGCTAGAAAAATTATACATGTGTCCTTGGGTGCATGTTTAGGTCCCATGCCAGGAATCGGAATGAATTACAACCGTACCGGTGTCCTGGCTTGTCCTCAAACATTTGGAATCTCGGTTTTTAAATCCCCGTAAATCCTAAACTCACGAGAAAGTCATGAAAGTTGGCATTATGTCACGCCATGGCACATATATGTCGTGATAAAAACATCGTCCAATTTGGGCCAAGCTTTATTACAAACCTCTTACAAACCTGAGCTTCACTCAAAGAAGCCTCGTGGTTCCAATAGGGAAACGTGTTCCCCTTGTGGGCGAAATGTAATCACTGCCTCTTTTCGCCTTGTATTTTCTTCTACAGGCAACATGGAACGACAGGGTATCTGTCCTGAAATTTAAACTTATTCAGGGTTTGGTTGGCCTTTTTATATACTAACTGAGTTTCCTAGGCATTTAATGTCCATAATTCAAATCTGAACTTCAAATACATGCGCTAGTTCACCAAAATAGCTAGAAAAATTATACATGTGTCCTTGGGTGCATGTTTAGGTCCCATGCTAGGAATGGGAATGAATTACAACCGTACCGGTATCCTGGCTCGTCCTCAAACATTTGGAATCTCGGTTTTTAAATCCTCGTAAATCCTAAACTCACCAGAAAGTCATGAAAGTTGGCATGGTGTCACGTCATGGCACATATATGTCATGGTAAAAACATTGTCCATTTTGGGACAAGCTTTATTACAAACCTCTTACAAACCGGAGCTCCTCTCAAAGAACCCTCGTGGTTCCGATAGGGAAACAAGTTCCCCTTGTGGCAAAACATAATCACTGCCTCTTTTCGCCTTATATTTTCTTCTACGGGCAACATGGAACGACAGGACATCCATGTTAAATTTAAACTTATTCAGGGTTCGTTTGGCCTTTTTATACACTAATCGAGTTTCCTAGGCATTTAATGTCCATAGTTCAAATCTGAACTATAAATACATGCTCCAGTTCACCAAAATGGCTAGAAAAATTGTACATGTGTCCTTGGGTGCATGTTTAGGTCCCATGCCAGGAATGGGAATGAATTACAACCGTACCAGCGTCCTGGCTCATCCTCAAAATCTCGGTTTTTAAATACCCATAAATCCAAAACTCACCAGAAAGTCATTAAAGGTGGTATGGTGTCATGTCATGGCACATATATGTCGTGGTAAAAACATTGCCAATTTGGGCCAAGATTTATTACAAACCGGAGCCTGTCGTAAGAACCCTCGTGGTTTCGATAGGGAAACATGTCCCCTTGTGGGAGAAATGATAATCGCTCCCTCTTCTAGCCTTGTATTTTCTTATACACGCAACATGGAACAACGGGAGATTCGCACTGAACTTTGAAATTATTCAGGGTTCGTTTGACCTTTTTTATTCATTAATTGAGTTTTCTAGGCATTTAATGTCCATAATTCAAATCTGAACTACAAATACAAGCTCCAGCGCACCAAAATGGCTAGAAAAACGTACATGTGTCCTTGGGGTGCATGTTTAGGTCCCATGGAACGAATGGGAATGAATTCAACCGTCTTGCCATCCTGGCTTGGCCACAAACATTGCGAATCTCGGTTTTTAAATCTCTGTAAATCCAAAACTCACCATGAAATCATGAAACTTGGCATGGTGTCACTACATGGTACATATAATTGTCCAATTTGGGCAACCTTCGTGGTTCCGATAGGGAAACATGCCCCTCTTGTGGGCGAAACGATAATCGCTACCTCTTCTCGCCTTCAACTTTGTTTTCTACAGGCAACATAGAATAACAGGAGTGTCGTGCTGAAATTTGAAACTGTTCAAGGTTTGTTTGGCCATTGTATATACTAATTAAGTTTTCTTGGCATTTAATGTAGTCCATAATTCAAATTTGAACTACAAGCACATGCTCTAGTGAAGCAAAATGGGTGGGAGATCGTACATGTGTCATTGGGTGCATGTTTAGGTCTCATTTAAGGAATGGGAATGAATTACAAACTTCTCGTCGTCCTGAAACATTGAGAATCTCCGTTTTTAAATCCCAGTAAATCGAGAACTCACCAAAAAAACATGAAACTTGGCATGGTTTCATGACATGGTACATATATACCATGGTAAAAACAATCGTCCAGTTTGAGACAAGGCGCACACATTAATAGCCAACGGAGTCCTTTTTGAAACAAATAGCTGACACGTTAATATCAGAAACGGCTGTATTATATGAACTGTGTCAAAATTTAATCATACTCGGTGGCGTGCGTGCAGCTGTTTGATTAGACGGGATGAGCGCGAGAAGTCCGCCGTGCAGGCTCGATCTGACGCATGCAAGCAGTCCACCACACAGGCTCGACGGGACGCGTGCTGTCCACCTCGCAGGCTCGATGGGACACGTGCGAGCAGCAAGGCCGCCCATGTTCATTGGGAAGCGAGCTCTTTGACCTCCATCTACCAGCCGCCGCCCGCTTCGCTCACAACTTCTCCATTAATGGGTTAATTAAAGCACCTAGACGGGGGTGTTTGCTTGTGATCCCATGGCAGCATTTGCTTTGTTCGTGTTTTCAACTCGTATTCCGGCCTAATTTAAATTGCCACAGAGGGCAACGGATAATACAACGACAAATAAAATGGCAACAGATAATACAACGACAAATTTACAATGGTGCAGATACTATTGTCTTACATATTCTGGATAACTTAAAATGCCACATGCAACAAAGCCCGGAAGACACGAGGGCAAGAGAAGAAGGAAATCACAAACAAGATATGGGTCGCTATTGTCTCTACTCATCGATGGATCGCCGGGCGATGACATCCTCCAGCTCCTTCAATTCCTCATGAATTTGCTTGAAAGCAGACACGGATTCCTCCACCTCCTGCTCGCGCTCGATCCAGAGCTTCCTCAAGTCACCCATCAGTTCCTCGAAGACCCTTTGTCGATGTCATCCCGAGCCTTTGCTTCTGCTCATCAAACATCTTCCAGCCGGCGGCCTCCTCCTCCTTCTCGACGAGCGCCTTGAGGAGCTTCGCATTGTCACCCATAAGTTTCTCGACGAAGCCGGTCACCTTGTCAACCGAGATGTCGCTGATCTTGAGTGGCTTCATCAAGTCGTCGACCAGCTCCTGTTGCTTAATGAGGCCAGCAAGAATGTCATCGTTGCCGGCCAAGGACTTCAGCAACACCATCTTGTTGCGATCGCCGACGCGACGAGTACGCTTGTGAGAGCCCTCGCGTGCCAGAGCTCATTCGAGGGCTCCGCGGCGTGCCGGGACATCTCTCCTGCGGCTGCCACTTTGCGGCGGGACCTCTCTAGTGCTTCCGCGGCCTTGGTCTTTGCTGCTTGGTTTTATGTCCACCCAAAACTCCTCCTACCGATCATGGCAGAACAACTTGACAGGAAATACCAGTTTTGTGGGTGATGAGGAGAGGAACTGTGAAGTAATTTTCGAGTGGGTAGTTTTTATAGCCCAGTGCTAAGTGTGAACACATATTAGTTTGATCGGTGTGACCACATATTAGTTTGATTGGTGTGAGCACATATTAGTTTGATCGGTGTGAACACATATTAGTTTGATCTGTGTGAACAGATTTGCAAATACTTATTGCGTTGTAATCTGCAATGTCACGAGAAACAAAGTCAAAATTTATTGATGGTTCTGGGCCTACAGAGTCCCGTTTCTGTTGTTGTGTCTTATCGCAAACAGTTCCTTTGGGTCAACCATATGCCACGCATCGGAAGCCCGAACGTGGGCCCTTTTTCTCGGATGTACGTGTACGTGTCTGCTCACTATCACACACGGTCATGATATCACCATCGTGTCCTATGGATGCCCCGTCGCGTCTCCCACGGGGTGCTAGAAAGTTGACCACGTGGTTGCTCGCTTGCGGTGGCCGCGGCGTGCTCTGCTCGCATCCGTCCGCGCGTTTTGCTCGCCATTGAGGCGACCGCGGCACGCTCCGCTCAAGTATCCCTGCGCGCGCTCTACTCACCATTGAGGAAAATTTACAATGACAACGGTTAATAATTGTCTTACATATTCAGGATAATTTAACATGCCACATGCGGCAAGGCCCAAAACACTCACGACCTACTTATGCATACAATTATAATAAAATATAGGCTAAAAGGTTGAGTCGGCGGCCTTCCGACGACGGTCTTCTCGGACTCCATGATCAGCATATCACCCTTGCGGTCGTTAATTATGTGTAACTTACTAATCATCGCACATGAGTACTCGCATTCGCATCGTGTGCGATACTCCTAGCCATCACAAGCAACTAGTTTGCATTTTTTAAAGTTTTTTGTACGAACAGAATCGCACACGAATTTACTATAGTAACAGTCTGTGTTATAATTTCTCAGTGCAAACAGTTCATCCGAGTGGGATGTTTGCTACGTATCACACACATCTTGTTTTCACGAATCATTTGTGTTCTTTTGGCTCATCGCAAATGCCGCGTATCACACACATCTTGTTAAGTTGAACCGTTTATGTTCTCTTGCCTAATCAAAAATAGTTTGTCCGAGTGAACCGTATGCCGTATATCACACACACCTTGATCTGCCTGACCGTTTCTGTTGCATTCCCTAATAGCACACAGTTCATCGGAGAGAACTGTATGCCGTATATCGCACACACATTGATATGGTTGCCCATTTCTGTTGTTCTGCCTCATCACAAACAGTTTTGCTGGATCAACCGTATGCCCAGCATCGCACACGTAACTAAAATCTGAAACGTGTTTGATGTCTCCGCCATCACAAACGTTTTGCATATTTTTGACGGTTTTTCACATCCCCGTTTGCGATTAATGCATCACACACAATTTCATCAAAGGGTCTCTGATTGTAGTGTCGCGTTAGCAGCATCCTGCAATAGTGCTATGTCAGGGCGGCTATTCACTTGGCCTAATCATCGCCCGATGTAAGCATATGATAAATTCGACAAAGTACTCATGGATAAGCAATGAGAATTATAATCTCCCATGGTAACTCTTAGGGAGCTAGAGTGAAATGAGGCACTTTCAGATCATATGCAGCCATCATTCTTAATTCTTAGTCTACTAACCCCTTACTACTCGTCGTCTTGTCAAATTTGAATTAGGATGGGTATAATGGGATGGTTTTGCAAACTTAATTAAGAAGGTATGGAAGAAGCCCATCATTGGTCATTCATTGATTTAGATATGAATTTTAAAATATGGGCCACATCACAATTCCTATCTAGATGGGCAAAGAATACCAACGGTATGTACAAAAAGTAAAAGCAACGCCTTTGTACAATTATCGATGACCACAATAAGATCGCAGAGACTTGCACTTTTTGTCAATGACGATTCAAATGAAAAATCAATCCAGTGAACAGATTGCACTTCTTTCGCAAGAAGAGGAAATCAAGTTGTATCCAAGATCCAAGACCAATTCATTTTGGAGGGATACAACAATACCGTATTTTTTACATGGTTTCCAATGGGAAGCAAAGGAAGAAATATATTTTTAACCCCCAAGAAGACAAGAAAAAGATCAAAGGTTAGGTAGAGCTCAAGAAGTATATCACGGCATACTACAAATCTCTGTTAGGACCTCCAAGTGAAAGGAACTTCACCCTCGATGAGTGTCGAATGGATGGCATCCCACAAGTCACGGCCGAAGAGAATGATATCATTACAATGCCTTTCCTTGAAGAGGAGGCGAGAGCTATGGTGCTCCAAATGGAACATAACAAATATCCTCACCTTGATGGCTTCCCTGCCAAGTTTCATCAGTACTTCTGGGATATCATCAAGACTAATCTAATGGAGCTATTAAATTTTCTTCACACCAGGCAATTTGACCTATGCAAGCTTAATTTGGCAAGTTTGTTTTTGTTGCCAAAGATTAAGGAGGACGAGTGGATCCAACATAGAGACCCTTAATGCCAGCTTCGGAATCTTCACCAAAGTTGCTACTAATAGGCTCAATGCGGTTGCTGACCATGTTGTTCGTTCATCCCAAACGACTTTCATGCAAGGAAGGAACATACTTGATGGAGTAGCTGTTCAATGATACCATTCATGAGATACACCAAAAAACATGGTTCGAGTAGTATTCAAGATTGAACTTGAAAAGGTTTATGATGAATTCAGATAGTCGTTTCTCCAGCAGCCCCTAAGAACATAAGCGTAATAATGTGGTTGTATTGCAGTTTTGCTATATATTTCTGTTGTTGTCCGTTGGTTTCTTCCCTCTGCTTTTGGTACTTGTGTATGATTTAACAATATGTTTTTTTATAACATCATAGTGTGAGGGGTAGACGGTCTGTGTTTTCTCATGGTAAAATAGTTACTGATTAAAAGATCATGCAAATTATAGGGTAGCAATTGGATTGAGTTAAATCATGAAAACGATGCCAATCGAGTATTTCCCTTTGGACTCTCGGTGATTGACTTGGCACGTGTTCACACATGCAAAATTATCCAATAACTTAGCTTCCATGGTGTATCACTTTAATAGAGTTGGCATTACAAACATGCTCCACTCAGATTTAATTGTTCAAAGTGCATGATTATGATCTCTACGCTCATTGGTTGGTCGCTAATGTTCTTTATTTCTAGCCTACGTCTGTACTAGGAATGAATTCTTGTGGTGCATCCACTTTCCTAAACAAATTTAAGCCAAAAAAGAGTTCACCGTACGTTCTTATTCATGGCTGAAAAAACCATTTGAACTAAATTTCCATCATCACGACAACCCTTTTTATTTCCAAAGTTTCTAAGGTTTGGGAAGAATGGTTTTCCACTCTCTTTGTAATCATTGCCAAGATAAAAATATCTTATCAACAACCGCCCAACGAACTTATGAACAGGAAAATTGTGTTCCAAATGTAGTCAATGAACTTATGAACAACATGACTGACGAATGGTCTATAAAGGGTCTCTAGTTTCCTACATAGGCATGAATAAGCACTAATATAACAATAACAACACATGCCTGACCACATTAGCAAATACATCAACATGTACACACAACGAAGTCCTTGAGCGTGCCTTGTGGGTGATCTCCTCGCACATGAAGGCATGCAGTAACCACACATACCATGGCGGTGTTGTTAAACCTACCTCCTTATGTCCGCTTTAGCGATGATCTCATTGGCCGCGTTCTTGAAACATGCTGGACCCCGACACCAGGGGCTCGGCCAACGCAAGCACGGCCACAGGCACCTCCTCTATCCACCCATCATCCTCTATTTTGTCCTCTAGTGGCTTAGGTTCTCCATCCCTCTTACACGGGCCTGGCCTTTTCCCACCAACGACATAGATTAAGCTGGATGAGCGAAAAACATCGTCGGTGGCGATGGGCAAAGGCCCTCCAAAGGGAGACCTGCAAAGCGACGGGAGAGGGCGGCTAATGTGCGACGCATCTGAATTATGCATAAAACAACAAACTTATAGGAAAACACAACTGCCTCAAGGAAAAGACTGAAATACCCAAGACATACCGGGCCCATGGCAGATCAACATACCACCCCCAGCCAAACAGATGGGTAAAAGGAAGGCTCGGGCAAGAGCCTTCCCTAGGCACCATAACCGGCTGAGCTGCCCTCCGGATAGCTGAAAGTGTGTTACGTCGACTAGAGGGGGGTGAATAAGTGATTTTTATGAAATCTTCACTTAGGAATTTCAGGGTGAGGAAATTCCTAAGCAAAGAGCTACTTGCAGCGGAATAAGTACTCAGGTATAAGGATAAAAGAGCAACAGCATAGTCATAATGATGAAATGAAAGACAAACACAAAGTACAGAAAGCATAAACATAGGATAAGTAGGATGAAGACAAGTTGACTGAATAAATAGGACTGAGGAAATAGAGAAATTCTTCACTCAAAGTCTTCAAACAGTATTGATCAGGTACATCAACACATAACTGAGGAAATGAAAGGGTTGAGGAAAGAGAACCAGTAGGCTTGGTGAAGACAATGATTTGGTAGACCAGTTCCAACTGCTATGACAGTTGTACGTCTGGTTGGAGCGGCTGAGGATTTAAACTCGAGGGCACACAGTCCTGGACACACGGTCCTCACCATATTCTCCTTGATCTAAGATCACACAGACCTCACCCAATAGTAGTGGTAAGTCTTCACAGGTGACTTCCAAACCTTCACAGACTTGGTCACTCGGCAATCCACAATTCCTCTTGGATGCTCTGACCATGACGCCTAACCGTCTGGAGGATACACAGTCCTCAAAGGTAACAAGCGTCGGTTCCACATAGGAACAATCTCTTCAGTGATGCTCAATCACTTTGAGGTTTGCAGGTCTGGGTTTGGGATTTGGGTTTTCCTCACTTGATGATTTTCGCTCAAAGTCCTTGGAAGATGGGATGCTCTCAAATGACAAGTGTCAATTTCTCTCGGAGCAGCCAACCTGCTAGTGGTTGTAGGGGGTGGCTATTTATAGCCTAGGGAGCAGCCCGACATGATAAGACATAAATGCCATTGGCTTATATGACCGTTAAGTGGTAGGATATTTTTGGACAGCTAGCGCGCGACACAGCAACGGTCGGATATGAGGTTCGAATTCCTCAGGGCTATCATGTTCCTCACCGTGTAGGCAATTCGCACTGGCGAATTCCTAACTCCTTAGTCAGAATAAATTCCCCAGGGACCAGAAGATCTTCGTCTCTGTCACTGAAGAAATTGACTGAACTGATATGATATTTCCAATGGCTTCACTCGAAGGATTGGGTAGGTGTAGGATTTTGAGATGAGCATCACTTGGAAATCAATTTCCTTAGTATTACCTCGACCCCCTTTAACAGTACAATGTTTCCTATGACTCAAGAAGAAGAAAATGAAACTACGAAAAACAAAAGTCTTCACGCTTCATAATCCTCGCATGAATATCCAAGTCTTCAAGGTCACACCAATTTCTTCACTTTCAAAGTCTTCAGGAGAACCAAAGTCTTCAGTCGAAGACATTCATTTTTAGGGTCAAATTTCACTGTAAATATCAAACTCCTCATTGACTTATAGAGCCTGTTGAGGGAGTCCTGGATTAGGGGGTATCCGGACAGCCGGACTGTGTACAATGTTCGGACTATTGAAGCGTGAAGATACGAGACTCAAGACTTCGACCCGTGTCCGAATGGGACTTTCCTTGGCGTGGAAGGCAAGCTTGGCGATTCGGATATTATATTTTCTTCCTTGTAGCCAACTCCATGTAAACCCTAGCCCTCTCTGGTGTCTATATAAACCAGAGAGGTTGGTCCTTAGAAGGCCGATCACAATTACAATCATACCATCATAGGCTAGCTCTTAGGGTTTAGCCTCTACGATCTCGTGGTAGATCTACTCTTGTACTACCCATATCATCAATATTAATCAAGCAGGAAGTAGGGTTTTACCTCCATCGAGAGGGCCCGAACCTGGATAAACATCTGTGTCCCTTACTTCTTGTTACCATCAGCCTTGACGCACAGATCGGGACCCCGTACCCGAGATCCGCCGGTTTTGACACCGACATTGGTGCTTTCATTGAGAGTTCCTCTGTGTCGTCGCTATCAGGCTCGATGGCTCCTTCAATCATCATTAACGACGTTGTCCAGGGTGAGACTTTCCTCCCCGGACAGATCTTCGTGTTCGGCGGCTTCACGCTGCGTGCCAATTCGCTTGGCCACCTGGAGCAAATCGATAGCTGTACCCCCGGCCATCAAAACAGGTTCGGAAACCTGAACTACACGGCGGATATCCGCAGAGACCTGGTCTTCGACGGATTCGGGCCAGTGCCAGAAGCGCCGAACAGTCGTGATAAGCACGGCTTAGACCCGCTGTCAGACATTGCTCGAGATATCATCCGGTAGAAGCCTCAGATCTAAATCCGGGACAGGTTGTGTTGCCTAAGGACGGAGGGCTGGACCCCGCCCCGCAGGCCGTACACTCATCGGCGATGGAGCCGAACACAGGCCTCACTTTTGAGGAAGCTCAGACTCGGACCCCGGACTCGTGTCCGGTTGTAGGCTCGATCGCGTCCCGAGCCCGCCGATCCGGTTGGGCTCCGGTGATGGAGTTCACCGCGGCGGACATCTTTCAGCACTCGCCCTTCGGCGACATACTAAACTCATTCAAAACCCTCTCTTTGATAGAGAATCTCAGGCCAAACTATGTCCGGCTCGAGTGGGAAGCAGGCGACGAAGACATTCGTTGCCCACCCACCACCCACTTAATAGCCACGGTTGATGATTTAACCGACGTACTGGACTACGACTCCGAAGGCATCGACGGCATGGACGACGATGCAGGAGACTCAGAATCTATGGGGTGCCGGATTCATGCCTCATCACATGACATATACATGGTGGATACGCCCAAGGAAGGCGACGGTGACAATCCAGAAGATAACACCCCTGGGCAAAAACAAAAGCGACGACGCATACGCCGTTCCAAATCCGGTTACAGCAACAACATCAGCAAGAGCGCCAGAAGAATGGATACTCCGGTCAACCCTGAGGGCAGTAATGACCAAACAGAAATAGCGATGGAGCAGGACGAACCAGGTCATGCCGAACATAGTCCGGAACATACGCCCGAAGAAAACGATCTAGAGGGACGAGTTCATCAAACAGCCCCAGGACAAGAAGACAGTCCGGACGATAATGCATTCATCGTTCCGGTAGAATGCGTGGAACGAGAGAACCTCCATAGAAAGCTTATAGCCACAGCAAGAAGTCTTAAGAAGTAGAAGCAACGGCTGAAAGCCGCGCAGGAAACGCTCAATCGCAGATGGAACAAAGTGCTAGACACTGAAGAAAGATATGGCGACGATCGCCATACAAAGAGCTACCCAAAACGCACGCTACTGCCAGAATTCGATGATGAGGCCGTCCCACCGAGGAATAACATGACCAGAAGACCAGGAGTACCACTCCATAACCACAATAAATCAACTACCAAAGACGCCCACGGTCTACATGAGCACCTGGAGAAGAAAGCTGGCGCAGCTAGGTCCATCTACGGATCCAAAGGACACACCCCGGCGGGGGACTATGGTCGTCAAAACAATTATGACAACCAAACACAAGTTCGGAATAAACACCGAACACAGCAACAGCTGACGGCATGCCACAGCGCGTCCAGATACAGAGGGGCTGCTCACCCCACATGCTTTCTTGATAAATCTTGGACCATGAATTCCCACGGGCTTTAAACACAGTAAACATAGAGGCATCTGATGGAGCAGCAGACCAGTGATGCGGATCGAGACTTTATCCTCCACATACACATGGCCCGTGGGGATGACCTCCACGCCATCAAATACCTTCCCCTCAAACTGAAGGGACCAGCTTGGCACTGGCTGAAAAGCCTCCCCGAAAATTCAATCGGGAGCTGGGAGGAACTAGAGGACACTTTCAGGGCCAATTTTCAAGGGACTTATGTCCGGCCTTCGGATGCTGACGATTTAAGTCACATAATCCAACAACCCGGAGAGTCCGCCCGCAAGCTTTGGAACAGATTCCTCACTAAGAAGAATCAAATTGTTGACTCTCCGGATGCCGAAGCCTTAGCGGCATTCAAATACAGCATCCGTGATGAGTGGCTCTCCAGACACCTCGGCCAAGAAAAGCCAAGGACAATGGCAGCCTTAACAAGCCTTATGACCCGCTTTTGCGCGGGAGAGGATAGCTGGCTAGCCCGTAAAGGCACCAGCGACCCCAGCACATCCGAAATAAGGGATGGCAACGGGAAGCCACGGCGTAATAAAAATAAACGCCAAAACAAGGAAGATAGCCCGGACAACACAACGGTTAATGCCGGATTCAGGGGCTCTCGGCCTAACCAGCAAAATAAGCAATCTAAATGCAGCAAAGAAGGACCGTCCGGTCTGAACAGAGTTCTGGACAGACTATGCCAAATTCATGGCACCTCCGACAAACATGCGAACCACACGCATAGAGAGTGCTGGGTCTTCAAGCAGGCCGGCAAACTAAACGGCGAACACAAGGAAAGGGAAACACCAAGTGAAGACGAGGATGAACCCCGCCAGTCGAACACTGGGGGCAGAAAAAATTCCCGCTATAGGTTAAAATAGTGAACATGATCCACACGACTCGCACATCCTTGGGGAGGCACGAACGCGCCCATAAAGACGCGTGCGATATAGATCCTATCGTACCTACACATAACTACTGGATGTCTTGTTCGATCACTTTCGATCGCCTAGACGGCCGAACTAGTATTTGGCGCGAGGGATCAAACGCCTTGGTAGTTGACCCAATAATCGACGGATACCATCTCACTCATGTCCTCATGGACGGCGGCTGCAGTCTCAATTTAATATATGATGACACTGTCCGCAGGATGGGGATAGACTCATCCAGAATTAGCAAGATCAACACCACCTTTGAAGGGGTGATACCAGGCGTTGAAGCCTACAAAGAGGCTCCGTCATACTAGAGGTAACATTCGGCTCTCGAGCAACTCGAGCGAAGAACTAGTCTTCATCGCCGCACCCTTCCAAAGCAGCTATCAAGCATTGCTTGGAAGAACGGCCTTCGCCCGCTTCAACGCATTGCCGCACTATGGCTACCTTACACTTAAGATGCCCGGTCCACGCGGCGTCATCACCGTTAGCGGAATAACAGAGCGCATTTCACGCACAGAGGAATACGCGACGGCCCTAGCGGCCGGATTATAAGCGGCCTCTAACAAAAATATACCAGCTCGTTAAGACTACGGACACGGATTAGACGAGTCCGGCAGGCCATATTAAACCAGGGCATTGTATGTGTAATCCTATAGTGGACACCAGGGGCTAATAATAAAGCCCCACACTCTCGGCTCACCCTTATTGGCAGGCCAGTACCTTACACTTACTACTATCCATCGCACACTTACGTTGCACTCTTCTATGAGATCCGATTTTCTGCAGACAACGTTCGCGCGATACCCTTCCAGGATGTGGCACAACGGAGACAAAGGCGCAGACGTACAGCAGGGGACCGTCCAACAGGTTTCTTTTTAGATTAAGCCCCTGTGTAAACCTTTTCTATTGCCTCTTGTTGTTTCATCATCCAATGGGTTCCATACCCATAGAGGATACTGCCGTTTTTGGCATTTCGCCACGACAGATTAATGCACGTACTTGGAAATACAGGGTTTATAATGAATGGGCATTCTTGAGCTCATCATCTGTTATAAAGTCCGAATACCTTCGGGAGTGTTCGGCGTCACGAGTTTGGCCTTATATGCATCAACTCCGAATCATGTCTTTGGTCAAATGTTGGGTTTGCCCGGCTTCTGGGTTTGCCGCCTTACGTTCCGTTATAATCGGCTAAGGTGGCCAAAGGAGAACTACTGTGATTGTGCCCTGGTTATTCCGGATGAGCACCTTAGTAGAGAAAGCCGAAAACTGATCGTAATGATACAGCGAGAGACTGGTCAACCACTCGACGACTCACCGGAATCTCTAGGATTCCTCCGCATTAACGAAGGGCCATTTCCCGGCCAGGTACATACACGCCCGTATTCGGATGCATGCGAAGGTACCAGGGGCTACATAGTAGCCCCAACGTTAGAATCCCGCGGCTAAGCGAAAGTGTTATAGCTATATAGTCCGGTTGCCTAGTTCGACGTGCGATCACCTCCTTGCCGCACCAAGACGTTGGATAAAGAGTGATTAAGCACATTTTTTCACGAACACCCCCGCATTGTATGCATGGGGGCTGAAGCCAACGACTGCTATCTTTCGGATTACCCACACACACACACACACACACACACACACACACACATAGATATATATATATATATATATATATATATAGCCTTCTAATCAAAATGTTTTTACAATGATTTGAATCATCACTCGAAGAGGAGATTCTTCGGGCACTGCGCCTCTATCAGGCGGGCACCCTCCGTGACCTGCGCCAAGTAGTGCCCGGCCGGATATTGACCCCCAACCGGATACTGAGACGCTACCATAGTGGCATCCATATCCGTCCAATACGCTTTAACGCGTGCAAGGGCCATCCGCGCACCCTCTATGCATGCTGACCTCCTCATGGCATCGATCCGGGGCACGACCCCAACAAACTGTTGAACCAAACCAAAGTAACTGTCCGGCTTAGGCCCCTCCGGCCAAAGATGGTCTATCACAGACCGCATTGCAAGACCGGACAACATGTGAAGCTCCGCTACAGCAGCCATCATATCACTTAACAGGAGCGGGCGAGTGGGAGCATCGAATTGCGACCAGAAAAGCTTCTCCACCTCCTTCTCACCCTGACCTTTGAAGAACTCCAAAGAATCAGCCGTACTCTTCGCCAGGTCCGCGTAGGCGTCCACCGAGCTCCAGCGTCCATCCAGGGGAGCGTACTTCGGATCGAAGAACTTCGTCCGCAGCAAATAGGAGCCTCCAGCCGCGATCTTACCGGCCTGTTGAAGCCCCTCCCGCGCACTTCGGAGCTCGGTCCATATTTCCTTGGTGGCATTAAGTGCCTTGCTCAGGTCAGCAGATTTATCCTCGTGCTCCTTTTTCAGGAGCTCATACCGGTCAGCAGCATTTTTTCAACTCGATAGCCATTCCGCCTATCTTTTCCTCGCTTCGGCGATGAGCAGCCTGTTCGGCTCTCAATTCCTCGGCCGCCTTTAGGGCAGCCGCATTGCTCACCCAAGCTTGTTCCTTGGCTAGAGCAAGTTCCACCCTCAGGGCCTCCACGGCAGAAGCACCATCTACAGTCCGAACAAATTATATTAGTATGTGCCACCTTAATATTTTCCTATGCAATGGGAGACAAGGCACATACCTTGTGACGTATCTAGCCGCTCATTCATCACAGTAATATCGGCATCAATTGACAAAATTTGCCTCGATAGTTCGGCAACTCCAACAGACGGGCCGGCGGCCGGACCCACAGGTACCTGCACAAATTTTCACCTAAATCTTTGGTTCATGATCCCCCGTTTGCCACCTAGGGCGGGCAACCAGAGTCTCAGGGGCTACTATCTACATGGTGTATTCCTCATTACATACCTCAAAGCCTCTGAGAAGGCTTGTAAATGCTTCATTCAAACCGCTTGTAGCGGATGAAATCTTCTTGAGCATCGCACTCATTAATGAGCGGTGCTCCTCCAAGAGCGCAGCTCGCTCCAGTAAGCCCGTCAGTACGTCCGGACTCAGGGCGGCTGACATATTGGCCTCCGGTCTTGGTGGATCCGTACTCCTCCGTGACGACACCTCGGTGTCGCCCACGTCAAGAATCGGAGAGGAGGGTGGGGTATCGCTCTCCATCATCTCCGGAGGAAGGTCCCCCGAAGACGATCCATGTTGAGAAGAGCTGCCAGCTGGACTGCAAAAAGTTGAATCCTGGTCATTGATCCAGGAGAAATACAGTACCTTTAAGTTAATGATTGACTTACGGCTCGTTGGAGGGCTGGCCCGTTGGTGGGTGTAACGCGGTGAGGATGCCCGTCGCGGCAGAGCCCCTTGGGGACACCTTCTTCCCAGGTTTAGGCGTCTCCGTCTCTAGGTCTTCAGAGGCGGCCCTCTTATTCCCGCGCGGGGAGGAGGCCTTAACCTCTCCTCCCCGACTATCCTCCTTGGGGGAGGTAGCAACCCCCCCCCCCCCGGTTCAGATGCGTAGCGTATGGGGTTCGGATTTTTCATCCCTCCCCTCGCCTTTCCCCGAGGGCATCCTGTTGAGTACCCGGTCGAGCATCTTGGCCATGGTAGGGGCGGGCGAGCCTTCGGGAAGCGGTGCCGGACACCTGATTCTCTCCGCCTTGCTGAGCCATTCCTGGACGCGGATGATTGTCAGAGCAAACAGTCATGATAAATAAAAACAGGGTGTCCGGTATCAAGGCTACTTACTTGGGTATCTAGGCGATTACAGCTTAGGCCCGCATCCTCGGTGGTGTCTGGACACATTACTTTCCGTCCGAAGAATAATTTGCACATCTCTTCGAGCTTCAAGCCGAAGAAATGCTTGACAGTCCACGGACCCTCTGGATTGAACTCCCACATCCGGAGAGGCCGGCGTTGGCACGGCAACATCCGCCGGATTAACATCACTTGCATTATGTTGACGAGGTTAATGTCCCTCTCAAGAAGCTCTCGGATGCGATTCTGCTGTACTGGTACATCACCAGCGGGCCCCTAATTCCATCCTACGTCTGTCCAAGACGCCAGCTGTGGCGGAGGGCCCGAGCGAAACTCGAGGGGAGCCACCCACTTTGTGCCTCTGGGAGCCGTGACGTAAAACCACCTCCCCTGCCATATATCATATACTTCTGGGAAAGAACCCTCTGGCCACGGGGCGTTGGCGTTTCTGCTTATTACGGCACCTCTGCACTCCACATGTCGCCCCTCGATCATCTTCGGCTTCACATTGAAGGCCTTGAGCCATAAGCCGAAGTGCGGCGTAACATGGAGAAAAGCCTCGCACACGATAATGAACGACGAGATATGGAGGATAGCATCTGGAGCCAGATCATGAAAATCCATCCCATAATGGAACTTGAGCCCCCTCACGAAGGGATGGAGGGTGAAAACCAAACCACGGAGGAAGTGTGGGACGAAAACGACACACTCATTGGGCTCCGGCGTAGGGATGACCTGCCCCGGAACAGGAAGCCTATGCTGGATATCGGCGGTCAGGTATCCGACCTCCCTAAGCTTTGCAATGTCCTTCTCTTCAATTGAGGAGGCCACCCACCGGCCTTGAGGGTCAGATCCGGACATATTGGAGGATTCCGGAGGGGTGGAGCTTAGGTTTTGGGTGTTAGAACTCGAGGTGCGAGAGGGCGCGATTAAGAAGTGTGGGTGTGCTGTAGTCTCCTTTGTGTACCCAAATTATGCAATGACGTGGATGACCACTGTAACCATGGAAATACGAACCAAAACTTTTGACGTTCAAACTAATCACACACGGGTGAAGCTATCTGAAGCGTTTGTGATGTTCACATATCGTACACAGTTCTGAATAAGGGACCGTGCCTGATGACACTTTGCGCGCCAACTTTTTGGCAGAAGCGATTCCAAATTTTCAGCTTCCGCGGAAATATCTACCTCCCCGCCCCCTCCCCTTACCAAAAGCAACATTTTCCCTCTCTCCGCCTTCCTTTCCAAGTTTAAACCTTCACTCCTTGCTTGCAGAGCCGCCTCCTCGTTGGCTACCCTCCTTCACGCTGCTCGGCCTCGTCTATCCAGGCAGGTAATCCACACCCGACCCCCATCCTCCTCCTCCTTCCACATCCCACATGCCCCGACCGCCGATGCGAGCGCGACACCTTCCACCCAAATCACCGACCCCTCCACCAAATAAGAACCCCCCTAAGGCATGGTGCACGCAGTATAGCCAGGATCTCAAGGAGCATTTGGCAGCGGAGAAACAAATCGCGGCCGCACGCGCGGATGATGTAACAGCCCCAAAATTGGGTTATCAATTTATGTGTTGTTATTCCTTCCTGGCGCTCATTTCTCAAACCTTTCTCCTGAGTGTTGCTGATGACTCTGAGAATTCTTGTCATTTCCAACCTTTCAGAACTTTCTCATGTCTTTTTCAGTGGGCAAGACCTCAGTTGCATCATCTTAAACCCTCTCAAACCCTAATTCCAAATTTCTGGAATTTGAATATGCCCTTTGTGATTTCAAAGGGGCTATCATTTTCCTTGATCTATTGATCATCCCATCTGTTCCTAGAGACCCTTCTATCCTTCTAAACCTTGGATATGCAAAAATATTGCCAAGTCCCATGCAATATTTTTGAATTATGATTTATTCCTTTTCTTGCCTTTTTGAGGAATAAAATCAAAAGGCATAGCTAGCCATCTCCTAAATCCATGTGAATTGGTGGAGTTGACAATTATGCCTAACCCAAGATCTGGCAATCATATTGGCCATAATTAAATAAGAAAAATTGCCTTTTCCTATTTAATACAAATATTGCATTTCTGCCATTTTCTAAAGGAACTACTATTTTTATAGCAGGGAAAATTCTCACATAAATTGTGGAGCTTGCCCTTGCAATATAATCACTAGTTCCATCATCATCTCATGTTCATCAGTTCAAAAATTGAGCACATGATCCAATGCAAGTTTCTGCCTTCTCTGAAATTTTGCAAAGGAAGTGATGTATTACTAATTCCATTTGAGCTGAAAATTGGTAGGGTGTTTAATATTGATAAATAACCGATGAATACCAAAGATGAGCTCAATCCAATCATCCTAGCTCTCTGTGCAATTTTTCAAAGTTTCTGACCAGATTGTCACTTTGTGTGAAGGAAGTACCTTCATAGAGTTTCCAAATGGGATGAAGCTATGCCATCCTCTCAAGTATCCCAAATAATTAGCCTTCACCCAAATTCAGCTCATTTGATTGAGCTATGTGAGCACAGGAGCGATTCTTTTTTTCTGTCCAAATTTTCAGTTTGTGAAGCAAGTATATTTTATATTGCTCCATTATGGCTGAAAATAATTCCAAGCCTTCTCCTACCCATATAACCCACCTACCCAAGAGTTTGGCTCATTTCATGTAGCCAATAGTTTCCTAGGAGTTTCCCAAGTTTCTGGTCCAAAGTGATGCTTGTGAAGAAAGTACCAATTTGGCAAGTCCATTTGGGCTTATCTTTTTACAGCATCTACCTATGACCAAATCATGAGGATTTGCCAAATTATAGCTCAATCCAACCTTCCTAATGAGTGCTTATTCTTCTTTTGTTTTCTAGACCAGATTTGGCATTTGCACTGCAGCTATGCTAAATCCTTGAGCTAATACCCTCAAAACTCCTAGGACCGTAGTCCTTGCTACCCTAAGCCTCCTAGACATCAAGTTTACTATTTCACCTCTCTGGTTTTATCTCCAGCAAGTTGCCAAGTTTGCAACAGCAAAATTGTGGAGCTTGTTTTACTCATATCCCTTTGTCTCTGCCCGTGTGTTTACCGTAGTAATACTTCACTCTCGAAGGACTATGTAGTAGACATGGTTTATCCTCAGTAAAATCTCCACAGCACGCCATGCCAGTGGTGACCACGAGTGCAGCCAGCCAAAACGGTGGTCTAGCAACTGTTCTCGTCGGTAGCGCTAATCCGACCGTCCCTGACCTCGCCATTAATGTCTAGCAGCTTCGCATCGTCGTCGCCGTTCACTTGGACCCCGCTCCCCCTCCGTTTCTTCTCCGACGAGCTGAGCCAAAGCTCGAGCAGTACGTGCCCGTGAGCCCGTCGTCTTCCTCCTCTGTCTTCTTCCTCACTGAGCCCCCTTGGCGTTGCGTTGCTCCGCGAGCCTCTGCTGCTCGTCGTGACCCCCTCGTCGCCTTCCCACTGCCTCCCGTGAGCTCTGGCCGCGCCTGCCGACGTTGCGCCGTCGCCGACGCGCGGACACATCGCCCGCCTGTGCCACCTCCTCCCCTCCTCCCTCGAGCTCCTCCGCGGATATAAGTAGCCAGCCCCGAGCCCCTCGCAGTCCCCAAGCCTCCCTAGCCTCTTCCCCTGAGCTCTAGGAGCTCCCCATCGCCATGGCCGCCGCCTCGACCTCTCTGGTTCCGGCGACCAGGGCCTCCCCTCGCCGTTATTCCACCACCAGCGCCTCCCCCAAGGTCCGGCGAGCCGCCCCGTAGCCTCAGCCCCCTCATCCCCTCGCCGGAGCGCTCGGATTCCCGGCGAGCCCTCCTCTCTGCTCCGCACCGAACCCCTCCCTCCGGCCATCCCCTGCCCTGTCCGGGCTCGTGGATGGATGCGCCACACCCCAGAGAACCTCCCCAGCTCGCCGCATGCCAGTTTCCCCCACCATAGCTCCATCCTCGCCGGCTGCCAAAGCCGTCTCCGCCGCGGGCCATGCAGCTCCCTCCCTGGTGCTCCTCGACGGAAGCTAGCACCACCAGCCGATGCGCATCCTCCTCCTGATCCCGTGGATAGGTCCCCGTCGCCTGCCGTTTCCGGACGCGCCGGCGAGCGCCGTCGGGGTGGGTGTCTGCCTCGGCCGGTCGAGCGCATCGAGTGGAGAAGAAGGAGCCGGCCAGGTGGGCGTTGACCTGGCCGGGCGGGTGCCGCGACCCCACCTGGCAGCGACTCAAGAGCCCGGCCCCGCCTCTGCCCTTTGACCCAGTTGTCGCCACGTCATTCAAGTGGAAGCGCCCCCGCTAAAGCCGTTTTCCTTGATAGAAGACGTATTTCGAGAAAGACGCGTTCGGTTTAAAACTGCCAGGGACCTGTTTGTAGAAGTATTTTTACAAATTAGTCCCTGAGTTTCAAACGTCCGTATCTTTTTAACCGTAACTCCGTTTGAGGTAAATCCAACGCCCACGTCTTCGTCTCGTCGAGCCCGTTCCGTTCCCGTCATTATCACTATGGGTTGACACAATGAAAATAACCATTTTGCCCTTGTCCGTAAACAGCCCCCTCTGAGAGAGAACTATTTCCGGCAAATTTTTTCGCGGTCGTTTCTCACTTCTTCCCGGAGTATTTGTCAACCACCAGGCAAGCCAACCTCTTATCATGAGCCCCCAACTTGCATGTTGACTTTGCTTGCACCTTGTGTGTGTGTAGTTGTAGTTATTTCTTCTCGTTTTCATTTGCAGTTATTCCGTTATGCTTACCATGCATGCTTGTGTGTTCATGATATATTTTGCCATGATAATTAGAATGATGTTATTGATGGTGCCATGCCACTACTCCAATTTATTTTCATGTCATTGTTATAAAATGCTATGATGATGGTAATGCACCGTGGATATGTTAGTACTTGGTATTGTCATGTTCTTTATGCTGTAAGTGTTCACTTGAGAAGCTCGATGTTTTGTTAAAGCATTTGTATGTTGTATGCTCATTGTTGCATTCATGTAAAAATGCTGGCATGATGATTGATGATGGAGAAGATAATAATATGACTTAATAATAAAACCCCTCCGTCATCGATGGGATCGAGTCATAGTGCTGCCAAATCGAAGTTTCTCCAGTGCAACCACATTTGCCGGTATGGGATGGCCTTAATGCGGTCTATTGTCGTGCCTCTGGTCGGTGCCTCCAACTAGGAAAGGTTATGGGCGCGCGGTACCCTGATCAGGTAGGCGGACATAAGCCTTGTGTGCCCGGTTTTGATTTGATTTTGCGCGAGGATCCTAGAATGGATCGGGCCACGACGGTGGTCATTGTGTCTGGAGGTAGACACGGGGCCACCCATGACTAGCCCAGTGGGGAGTGAGTCGGAGTGGCCGGGAGAGTGTCATGACAGTAGATCGGTTTCGTCGAAATGTTGTTGGTCCACCCGAATGGGAGTGCGAGGCCATGGGTTCCGTAGTGTGGGTACAGTGTTCTAACCTCTGCAGAGTGTATTTAAACTATCGATAGCCGCGTCCTCGGTCATGGGCATAAGTTCGTAGTAGGGTACACTATCGGGTCTTGGTCGAAATGGAGGATAAACCTGAAATAATTAAGCTGAGTAATGTGGTTGTGATCGCCGTAAGGATCACGGGCCAGTTGTTGGTCGGGTTGTGATTGCCGTAAGGATCACGGGCCAGCCGTGGTCGGGTTGTGATTGCCGTAAGGATCACGGGCCATTTGTTGGTCGGGTTGTGATCGTCGTAAGGATCACGGGCCAGTTGTTGGTCGGGTTGTGATCGCCGTAAGGATCACGGGCCAGATGTGGTTGGGTTGTAATTGCCGTAAGGATCACGGGCCAGATGTGGTCGGGTAGTGGTCGTCGTAAGGATCACGCATTTGTTTCTATTTGTGATCAGGAAATGAGGTGATCACCGTTGGTAAGAGAGTCCGAGGGACTCAGTGCACAAAGTTTGGTGGTATTGCATGAGTTATATGTGTGCATTTAAAGAACCATGGTAGATCATGAGATGGTTGCATACAGTTAACATGATATGTCTGCATTTGATATGATTGGTAGTTTATTTATGCCATGTCATGCTTTGATGGATATGATTGAGATGATATGCTATGTTTTGCTATTGCCATGTTAGAAGTAAAATTGATATACCCTGTTGTTGCCATGCTAGTGGATGCCATGATGTTAGTCTGATTTATGTCTTGGGTTGATATTATGCCATGCTTAGTTTCTGATATGAGCTAGGTTGTTGCATTCGCTTGGTTCTTGCTTTGTCTTCTGCTTGTTTGGATGCTATGTATTTGGTTGTCTTGCAAGTACATTCAATGTACTGACCTGGCGTGTCATGCCAGTTTTGTAGGTTGTTTAGTTGTTCCGTCGTGCTAGGCCGTAATCTTGCCAGTCCTGTGAGTTGTGGAGCCCAGCCAGAGTGTTATGCTGCCAAATCAAGTCTTCCGCCGCCATTTAAATAGACTTCCGCTACCATGTAAATAGCCTTAGGGCTATGCCAGAAGGTTATATTCATCACTGATGTAATCATATACACACGTATTTGATGAATATTCTTGTACACGAATCTTTGTATCATGGACTGTCGTCGTCGGTGTTATCGGTGACGTGCGAAGGCCCCCTGCTCCATGCGGATCGGGGTGCCACAGGGCTTGGTATCAGAGCAGCCAGGCTGGCATAGATTATCCTAGCATTAGATTACCGCCACCATCAACCCGTAATGACCCTAAGGGATTTGACCCATCCACGGCATCGGCATAGGCCTTTGTTAATCAGCGGCGGCGTGTCGGGACCGACCGTCCTCACCCATTGTCCCGCCTAGTTATCCGTGGAGCAAGTAGCAATCCTATCCTTTCTGGTCGGCCGAACCACTTTCCCTTTGCCATTAAGGGAAAGGGGCCATGCCATGCGGGCCTGTCCCGCGTAGCTGCCTATAAATGCCCTTTTCGCTAGCCATATCGCTCGCTCCTCAGCCCGCCATGTCCCTGCAGAGAAGCTTAGCTAGTAGCACCCCAGCCATGGCTAGCAGCTCCAAAACTCCCACGTATTACACCCGCACCTATGCCGTCAACCACCCTGGCTTTCCACCCCTTCTTGCCGAGATGCTCACCAAAGCATTTGGCGGTAAGACTAGCCCCGATTACCTAGTGTTCCAATCGACACCCGTCCCTCACCTTCATCGCTTTGTTGCAAGAGTGCACATCAGCCTAGGCCCTACAGCAGATGTCCAGCCTTTGGTTTTATAGGGTAGAGCCATGCCTACCTCTAATTTAGCCATTCAAGCCGCTGCTGTGGAGGCTATCCTTCACCTCCGAACCAACTTCCCGCATGTAGCAACAAGGCGGGAGTTCTGCTTTTTCCCCACTGTGTCAAACGCAGTAATGCAGCCTTCTTCCGTTAGCCAAGGAGATGATCCTGCAATCGCTCGCCTGGTGCAATACATCATTGCCCAGGGGATGTTGATTTCAATGTTGCTTGCCGAGTTTAGAGCCATGGACAATAATGTGTGTACGAGTCGTCAAGGAAGCTTACTGTGAGGCTCGTAAGTTCGCATCTCAAGTTGTTAGCCAAACGCCATCCGAACCTGTGCTATCCTCTCAACCTATGATGTGGTCCAAGCCAAACATCATCACCCTCGACAAGTCTCTTCTCCGGATCCATCAGCTGCATTTTCCTGGAGCAATTTCAGCCCCACCACCCCAACCCATAGATGTGTCAGACGATGAAGATGGAGATTGGCTCAGCCTTCGTCCTCCAGGAGAGCCCCAGCAAGGTCAGTCTTCTGCATGACCTTAGTCACACAGTCAGTGGCTCCTGCTAGTCGATCGGTCTGTCGGTTCGTCACCGATATGAGGATAGAACCATGTATCCCGAAGTGAGTAGTTTTCGATTAGCGCGTAGTGCATTTGTGCTTTGATGTATGTTGGTACTGTTGTAACCCATATGCTATGTTATTTGCTTGCTTGCTTTTATTTGTGTGTTTGTTTTTGCTTGTCTCTCTGTCACACAGAAATGTTTGACAGGGTTGGCAATGTGTGCTAACCAGATTTTAATCAGTAGAACACATACACTAAAAACAACATTGACTCGATCCGAGTCTCTAATAAAATGCGCACTGGTGTAGGTATATGTATACCAGGAGTCCATATACCCACTAGCATTAAAACACCCTAGTGTGATTTGTCTGCTGCATGTTCTTTGCTTCTGTCTGTTTGTTTGGATTTTACTGCATACTGCATGCATACCCAGTCACCCACGAGTACAATTAAGCAGTACTCGGGGGAATGCAAAGTCACATTTCCCTCTCTATCTGTGAATACCCCGTGTGCCAGATTTTCCAAGCCCAGAACCTCGAAGAGACCATTTTTATCTGGTCATTTCTCATCTCTGATTCTTTTTCGTGAACCCAATTGTGTTTCTAGAGAAACACTGCCAGTTTTATTTCTCGCGATCCATTACAACTCCTTGATACAGATTTCAACTCCAATTCTACCTCGACACCTACATTTCATGGAGTAATTCGCAAAATTTTCCCCGTGCCCTAAACTGATTCCTGAGCTGGCGTAGCCACCTCACCCGCATCTGGACCCCTTCTCCACCACCACCGCTGCCTTGCGTGGCGCCGCAAGTCGCCACCCCCGCTCCACCAAAGGGTTAAATTTAACCTAGAGATTTTCCCCCGGAGTGGTTATCTTTTCTTTGTGCTGTAACCCTAGGAATCTCGAGGACGAGATTCTTTTAGGGGGGGGGGAGGTTTGTAATAGCCCCAAAATTGGGTTATCAATTTTTGTGCAGTTATTCCTTCCTGGCACTCATTTCTCAAACCTTTCTCCTGAGTTTTGGTGATGACTCTGAGAATTCTTGTCACTTCCAACCTTTCAGAACTTGCTCATGTCTTTTTCAGTGGGCAAGACCTCAGTTGCATCATCTTAAACCCTCTCAAACCCTAATTCCAAATTTTTGGAATTTGAATGTGCCCTTTGTGATTTCAAAGGGGCTATCATTTTCCTTGATCTATTGATCATCCCATCTGTTCCTAGAGACCCTTCTATCCTTCTAAACCTTGGATATGCAAAAATATTGCCATGTCCCATGCAATATTTTTGAATTATGATTTATTCCTTTTCTTGCCTTTCTGAGGAATAAAATCAAAAGGCATAGCTAGCCATCTCCTAAATTCATGTGAATTGGTGGAGTTGATAATTATGCTTAACCCAAGATCTGGCAATCATATTGGCCATAATTAAATAAGGAAAATTGCCTTTTCCTATTTAATACCAATATTGTATTTCTGCCATTTTCTAAAGGAACTACTATTTTTATAGCAGGGAAAATTCTCACATAAATTGTGGAGCTTGCCCTTGCTATATAATCACTAGTTCCATCATCATCTCATGTTCATCAGTTCAAAAATTGAGCACATGATCCAATGCAAGTTTCTGCCTTCTCTGAAATTTTGCAAAGGAAGTGTTGTATTACTAATTCCATTTGAGCTGCAAATTGGTAGGGTGTTTAATATTGATAAATAACCCATGAATACCAAAGATGAGCTCAATCCAATAATCCTAGCTCTCTGTGTAATTCTTCAAAGTTTCTGACCAGATTGTCACTTTGTGTGAAGGAAGTACCTTCATAGAGTTTCCAAATGGGATGAAGCTATGCCATCCTCTCAAGTATCCCAAATAATTAGCCTTCACCCAAATTCAGCTCATTTGATTGAGCTATGTGAGCACAGGAGCGATTCTTTTTTCTGTCCAAATTTTCAGTTTGTGAAGCAAGTATATTTTATATTGCTCCATTATGGCTGAAAATAATTCCAAGCCTTCTCCTATCCATATAACCCACCTACCCAAGAGTTTGGCTCATTTCATGTAGCCAATATTTTCCTAGGAGTTTCCCAAGTTTCTGGTCCAAAGTGATGCTTGTGAAGGAAGTACCAATTTGGCAAGTCCATTTGGGCTTATCTTTTAACAGCATCTACCTATGACCAAATCATGAGGATTTGCCAAGTTATAGCTCAATCCAACCTTCCTAATGAGTGCTTCTTCCTCTTATGTTTTCTAGACCAGATTTGGCATTTGCACTACAGCTATGCTAAATCCTTGAGCTAATACCCTCAAAACTCCTAGGACCGTTGTCCTTGCTACCCTAAGCCTCCTAGACATCAAGTTTACCATTTCACCTCTCTGGTTTTATCTCCAGCAAGTTGCCAAGTTTGCAATAGCAAACTTGTGGAGCTTGTTTTACTCATCTCCCTTTGTCTTTGCCCGTGTGTTTACCGTAGTAATACTTCACTCTCGAAGGACTACGTAGTAGACATGGTTTGTCCTCAGTAAAGTCTCCAGAGCACGCCATGCCAGTGGTGACCACGAGTGGAGCCAGCCAAAATGGTGGTCTAGCCACTGTTCTCGTCGGCAGCGCTGCTCCGACCATCCTTGACCTCGCCATTAATGTCTAGCAGCTCCACATAAATGCCGCTGCTTACTTTGGACCCGCTCCCCTCCGTTTTCTTCTCCGACGAGCCGAGCCAAAGCTCGAGCAGTACTGCCCGTGAGCCCGTCGTCTTCCTCCTCTGTCTTCTTCTTCCCTGAGCCCCCTTGGCGTTGCATTGCTCCATGAGCCTCTGCAGCTAGTCGTGACCCCCTTGTCGCCTTCCCACTGCCTCTCGTGAGCTCTGGTCGCGCCTGCCGACACAGCGTCGTCGCCGACGCACGGACACGTCGCCTGCCGTGTGCCACCTCCCCCCTCCTCCCTCGAGCTCCTCCGTGGCTATAAGTAGCCAGCCCCGAGCCTCTCGCAGTCCCCAAGCCTCCCTAGTCTCTTCCACTGAGCTCCAGGAGCTCCCCATCGCCATGGCCGCCGCCTCGACCTCTCTGGTTCCGGCAACCAGGGCCTCCCCTCGCCGTTCTTCCACCACCAGCGCCTCCCCCAAGGTCCGGCGAGCCGCCCCGTAGCCTCAGCCCCCTCATCCCCTCGCCGGGCCTTCAGTTCCCCCTCCTCTCTGCGCATGGCCAACCCCTTCCTCCGGCCATCCCCTGCCCTGTCCGTGCTCTTGGATGGATGCGCCACACCCCAGAGAACCTCCCCCTCTCGCCGCCCGCTAGTTTCCCCCACCGTAGCTCCATCCTCGCCAGCAGCCGAAGCCGTCTCCGCCGCGGGCCCTGCATCTCCCTCCCCGGTGCTCCTCGACGGAAGCTAGCACCACCAGCCGATGCGCCTCCTTCTCCTGATCCCGTGGATAGGTCGCCCGTCGCCTGCCGTGGCCGGACGCGTCGGCGAGCGCCGTCGGGGCGGGCGTCTGCCTCGGCCGGTCGAGCGCATCGAGTGGAGAAGAAGGAGCCTGCCAGGTGGGCGTTGACCTGGCCAGGCGGGCCCCGCGACCCCACCTGGCAGCGACGCAAGAGCCCAGCCCCGCCTCTGCCCTTTGACCCAGTCGTCGCCACGTCATTCAAGTGGAAGTGCCCCCGTCGAAGCCGTTTTCCCTGATCGAAGACGTATTCTGAGAAAGACGCGTTCGGTTTAAAACTGCTAGGGACCTGTTTGTAGAAGTATTTTTACATATTAGTCCCTGAGGTTTAAACGTCCGTATCTTTTTAACCGTAACTCCGTTTGAGGTAAATCCAACGCCCACGTCTTCGTCTTGTCGAGCCCGTTCCGTTCCCATCATTTTCACAATGGGTTGACACAGTGAAAATAACCATTTTTCCCTTGTCCGTAAATATCCCCCTCCTAGAGAGAACTGTTTCCGGCAAATTTTTCCGCGGTCGTTTCTCATTTCTTCCCGGAGTATTTGTCGACCCCCAAGCAAGCCAACCTCTTATCATGAGCCCCCAACTTGCATGTTGACTTTGCTTGCACCTTATGTGTGTGTAGTTGCAGTTATTTCTTCTCGTTTTCATTTGCAGTTATTCTGTTATGCTTACCATGCATGCTTGTGCGTTCATGATATATTTTGCCATGATAATTAGAATGATGTTATTGATGATGCCATGTCACTACTCTAATTTATTTTCATGTCATTGTTATAAAATGCTATGATGATGGTAATGCATCGTGGATATGTTAGTACTTGGTATTGTCATGTTCTTTATGCTGTAAGTGTTCACTCGAGAAGCTCGATGTTTTGTTAAAGCATTTGTATGATGTATGCTCATTGTTGCATTCATGTTAAAATGCTGAATGATGATTGATGATGGAGAAGATAATAATATGACTTAATAATAAAACCCCTCCGTCATCAATGGGATCGAGTCATAGTGCCGCCAAATCAAACTTTTTCCAGTGCAACCACATTTGCCGGTATGGGACAGCCTTAATGCAGTCTTTTATCGTGCCTCTGGTCGGTGCCTCCAACTAGGGAAGGTTATGGGCGCAGGCTACCCTGATCAGGTAGGTGGACATAAGCCTTGTGTGCCCGGTTTTTATTTGATTTTGCGCGAGGATCCCAGAGTGGATCGGGCCACGACGGTGGTTGTTGTGTCTGGAGGTAGAAACGGGACCAACCATGACTAGCCCAGTGGGGAGTGAGTTAGAGTGGCTGGGAGAGTGTCATGACAGTAGATCGGTTTCGTCGGAATGCTGTTGGTCCACCTGAATGGGAGTGCGAGGCCATGGGTTCTGTAGTGTGGGTATAGTGTACTAACCTCTATAGAGTGTATTTAAACTATCGATAGCGGCGTCCTCGGTCATGGGCATAAGTTCGTAGTAGGGTACACTATTGGGTCTTGGTCGAAATGGAGGATAAACCTGAAATAATTAAGCTGAGTAATGTGGTTGTGATCGCCGTAAGGATCACGGGCCAGTTGTTGGTCGGGTTGTGATCGCCGTAAGGAATGGGCCAGATGTGGTCGGGTTGTGATCGCCGTAAGGATCATGGGCAAGTTGTTGGTCGGGTTGTGATCGCCGTAAGGATCACGGGCCAGTTGTTGGTCAGGTTGTGATCGCCGTAAGGATCACGGGCCAGATGTGGTCGAGTTGTGATTGCCGTAAGGATCACGGGCCGGATGTGGTCGGGTAGTGATCGCCGTAAGGATCACGGGTTTGTTTCTGTTTGTGATCAGGAAATGAGGTGATCACCGTTGGTAAGAGAGTCCGAGGGACTCAGTGCCCAAAGTATGGTGGTATTGCATGAGTTATATGTGTGCATTTGAAGAACCATGGTAGATCATGAGACGGTTGCATACAGTTAACATGATATGTCTGCATTTGATATGATTGGTAGTTTATTTATGCCATGCCATGCTTTGATGGATATGATTGAGATGATATGCTACGTTTTTCTATTGCCATGTTAGAAGTAAAATAGATATACCCTGTTGTTGCCATGCTAGTGGATGCCATGATGTTAATCTGATTTATGTCTTGGGTTGATATTATGCCATGCTTAGTTTCTGATATGAGCTAGGTTGTTGCATTCCCTTGGTTCTTGCTTTGTCTTCTACTTGTTTGGATGCTATGTATTTGGTTGTCTTGCAAGTACATTCAATGTACTGACCTAGCGTGTCATGCCAGTTTTGTAGGTTGTTCAGTTGTTCCGTCATGCTAGGCCGTAATCTTGCCAGTCCTGTGAGTTGTGGAGCCCAGCCAGAGTGTTATGCTACCAAATCAAGACTTCCGCCGCCATTTAAATAGACTTCCGCTGCCATGTAAATAGCCTTAGGGCTATGCCAGAAGGTTATATTCATCATTGATGTAATCATATACACACGTATTTGATGAATATTCTTGTACCTGGAATGCTATATCATGGACCTGTCGTGCGTCAGGTGTTATCCTGGGCTGACGTGCGAAGGCCCCCTGCTCCATGCGGATCGGGGTGCCACAGATGAGGTCGCAATGGCTGCCATTCATGCCGACCCCAGATATTGGAGGAGCACCTTGCCATTTGCTAGCTATGCCGGTTAAGCATGCTCGGTTTACCCGTTGCGTGTGCTGCTCCTGCCTTTCCTTCACAAATTCTAGTGAATTATGCTATCTAGTTTTACCATGCAATCTGTTGCTCTAGTGTATATGTTCTATATGTCGTGAAGTGTGGTGCTCACTTATTAACTGTTTTGTTAATTAGTTGTCATCTCCAATTAACTGTTTGGTTCAATTCTGCAAATGTGATGTTCAATTCTTCAGGCTGCAATTTGTATTGTCTTCCATGTGAGAAATAAATCAAATTTATCTTTACAAAATACATGAGAAATGAATACAATTGCTATATTTCCAAGTTGTCAAGCATGCTTGGTTTGGTTATGCATTGTGCAATGTGGTGCTCAGTTAACGTTTGGTTCATTCGTGTTGTGGTGTTTAGTTAACTGTTTGGTTCAATTCTGCAATGTGATGTTCAATAGTTGTGGGTGCATTCTGTTATAGTATACCATGTGAGGAATAAATTGAATTTGGCTGTAGTAAATACATGACAAACAAATACAATTGCTACAATTGGTTGTAGTTAACTGTTTAATTAACTGTCTGATCTTCTATTAGGAGTATGTTGTATGTGCAATGTGGTGCTAAGTTAATGTTTGGTTCATTTGTTGTGGTGTTTAGTTAACTGCTTGGTTCAATTCTGCAATGTGATGTCCAATTGTCGTGGGTAGAATTTTGTATTGTTGTGCATGTCAGGAACAAATCGAATTTGGCTGCACTTAATACATGAGAAACATATACAAGTGTTATATTTCCTAGTTCTTAATTATGCTTGGTTTGGATAAATGGGTTTTCTGTATGACTTGAATGAATCTGATGAATCTGCAATGTGCTTATTTTTCATCAACATATTTTACTGATAGCATGCGAACCCTTACTTAACCTGATGACTAACTACCTTATATGTGTTGCAGGGAAACAATGGGAAGCACTGAGGTTTACAATCAAGGTTAGAACGTGCATGGTCCGTTCTCTAATAGCACATCATTGTGCAATTGCAGGAACCATTCTAATATTTTGGTTTTTAACAATTTGGTCTTGCACATGTAGATCCTGCTGCCAGAGGTTTTGACCCACTGTTCGACCCTTTTTGCATATGGGGAAATGAGTTGTCCATGAGTATCAATCAAATCAAGAAACTCAGAAAGATTGTTAGGATAAAGAAATTAGCTACAAAAAACAACAAGATTTTTGTCTGCACAATGAAGAAGACATCAGTTCACTACAAGATGGTACTAACTATTATACCTTGCCTTTTTTATTCCTTTCCCCATTTCCAATATAGAGAAGATATTTATGCACATCCTTGTTTTTAGGCCTTTCCAAAGCAGTTCACAGATGATTACCTCTCAAACCACCTCTATGGTCAGGAGGCGAGGAAGGTTTTCATACAACACCACGGTTCAATATTGAAGTGTTCCTGAAGAGGACGAAGGACGGACGGTCAATCATCCACAAGCACTAGCCTAAAGATGCAAATACCTTCAACATGAATGAAGGCTCAATATTCGCCTTCCGCTTCAGCAGTTTTCTAGATGAGATGCATCTGTCTATATACCGTCTATGATGCTAATTTCAAAAGGTTCTGCATGTTGCATGTGGAACTTGGTGCTGGCGCAGTTGTGTAATGGGGTAGCAGAGTGCTGAAGCTATATCATGTTGTACTCTGATGTATTTCAATTATGAAATTCTGCTTTCTTAATATGGAAATGAAATATATTGTGTGCTTAATATGAATGTCAATTAGATTAATAAATGGATTATTAATAATAGGGCAATTAGGCTGCTAATGGCGAATTAGCCTGCTAAGTGGGTTTTGATATTGCAGACGGTTATTGAAAAAATACCGTGGGTGATGACCTTAGGCAACGCACACAGTTTCTAGGAATAAACCGTGTTGGATCAATGAACAATCACACACGACTTTCTCTTAAAAACTGTTTGCGCAAACATTTACCACATAAAAACTGTGTGTGATGGACAGCCTTTGCCACACAGTTTCTTCTACGGACCGTGTGTGATACATTCAATAACGCAAACGATTTAACGGGAAAAATTGTGTGTGATGTACATGTGAACGAAAACGTTTTCCTTGGAGCGACTGTGTGGGATGTACATACGAATGGAAACGTTTAGTGGGGACTGACTGTGTGGGATGTACTTGCAACGAGAGACAATTTTACCATATAATTGTATTTTTTTTAGCTCTACTGTATGTATTTCCATATTTGAGCGCTCGCCGGTCGCACACGACCTCATTTTGCCGAGCGTGTGTGCCAGGAGGGCATATCCCCGACGGTTTCTGGATCGTGTGGGAAGGACCCCCCTATCGCCCACACTCACTTAGCGACGGTTCCAAATGCCGTCGCGGAAAGGGGTTAAAAACCGTTTGTTTAGGAATGACGCGTACCGGTGATGAATAACATCATAACTATGCGTTTTTCTACCAATTGCCCAACATTAGTTTGTTTACCCATCATATGTATTGTTTCAAGAGAGAAGCCTCTAGTGAAAACTATGCCCCCGGGGTCTACTTTAATCATATTACAAAAACCAAAAAATACCTTGATTCAATTTTATACCTTTTATTTTACTTTTATTTTTATCTATCTATCACTATCAGAATTAATCTTTGCAAGTAGCAAGTTCAACGGGATTGACAACCATCTTACCCGCATTGGGTGCAAGTATTTGCTTTTGTGTGTGTGGGTGCTGAAGGCAGGAATTTGCCTGATTCTCCTATTGGTTCAATAACCTTGGTTCTCACTCAGAGAAATACTTCTCCGCTACTATATTGCTTCACCCTTCCTCTTTGGGGAAAATCCCAGTGCAGCTCACAAGTAGCAACAACACGCGAGGCCTCCAATGTCCAATTATGGTGGCCCATGGAGTGCCTTCGCGTCCATCCGCCATGGACCTCCCAGCCACGTTGCTCGGGTGCGCACTGTCTTGGTAGATTAGACGATGTGGAGAGTGCCCGAGAGGCCCTCGAGGCAAGCCAGTCGAAAACTGACTGCTCATAGGGCCTCTTCGCCTGCGAGGCGCCCAGGGAGGCGGGTACTTAAGCATCCTTTGAGGCGAGACTAGGAATCTATTTTACCGTTTATTATTCCATACATGCATGTGAGTTTTCCTTTGAGCGTCTTGGATATACAGACTCGAGAACCACTACAATAATAGCACAAAACATAAACATTAATTACAAACTTGAAAATAAATAATAACATTTATTATTGCTTCTAGGTCATATTTCCAACACTACAAGGCGGAGAACACTCGGAGGGAATAGTGGGCCCGCCGGTGCGAGCGAGAAGTGGCGGCGATGGAAGTTGCGGCGAGGAGGTGATCAACATCAACGTGGATGTTTTCCCTCCACTGTGGCCGCCCATCCCTCACTCCTCCACCATACCGCCGACAAGGAAGCCGCCGTCCAAACCGCCCATGACTAACAACGATTCATCGTCTGAATGGGGGAGGAATTTATGACTGTTGGATGCAACCAGAGGGTTCGACGATGGTGTGCAACTCACTACAACTCCAATAGGCATGAACAAGCACGAGCAATGTGCTACTCATGAGTTGTTGGATTTCCTCAAATAGGAAGGATGAAGCAGTATAGTAGCAAATAGTATTTCCCTCGGTAAAGAACCAAGGTTATCGAACAGAAGGACAACATGAAAAATACATGCGGACACACAAAGCAAATGCTGGCACCTAACAAAGGCAAGGGGGTCGTCACTCCCCTTATTCTTTCCAGTTACAAGTATCAAATCTTGTAGTGATAGGCAATAAATAATACAAAAATAAAATAAAATTACAAGGGAATTGTAGTTTTTCTTGATAATAATTGAAAACGGACCCGGGAGCCATAGGTTCACTAGAGGCATATCCCTCATAAGCATAGCATCGGTTGGTAAACAAATTACTGGTGGGAAATTGACAGAATTGCGCATAGTTATGATGATCATCCAAGGCATAATACATACATAGGCATTATGTCTGTGACAGCTAGACCATTAAACTTACTTACGTCTGCTGCTACTAATCCACCCTAGGAATGCTATCCAGCATGCCTCTCAATGTGTTAAGACCATGACAAACAAACTAACACATTAAGCAAGATGACATAATGTAGACAAAGTAAGACCAATTAATATGATTAAACCTCGGTGTTTTATCCTTAGTAGCATCAATACAAATACGTGCCTCGGCCCATCCTGTCATAAGGCAAGACTAACCACAAGATTGAACCTACCACAAAGCACCTCTCCCATTGAATATAAATTAATCTACTTGGCCAAAGAAGATGGATAGATTGGAGAGAAATACAAAGCTATAAAATTATGCAGCAAATAAATGTCAAGAGACTCAACTAGTTCAATGGATAATTCTGGTCATAAACGCACAATTCATCAGGCCCCAACAAACACATGGCAAAAGATTACATCGGATTGATCTCAAATGAGATCATTGTATTGAAGGTCAAAGAGAGAGGGAAAGCCATCGAGCTACTACTATGGACCCGCAGGTCATTAAGAAACTACTCACACGTCATCATGGAGGCAACAAGGTTGATGAAGATTGCGTCCCCAATGGCTTCCCCCTTTGGCAGAGTATTAGAAAAGGCCTCCAGATGGGATCGCGAAAGAACAGAGGATTGCAGTGGCGGAAGAATTGTTTCGGGTCTTGCCCGTGGGTTTTGGAATATATGGAAATTTATAGGCCAAAAATTAGGGAAAACAGAGCATCGGGGGGGGGTAAACCTTACTAGGCACCCCTACCCCCTGTGCGCGCCATGTGGTTTTGTGGAACTCTCATGTGTCTTCTAGTCTCTCCCCAAAGCTTCTAGGGTCTCTTAGGTTCCAAAAAAAAAGCCATCGTAAAGTTTCATCATGTTTGGACTTCGGTAGATATGATTTTTCTTTGAAATAAAAGAACATGCAAAAAACAGGAACTGGTACTGGGCACTAAGTTAATAGGTTAGTCCATAAAAATAATATAAAATGGCATATAGAGCATACAAAGGTGATATAATAGCATAAAATAATCAAAATTTATAGATACATTGGAGACATATCAGCAACCCCAAGCTTAATTCCTACTCGTCCTCGAGTAGGTAAAAGAATTTTTGATGTGAAATGCTACCAACATGTTCTTGATCATGTAATACATTTGCAGTATGAATATTGGGAAGCGAGTGATTTAAGGCAATAGTCTGCCAATTTGACATCAAAACAATAATATATAAGAACACTAGTAAACAAACATTGCCTTTCGAAATAAAAATGCTAAAGAATGTTATCCCTACCCACTTAATCATGTAAGCATGGAATAGCTCGGTCTTCCTAACACAAAATATCTATCATGGACACCCCCATGCAAAACCAAGCAATTAAATCATACTTTTTCTCGCTTTTTTTTAACTCTCACACAATACTTGAGCGTGAGCTATGGACTTAGCACTTTGGATGGCAAAGATAATGGTGATTGAGGTTTACAAGGGAAGACAAAAAGGTACAAGATAGTCTCACGTCAATGAGGCTGGTCATAGGCAATGGAGAGGCCTTACAATCAACGCCAATGTGAGGAGTAGGGCCGGATTGCCATGCAACAGATGCACTAGAGCTATAAGTGTATGAAATCTCTCTATATGAAACTAAGTTGGTGTGCATCCAACTTGCTTGCTCATGAAGACCTCGAGCATTTGAGGAAGCTCATCATCAGAATATACAAGCCAAGTTCTATAATGTAAAAAAAACCACTAGTATATGAAAGTGAAAAATCATGGAGAATCTCCATATGAAATACACGGTGCTACTTTTAAGCACAAGTGTGGAAAAAGGATAGTAGTGTGCTCTCATTTTTTTCTCTTTTTTTCATTTTTTCATTTTTCTCTTTTTTTGAATGGCCTCATGGACCTCATCCCCATTTTTTTGAGGAATCATAAATCTCCTCCAATTAATTTCCTCACTCGTGGGGGTAACACTCTAATAATGATGATCATCACACTTTAATTTACTTCCAACTCGATAAACTGGAAAATATGACTACATATGAATGCCTCTGGAAGTGTACCAGGATGTGCAATGATCTAGATTAACATGTATAATAGTGATGAATGGTGCTTTGCCACAAAATATCATATCAGCTCTATGATCATGCAAAGCAATAGGACAATGAATGCTCAAGTCATGTAAATAGTAATGGTGGAAGTTGCATGGGAACATATCTCAGAATGACTATGAAATTGGCATAGTAGGTACGTATGGTGTCTTTTGAGGAAGGATATAATAAGGATTATGTGTGAAAGAGCGTACCATTTCATGGAATTTGGATGCATCAGCGAAGTTTGCACCACGTCTCAAGGTGAGAATGGGCAATGCATGGTACAGAAGAGGCTATTAAAATATGGATAGGTAGAAGTGCTTATAGTCCAAAAACTCACATTAGTCATAAAGAACTCAAATAATTATTGTGAAAGCCTATTATCCCTCAAAGCAAAGCACAACTCGCATGCCCCTAGGGAGGAGGTTGGTCAGAGTTAACCATCGCGTGCCCCCAATCCGAGCAACACAAAGGAAATCAATCAATGATACATCATGCTCCAACTTCCTAGCTATGCCAAAACCGACACTTTCATGAATAGGATATCACAAACCTTAATACCGATATTCCTACTAAACCAAGATTATCCACTAGTACACCCACATATTACCATCTCAATATCACAAAACTATTGCAAGGAATCAAACCAACATATTCAGTGATCTACATGCAAGTTTTTATTATACCACCTTTATATACCTAATATTCTTGGACTAAACATACAATTCATGCAAATTACCAGTTCTTGTTTAAATCTCAGAAGTATATAAGTGAAGCCAGAGAGTGCATATAATTTCTATAAAATATATCTCGCCATGCCCAAACAAATATAAGTGAAGAACATGAGCAATCGCCTCAACTCAAAAGATATAAGTGAAGAAGAAAGAGGATTCTATAAATTTGAGAAGAATGTGTGTCTCTCATAAAGGTGTGATTAGTAAACAATGATTGTGGAAACAAGAAAAAAAATATGCCCCATGCAAAACACATAGCATGTGATGAATAAAAATATAGCTCCAAGTGAAGTTACCGGTAGATTGAAGACGAAAGGGGGATGCATTCCGAGGCATCCCCAAGCTTAGGCTCTTGCCACTCCTTATTCTCCTTCCATCGCCATCTCACCCAAAACTTCAAAACTTCGGACACACAAAACTTAACGGAACTCGTGAGATGGGTTAGTAAGATAATATAATTCGTTCACTTTGGTACTGTCAAGACAAGATTCATAATTTTTCGCACATGAGACCTACTATATTTTATTACATCCACGACTTATACCCCCAAATATAATCCATAGAAACTTTAAAATAAGCACACTATGCAATAAAAACAGACTCTGTCAAAAACAAAACAATATATAATGATGCAAGTTTTAGCATACTTCTGCAACTCTACAATTTTTTGAAAAATTAGGAAAATGTAAACAATTTTCATAGCAGTACTATGTAAAAATTCCATAAATTGTTCACGTTCTAGTATAGAAAGAAAATTCATATACTGGGCGCAAAAGTTTCTATTTTTGCACAGAACCGAATACACAAGCATCCAAGTCATCCTGAAGGTTTTACTTGGCACAAAAGGCAAAATAAAATATACAAACACAATTACTATAGTAGCAATAATCATGTAGACACATGCACAAAAATTGATAACTATTGGGTTGTCTCCCAACAAGCTCTTTCTTTATAGCCATTAAGATAGGCTTGAGATTTTAATGAAGTTCACATAAGAGACAAGAATTGAAACAGAAAAGGAGCATCATATAGCATGTAGCAAGCACATCTAAGTCTAAACAATGCATATGCATTTTATAAGAAAACAAATTATCAAGGCAAGCAAAACCTAGCATACGCAACGAAGAAGAAAGAAACAATGACAATCTCAACATAGTGAGAGGTAATTTAGTAACATCTTTTTTATAACAATGCTTGCTTCTCTCGAAATAATTACATGTAGGATCATAGTCAAATTCAACAATACATCCATCATGTAAAATTTTCTCTTCATGATCCATATGCATAAAAGAAATTATAATCTTCCAATATAGTGGGATTAAGATCAACTAAAGTCATGACCTCTCCAAACCCATTTTTATCAAAAAAAGCATAAGATTGAAATTTCTCCAAGGTAGTGGGATTCTGTTAAAGGTTAACGCTCTTCGAAACCCATTGCAAATTTTATTATCAATAATAGATCCAATATGAGGCTCAAATAAATTTCTATGATCAAAAGAAGCATCATAATTATCACCCCAATCATGATCATTATAATGAGTAGTAGGCATAACAAAATCATCACCAATAGTGCCTATGGACATAGTATCACCATAAAAAGCAATATCAAGTGCATCATCTTCATCACTTGAATCATAAATATTATCATAATTTTCTTTTATAACTTTTTTTGACTATCGCCATAAGAGGTTATAATTTTCTTTTATAACTTCTTCATTAATAGGGGATAAAAATATCATGCTGATCAAACTCATCATCCCCAATCTTGTAGCTTTGCATATCATTAGCATAATTGACATTCATAGAATTCATACTAACATCATTGCAATCATGATTTTTATTCAGGGAACTATCATGAATCACTTTACAAAAATCTTGTTTTAACACTTCATAAGAATTTTTAGATTCATGATTTTCAAGAAAAACTTCATAAAGATAATGAAGTGCACTCAACATCATCTTTTCTTTCAAAGAGCTCATAGCAATATCATTTTCATCACTAGCAATTAGTTTATCAGAATTAGGATTTTTGAGAAGTCCAGCAAGTGGAGAAGATCCATATATCTTTATTTTTTTTCTTTTGCTTTTTGTGAGTCAACAATACAAATATCATAATTAGGCAAGAAATAAAACAACAAAATAAGGTGTTTGTGTGCAGGTACCTCATTTTTAGGTGATGTCTCCCCGGCAACGGCGCCAAAAATTCTCCTGCTGCTCGTGATGGAGTTGTTGGATTTCCCCGAAGTGGAAGGGTGAAGCATTCATTTTATCCTTAATAGAAATAATACAATATGTGCCTTCCTACCCCTCCTATCACAGAGCAAGGTCACGCAAGATTGAACCTACCACAAAGCACCTCTCCCACCGAAGATAAATCAATCTACTTAGCGAAAGGAGATGGATAGATCAGAGAGAAATATAAAACTATAAAATCAAGCAACAAATAATATCAAGAGACTCTAATAGCTCAATGGATAATCTGATCATAAACCCATAGTTCCTCAAATTCCAACAAACACACCTCAAAGATTACATCGGACTGATCTCAGGTGAGATTGCTGTAATAAAGATCAAGAGAGAGAGAGAGAGAGAGAGAGAGAGAGCCATCTAGCTACTGGACCCGTAGGTCCTGAAGGAACTACTCACACATCATCGTGGAGGGAGCAAGGTTGATGAAGATTGCCTCCCATATGGTTTCCCACTCCGCCAGAGTACCGAAAAAGTCTTCTAGATTGGATCACGGATGAATAGAGGCTTGTAACGATGGAAGAATTGTTTCAGGTCTCACCCCGAGGGTTTTGGAATATATGGGAGTTTATAGGCCACAAATTAGGGCAAACGAAGCATTAGGGGGGCCACAAAGCTTGATAGTCGCGCCTACCCCCTTGGGCGCGCCTTATGGTCTTGTGGCCCTCTCGTGTGTCTTCTAGTCTCTCCTCGAAGCTTCTAGGGTCTCTTATATTTCAGGAACAACACCGTAAAGTTTCATCATGTTTGGACTTTGGTATGTATGGTTTTTCTGTGAAACAAAAAACATGCAAAAAATAGGAACTGGCTCTAGGCACTAAGTTAATAAGTTAGTCCATTAAAATAATATAAAATGGAATATAAAGCATATAAGAGTGATACTATAATAGCATGAAACAATCAAAAAATATAGATACGTTGGAGACGTATCACAGTGCCGGTGCCCGTTCTTCCCAGGTCCTGTTTGACGAAATGTCACAGGAAGACACGGTACATTTTCGCTCCATTTTGTAGTGCTTCTTTTGTTTTTTGCTATGCCATTGGATCAATTTGTTGTATATGCCATTAGTTTATTTGGGATCATTATATTCATGACGGAAATGAGAAATCAGGGCCAAGAGCCTATGGAATATGACTTGGGGGATACATTGTCCTATGTATGATGTTGGGGGGACATCAGGCACTACTAAAATAAGATGGTGAGGATACCCAAGGCAAGAGGTCTGACATTCTCAACATATTAGGATGTTTTGTTGGTTGAATATTGGTTGGCCACAAGCATGCACCTGATATGTGGCACCGAGAAAAGGGCAACAAGTGTTGGGAAAAGATCCATAAGACTACCATCCGAAGCCTATCCATACCACCTGCAATGTGGCCTCTCTCCAACATAGATGGTCCATCATCGAAGACAACGTGAACAAGTTTGTCGGTCACTATGCCCCCGTGGTTGGAGTCAATAGTCTCACATGTTGAATTGCTTCATTTTGTCATCATTTGCATTGCTAGTTCTATTTGTTGCATCTCACATGTAATTTCTTATTTGGCAGATGGGGTTCGTGACCACTTTGTACCGACAAATCGAGAAGAAGCCATTCTGTTTAAGACATTGTTGGATGAAATTGAAAGGCAAACCAAAGTGGCAGCATCTTGTGGATGACCTCAAGAAAGGCAACAAGAGGTTGAAGAAGAATGATGCCTCAAAGATCCCAACCATCCATTGAATTGGATGACGAAGAGGAAGAAGTTGTAGGGGAGGATGGACGAGCCATCGTGCCAATTAATAATCACCATGTGATGGGAAGCAAGTGGGAGAAGCGGAGGGCCACTCGTGACGCCGCGATGTCTAAAATGTCTGCCACATGGAAGAGCATTTTTCCGACGAGGGAGGAGAGATACAAACTCATGTTGGATGCGCAGAACGAGAGAATGGGCTGGGACCTAGAGAGGCTGAACAACAAGTTGCAAATTGAGAGGCAGAAGATGGACTTGGAGAAGCAAGAGGCGTGTGTCAAATGATAACTTGAGAAGGCCAGGACTTTTGGAACAATAGAGCTTGAAAAGGAGATGTTGGAACTTCTCGAGAGACGGAGGAGGATAAGGTTGGCCGACGCAAACCTCTTGGACCCGGAAGGCAAGAAGAATCTTGAGGCGAGGAGGAAGGAGGCCAATGTGCACAGGGTGTACGAGGGGTTGAGAGCGGCGGCCACAGTAGCAGACGCGCCTTGTATGGCACCCGACGAGTGATTCAACATGTTGGCCGGGCGTGGCCTCGGGCGTTGAATTTCATGGCATGCTTTAATGTTGAACTGTGGTTCATTTTGCTTTGTTGCATTGTTTAGTTGTCGAATTGGTGCTGAATATATGATCGACGTGCATGGACTTACATGGATTAGAGACTTTTGATATAAGGAGTATGATTGTCTAGCATGACTTTTAAGGGGCCGGCCGGCACTGTCCGGGGACACGTCCGGATGTGTCTGATTGTAGTAACGTATGTATGTCTATTTGCCTATCTATTTATCTATCTATCTATCTATCAGAAAATGAAAACAAAGACCGTCCACTTAGAAATGAAAATTGCTTTATAGTGAACTTGGCAAAATTGGGGATTTTAAAGCTGTACTAGCTAGTGTGTCATCTTCTCTTGCGAATCAGCCAAAAGCTACTCCTTACTTGTATGTATAGATAAGAGTAGAATAAAAGCATGATTGCAAAAGTAACTCGTACCAGCCAAGCGAGCTCCATTGTCATCTGTATAAAACGGATGCCAGACCGGCAGCGCTAGCTGGCCATTGATAATTGAAAGCGACGTGCCGCCACGCTACTCCATGATGTGCGTATCCGTATATGACAACGATGAATCCCTGTATGATACTGCTATACGTAGTACTACGAAGCTACCAGCAATGTTATGCTCTTTGCCAACAGAGTTACAGGGCTATACAAGCTAATGGTTCTCGTCTTGAGCACTCTCCGTCTCCGATGAAAACGATGAATCCCTCGGAGGGAAGGCCATCCTATCACATCTGTGAGTAGGCTGTGAAGTAAAATGAAGGTTTCCAGACTAAACATTTTTACCTGAAGCAAAATAGAATGTGTTGCATCGCTGCTGCTCCATGCACGCGGATAGGGTGTATAGTACTCGTACAGTGCAGTACCACTATGCACTATGCAATAGAATCGACTCACTCATCACCGGACGGGCGTGGCACCACGTGCTCGTGCATTGGCCCCTCCCGCTCCGCCACTCTGTTCCACACTTGCACCAACTCCATGATTACCCATCCATCGCTTGATAAATCCAAAACCGAAAACTGGACGTGTACTATCATCCCATTTTGACCAGCGAACACGTCCAAATCAATAGGGCAGCTAAAATCTTATCCTAATTTAGTACCAGCTCTGATTATTATCAGCTCAACTAACGTGAGTAGATTCGAAAGAAAAAAACGTGAGTAAAGCACCGACAGACGACAGTCTTTTGCCGCGCACCACAGTGATCTGATAAAAAGGACACACACTCAAGTCGCAACGGGACCATGTCTTTCAATCGCACTACCAGGTACTCAAAATGTACTGCGTCGTTATTAACATTCTTGCCTCAAACACATAAATTCAATCACATAACTCAATCTTAACAAACCGCCAACAAGGCAAGAACAAGAATGGAACAAAGGAATTTGAACAGGGTGGAAGAAAGGAAAGAAACACCAAAGACAAGGAAATCCATCGAGTCTATGCACATTGATTGATGGCCATGGCGTCCCGGTCGTCGTGCGATCATCCCAAGCTACCCATCTCACAAGAGGTAGCCAAGAAGGGCGGCCATGCCAGCCACGCCCCAACCGACGGCCCTGGCGCCCGCGGCGCCCGTGGGCGCGGCGTCGTCGTCTGACCCGGCCGGCCCGGAGGCGGCTTCACCCTTCTTGGTCTTGGCCCCCTTGGGGGCGGCGGGCGCCGGCGCCGGCGCCTTGGCCCCGAACAGAGCTTGGGGCAGGAGCACCTTGTCGACCGAGTAGACGGCGAGCGGCTTGACGGCGCTGAGCGCGTTGTTGACGGCGACCTCGACGAGGCCGGTGGTGACGTTGACCTGGTTGTTGGTGGCGACGATGTTGACCGTGATGGGCTCCTTCTCGCCGGAGGCCTGGGTGCGGACGGGGTTGCTGGCCGTCTGGAAGGACTCCATGGTGTAGTACTGGGGCAGGATGTGGGCCTGGACGAGCGACACCTGCTGCTGCTGGGTGAGGCTGTTGAGCGTGCCGGGCTTGAGGTTGTTGAAGGCGTTGTCGGTGGGCGCGAACACGGTGTAGCCGTTGCCGTTGAAGGAGTTGTTGAGCTGGCTGTTGAGCTGCGTGTCCTGCTGCGTCTCCTTCATCAGCCGCATGAAGGTCGTGTACTGCCCGCCCTTCACCAGGATGGCCGTCACGTTCGGCGGGCCGGTCGGCGTCGCCGAGGGGCCAGGCGCCTGCGCCTGCGACACCGCCACCAGGGCCAAGAGCGCCGCCGCGACGACGACAATGCCGCTCCTCGCCGCCATTGCTTGTGGCTCTGGCTGGTGCTGCTCTGAACAATGGAGGTTGCAGGAGAGAGCGGGGGTGGTAGTGCGTGTGATGGGTACAGGGCGGCTAGTGTTGGCTGATATAGGGAGGCCGACGTGGGGTGGGGTTAGGGGTGACCGGCTGGAGATGAGCTGGTCTGACGGTGCGTACCGATCGGTGGTTGCCGAGGCGGTTATGTTATTCTCTGCGCGTGGAATAGCGGGAATGTGCGCTACGACCAACGAGACGATGCTGTGCGACGCAATGCAGTGGAGTGCATTGCGTGAGTAAGGTAATGGTGCGTACCGATCGTCGTGATGATTTAATGGTGTGCGGGAGCGCGCGGCGGCCGCACACGAGAATCTTCAGGCAACGGCCGTGCAGAACTACTTGTGCGCGCATGTGCCATCAAGTTCGATCAGAAGGCCGAGGGAATGAAAAGTCTTGTCAAATAAATAAATGTACAACGTCTCACTAATAACACGCTATAGCGCGAAATAACATGTTTATGGTGTATTCGGAGGCCGACACTATTTTACTGTAGCATACTATTTTTTCCTTGGAAATAACACCCCATAAAACCCCAACAGCGGAATGATCTTCTCCATCGGCGTTCTGGCTGGAACAGGAGCATCTACAATAGGACCCCATTTCCCCCTCTAAACGTCCGACTGGACGTTTCGAACACCGTTGAATCGAAAATTGCTTAACTGGACCTTTAAAACTCATCTCATATATATGGGCTATCCGACATCCCTTGTATCCAGCCCATATATGAGATGGATACGGATGACCCGAACACGCCCGGTCGCATTAGTCATGTCGGCTTCGGCGGGTCGGATCCATTCAAAATCTCTCAAAATCGTCCTTAGCCGTCGCCTGACCAGTCTTATTCCCCTCTTCTGCCTCGTCCGCGGCACTCCTTCCCCAACTCTGCCTCTGACACCTCACCCTAGCTCCTTGCCGTCCAAACTCCTCCCCACCATCCTTGCTACCTCGGACTTGACGGCCACACTAGTACGTCCTGCTCCTCCAGACGTACACCTCACCCCTTATCTATTCGATCAAATGTCCGAGCTGCTTCTTTTAAATTCTTTTGCTCATTTGTAGGCAAACAATGTTGGCAAATGTAGTAGAAAACAAAAAAAATTGCTCTACGGTAAAGATTTCGGATCACTATGAAGATGCATACAAGATTAGATCAGATCATTTTCAACTTCGAGTTCCAGCGAAAGAAGAGTTTGTGTAGATCGTTCGTGAAGTCCCTCGAAATGTCCACAACGATCTCTCAAAACGAAGACTGGAAGCACGACCTCTCTACAGATTGCACGCTTACGAGCGTCACGATCCGGTAGTGTTGCGCCGTCCAAAGCTTTGCGTCACCGGACTAGAGAAGGGAGAAGAGAACCTCAAGGGGCTTCTCTATTAGTGGAGAAGAGAAAACTAGAACTAGATCTAGTCTAGAACAAATCTTGATAAGAACTAGAGAGAGAGAGAGAGAGAGAGAGAGAGAGAGAGAACTCAAGACGGGGCGTCCGAGACAAAGGGACTTTTGTGTCTCTAGGGTGCGCCCCTCAAGTATATACATGTGGAGGGGAGGAGGGGGCACCGACTTGGGGAGGGCTACTCCCCTTGGTGTGTCGGCCTGGGAGAGGACTCTCTCTCCAAATCCAACTACCTCTCCCCCCCACCAAGCTTGTCCAACAAGCTATGGGGTGCCACCTCCTTATTGGGCCTATATGCCCATTAACTCTCCCCTATTAGCTTAATTAATATTTTCTTTAGCCCATAAAACCTAAATAAATCCTAGGGGCTTCTCAATCAATATTGGAGACCCCTATTATTTATATTAGGTCCCCGAAATTTTTTCCCGCCTATATATCATTACCCGGTATTCTTCGAAACACTTTCGGTAATCTCGAAACGCTTGTAGTTTCTCTCGAAACTATTCCAATGATATTTCATCATACTCCTCACTCCACTATAACTCGACAGATCATAATTCCCTTAAGTGTATGACCCTGTAGGTTTGATGGAATATAGACATGAACAAAACTTTCTTTTGTTCAACGATCAATAGTGGAACCGTGGACATCCATGTTGACCCCTATATCCACACAAGTGATATTCGAGTGAACCTTTAGTTATCATATGCTATTCACTTTGTTTCGCGATACTTTACAAAACCTGAGGTGAGATATACCGGTATCCTCTTAAGTCATTCTCATGCTCACTATATCGGTCTCATCATTACCGATTTTGTTCTTATTTTATCGTTATCATGTTCTGACATCCCGGTGAGCTCTGTATCTGACCAGATCATGATGGGTTTCATCACACCGAGAGGGCCCTAAGAATATCTCTCCATCGTCGGAGGAGCAAATCCCACCTTTGAGCTTTCTTTCCCCTTGTCATACTTCTCGATGAACCTGAAGTTGCCTTTATGGTTACCTTATTACGGATAACGTTAGATCAACACCAAAGTGCATCTTCTAGTATACTATGAATCGATACTCTCATGGTCTAAGGAACTGAGCATATGTTAACTCTCCCTGTTATAGACAATAGACTTGCTACGATGCCATCTCTAACTATAACAAACAAGTCGGGTCAATTCAATATGATCGTTCTTCTAACATCATACTCTCAAAGTTGTCGGCATCCTTGTTACATTAACTTATGTCTATGATCAGGAAAACATAACTATCATGCAACACTTGAGCTAGTCCTAGAGGCGAGACTAGAAATGAGGTTTTACCATTTATAACTCTACACGTGCTTATGGGTTTTTAGCTCTGAATCACATATTCAAGAACCATAGCAGTTATATCATAGAGTATAAACATCTAATTATAAACATGATTTTTTTGCCTCTAGAGCATATTTCTGACAAACAATGGATTCATCGGATAATGAAATTGAAAACAAGGAGCTTGATGAATTCATATACAAGGTGTTCATAAATTTGTCTGATTCAAACAACAAAGATGCTGACATGATGTTTTGAACTTCAAGGGTTCGATAAAAGGGTAGGAAATTTGTTCCCCGGATAGTATCTATGGCACATGTAGTCTATACAAGGACTACTTCAGAACCAACACAATATACCATGAGTTATTTCTTGGCGTCACTTGGATCAAAAAACCTTTGTTCTTGCATATAGTGAATGATGTGGAGGCATGTGATCCTTACTTCAAGTTGAGAAAGGATTGTTGCGGATAACTACCATTCTCTCCCATGCAAAAAAACGCACAGATGCTATGAGGATGGTTGCATGTGGTAAAACCACAGATGTCGTTGATTTGATTGTTTGGATGGGTGAGAGCACATGCCTTCAGGCCACTATGAAACTTTTCCGCGCCATGGTGCAAGTGTTTGGACCAGAGTACCTGAGAGAAGAAAATTCAGTGGATGCAAAAAAGTTACTAACAATTGGAGCAACAAAAGATTTCCTGGTTATGCTCGATTCTGTGATTGCTTGTACTGACAATGAAAGAACTATCTGATACGGTTGCGTGAAAAGTATCAAGGTCGCACAAAAGAGGCCATCATCATGCTTGAAGTAGTTGTATCAAACAACTTATGGATCTGCAATGTTTTCTTTGGCATGCCAGGTTCACGAAACGACATCAATGTGCTCCAGCGATCTCCGATGTTCAAGAGACCTTGTGACAAGGATGCTCAGCAGGCACAACTACAACATGAGGTACTACCTTTCTGATGGTATATCTACCCTTAGTGGGCAGCGTTTGTGAAGACTATCCATGATTTAGAAGGTAACAAATTATGTCTTTTTTCAGAAATGCAAGATGGTGCTGGGAAGGATGTGGAAAGGCTTTTTGGAGTGCTCCAAACTGGTTGGGGTATTGTTCATGGAGCTGCAGTGATGTGGGATCCGAAGGCAGGCATATGATGACATGTTGCTTGATCTTGCAGAACATAATTGTGTAGGATGAGAGTGAAATAGCAGCCCATACGCAAGATACATACCATATTATGAACATCCTCGTCAAGTTTGAGAATCTAGAATATAGGTTTGCCCCACAAAACAAGATACATACCATATTATGAACTTTCTAGAGGCGCATCGACAAGTTTGAGACTAGCAGGTACACTTGCAACTACTTAATGTTTTTGTGGAGCATATATGGATACATGCTGGAAATTATTAACTTCTATAATGTTTTTGTTTGAACTACGTAATTTTCTTTTCCAATATATTTTATTCATGTGCTATATTTGTTGTTACGTGTATTCTTATCATTAAATGATTGACGTTGCATGTGGTTTTGATTTGCACGAACATATATAGGTTCATATTAGCTCATTTCGGACAGTAAATTCTCTAAGGGCATCTTCAACATGGACCCTCAAACCGTCCACAACCATCCAGATCGAGCGGTCTGGATGTCACACACCATCCAACATTGTCCTGCATCTATCCGCAGACTAGTTTGGGTGTCTATTTTCCGCAAACCAGAAGCGTACCAAGGGGCTTTATGTGAGTCAGGACACCCGTCATGTAGGACTCCAACACCCCGGCCCACCCAAAACTGAGGTGGAGCCCACGGATTTGGATCGATTTGAACTGTTTTCTTGCCAAAACCCTCCTTTCTTCACCCTCTCCTCCATCATCGCATCACTCCCCACCCCAATTCCCACCCTTTTCATCACCATCGCATAGAGCCCTGCGAAGCTGTTGGAGACGACGCATGTAGAGGATTCAGGAATGGCCGCTGACCAAAAGATCAACTCCGCAACACAACAAGCCCGCCGCCTCAGAAATAAGGCAAAGGATGAGGCGACCGGCAAAAAGAAGGTTGTTGGGAAGGTGGGTGGGGCCATAGACGGGGTGCTAGCGGCGGGCAAGGCATAATATCAGCCTCCCTACTTCTACGTTGCCAAGCAACTCGGCAGGCAGTCACTGTCATTCGCCTCCGGGCACACCCTGTATTGCGTCAATGGACATGATCCACAACGAAGGCTATTTCGATGACGGCGGTGGATGACTCCGAGCCGGATGAGCATGCCCGGCAGTCGGGCACGTACACCCAGCAACCAGACACGTAGACCGAACATCCAGGCACATACACCGGCTAGTCGGATTCTTACACAGCCAGCCGGAGTAGGACAACAACGACGATGTTTATGAGTTTATCCGAAAGAATTTGCGACCGGTCCAAAGAAGAGGGGTAGAGGAGAAACCTTCAACATGCAGGAGGATAAATTGTTTTGTGATGCACTATTGGCGACTAGCATTGATCTGATCCATGGCATAGAGCGAACTGGCGCAACATTTTTGGCCAACATTCATACGTGGTTCCATGAGCACAAGAATTTCGAGCGCTACTGCAACGAACTCATCCGTAATCATGACAAAGTCGCTCAACCATTGGTGGTAGACCATCTAAGAGGCAAGTATTGCGGCCATTTGAATCAACTAATCGATCGGTGGCCGAGTGGTGTGCTAATCACTGAGCAAGTAAGTTGTTATGTGTGTTGGTCATTTGGCCAGATATGCAACTTGTTGCCCTAATATGTTCTATGCGTTGGTCATTTGCCTGGATATGCAACTTGTTGACAATACTTTTTTCTTTCTAGCCCTCTAGTGTGTGCAATTTGTTCTTGAAGGTAGATAAGAGGAGTTTCACCCTCATGCATTGTAGGTTGAAGTTGAATGGGCAACCCAAGTGGAATTTATCCATTGCAAACTCCATCAAGGCCGCCGACATTGGCACCGAGGAAGAAGTTTGTGATCCAACTGACCCAACAAAAGAGCCGCCCAAGAAGGTTAGAAGAGGGTTCCAAGGAAAGAAGTCAGAGGAGGAGAAAAAGAAGCGAGAAGGGGTCGCGACCAAGTTGACGGAGAGATTTGACAACATCTGGGCGAAGAAGGAGGAGGCGTGTGTCAAGTGCTCCGACGTGGAGGAGGGAAAAAGAATGAGAGATTTAACATCTTTTTTTTTGAACGGACCAGCTGCTGGCTGGCATATATTGAAATCATAGCAGGAAGCAGGCGAGAAAACATTTAAGGTGGTGTTTGATCTGGCGATCAAGGAGAGAGAAAAGAAGAACTGAAAAGACAAAACAAGTAGCCCTTGGCTACGCTGCTAGAGAAAACTCTCAGGGGGGTCCCAGAACAGGTGCTCCAGGTGCGTTGCTCCAGCTTGGCGCCATAGCTCGACGGTTCTTGTGATGGTCGCTAGCGTTTCTGTATGATTTGCTATCTTCTGCCTGAAAGTGCATTCGTTGCGCTGCTGCCAAATGCTTCGATGAGCGAATGATCATTGTCTTGATGCCCTTCTTTTGCTCATGCGCGGCTTCGCTGATCATTTCTACGATGATCTCCATGGCCTTGTTCTTGTGCTGCCAAACTGTGGGGTGCAGGGAGCTGCATCCGCGGCATTGAGCAGTTTTTTCCCAGATTGCTAATGAGAATGGGCATTGCCAAAACAAGTGGTGCGAGGTTTCCAAGTTTCTGAGGCAGAATTGGCAGAAATATTCATTTGGACATCCTTTTCTCTACAGCCGGTCGTTACACCAAAGCCTGTTTTTGAGGAGTAGCCAGACCGTAAACTTGAGCCGTGTCGGTGCCCATGCCTGCCAAGGCATCTTTCTGAAACTGGTCTTGATCATTCCTTGGAATTGGCAGTTATATGCCGAACTGGTGGAGAAAGCACCCGAGGCCGTGTGCTTCCACTGAATGGTGTCTCACATCTGCTCATTTAGATTCAGGTTTCTCGAGATTAGCCACCTGTTCAGTCGGATCACTTCTGGCCATAGGTGTTGTGTGTTTCCATGGGCAAGGTCCTGGATCCAATTGTCATTAAGGATTGCTGCATGTACTATCCTATTATTTCTCCTTGAGTGCTTGTGGAGTTCGGGGAATTCCAATTTTAGTGCTCCAGCACCTGTCCAGGAGCTGTCCCAGAAGCTCGCCGTCTTCCCATCCCCCAGTGTCACCGTTGTTGAGGCATTGAAAAGGTCCTTGTCTCCTTGGTCACATGGTAGCTGCATCCCAATCCAGGGTTTGTTGGGTGTGATCCAAGAGAACCAGAGCCACCTGAGCCTGAGAGAACGGCTGAATCGATGCAGGTTTGAGATGCCGAGGCCACCATTGTCGATCGGAGTGCACACCACCAGCCAGCTTACTTTGCATTTCCCGCCACTGATCTCTTCATCTTGAGCCCACAGGAAACACCGTCTGATCTTGTCCACTTCGGCCAGAATCTTCTTTGGCACCTTCAGAACGGTCAGGGCGAAGGTTGGTAGTGCGCTCAACACACTTCTGACAAGAACTCTCCTCCCTGCAATTGACAGGAGACGTCCTTTCCAGCCTGCCAGGCAAGCTCTGTTTCTGTCTAGAATGAACTGCAGGTGTACAATCCGTAGCCTGGAGATGGTGACTGGCAGCCCAAGGTAACGCAGGGGGAAGTGATCTTGCTGTCCTCCAAAGTTCTGAAGCACCTGCTACAGGTCAATGTGGTCACATCTTATGGCAGTGACAGAAGATTTCAGCATGTTTACTTTAAGTCCTAAAGCATGCCCGAAGGTGTGGATGATGTTCATGAGTGTGTCGATCTCCTCTTTCACTGGGTTGGCAAAGATGATGGCGTCGTCTGCATATAGGCTCGCCCGCAGTGACAGATCCCTGCTTGGAAGCGAGTCAATCTCGCCAAGCTCCATGGCGCGTTGGAGGAGCCGGTGCAGAGGGTCTATGGCAATGATGAAAAGGAGTGGTGACAGCGGGTCACCTTGTCTAAGCCCTCTACAGTGCAAAATTTTCTTGCCCTCCGCGCCGTTAAGCAAGAAGGAGGAGGTCGATGTCGATAGAAGCATAGTGATCCAGTCGCGCCATCTAGCTGAGAAGCCTAGGGCTTGGAGAAGTTTGAGTAGGTATTCCCAGGAGACATTATCAAATGCCTTTGCAATGTCTAGTTTGATGAGCAGTGTCGGTGTCTTCTTCCTGTGTAGCGCTCGAACTGCACTTTGGACATAGAGGAAGTTGTCGTGCGTGCTCTTCTTTGCCAGGAAGGCAGGTTGTGCCGGCGAGATGATGGAGTCGATGACGTTGGAGAGGCGCATGGAGAGGACCTTGGTGATCAGCTTAGCTATGGAGTGGACTAGACTAATGGGCCTGAAATCTGAAACTGCCGTTGCACCGTCCTTCTTTGGGATCAGAACCACCAGGGCGGAGTTGAGCGCGGCAAGATCGTCGCCGGCTATACAGTAGAACTGGTGGAAAGCCCTCATGATGTCATGCTTGATGATTTGCCAACAGCTACGGAAGAAGACTCCAATGAAGCCGTCCGGTCCCGGAGCCTTTTCCGCCGACGAGGCCTTGATCGCTTCCCAAACCTCATCCTCTGTGAAAGGGTTATCTAGGCCACCTCCTCTGATTGTGGGTAGTTGAAGTTGGCTCCAGTTGATGGTTGTTGGTCGAGTCCCTTTGGAGCCGAGGATGGAGTTCAAGTGCTCGAAGATGGCTGCTTCCTTGTCTTCGTGTGACGTGTCGACCACGTCGCTCGTCAGTAGGCTGTGGATGTAGTTCTTCCTTCGGCGTGAACGGAACTTTGCATCGAAAAATTTGGTTCCCGCGTCGCCCAGCTTGAGCCAAGTCAGTCGAGAGGCCTGACGCTTGCGCACCCGCTCGATCGCGGCGAGGCCAAGCAGTCTCTGCTTGAGTAGTCGCCATGGGTTGAATTCCGGTGTGGAGAGGTTGCGGGATTCCTGGGCTATGTCGAGGCCCAGGATGATCTCTGTTGCTATGTGGAACTGTATCTTAGCATCGCTGAAAAGGGAGGAGCTCCAGATCTTTAGGTCTTTTGAAGTGCGCGACATCTTGATGGACAGCCGCTTGAAGGCACAGGAGCTGTGTACTGGCCTGCTCCAGGCATGGTCGACCGTGTTGAGGAAGTGCGGGAACTGTGGCCAGAAGCTTTCAAATTTGAACTTGGCGCGACGGCGAGGAGCCGCTGCATCCGCGAGGAGCAGAGGGCAGTGGTCCGAGCATGCGGTGGACGCCGCCATCAGTGTGCTTGTGGGGAAAAGATCCTCCCAGCTGCTGTTGCAGAAGAACTTGTCGATGCTGACGAGCGTCGGGTTCTCACGCTCGTTACTCTAGGTGAAACGGCGATTTTTGCACTTGATCTCTTTGAGGCCGGCGACGTCAATGGCCCTCCTGAACATGCCCATGACCCTGCGGTTGAGCTGATGGTTGTTTTTGTCTCTCGCCTCATAGATGAGATTAAAATCTCCGTTGATGAGCCATGATTCAGGTGCCGGGGGAGAAGTTCTAGCTAGCTCGTCGATGAAGGCTGCTTTTCTAACGTCGTCTACTGGGCCGTAAACTGTGGAAAGCCAGAAGCTTTTGGATTGCCGGAGAAGCGTCACCTTGGCAGTGATCGCGAATTCGCCTATGGCGTGGGAAGCGATGCTAACTAGATCGGTGTTCCAGAAGATCGCTGCTCCGCCGCGGGAGCCGATCGCTGCTCCACCGCGGGAGCCGATCGCAGGGAGGACGACGCAATCAGTCAGGGCGGCGCCACCAATTTCCCTGACGATGGTAGGTGTCCATACATCTATCTTGGTTTCCTGCAGGCACATGATTGCTGCTTTGTGCGCTGCGACTACCTCACAGATCACTGCCCGTTTCGCCGGCTGGTTTAGGCCGCGGACATTCCAGGACATTATCGGGCAGAAGCTTTCATTCGTATGGAAACGGTAGTTGCTCCAGTGACTGGAAGATTCTAAATGGCCTCAGGCCCAGTACAGACACCACCAAACTAGCAGGGGCACGCTGGCGTCTACCAATAGCGCCCAAACCACGCAGGCGAGAAGCAGAACACGCTACTAAAACAGAGGAAAGGAAACCTAGCTCTACCCGGCGGAATGCCGTCCGCCACCGGAGACTAATACTTAGTTGTGCTAACATGGCTACACAGAGGCCGCGGCGGCTGCTCCCTCAGGCCCTGCAAGGCTTGCAGCGACGAGCAGGGAGTCCTTGTCGAGGCGCGTCAGCTTGGCGATGACGGCGATGTCATTGTCTGTGAGTGGCTCGTCGAAGCGACGGATGAGGGCGTCTGCTACCTCCTTGGTCATCTTCTCCTTGGGCCCGAGTAGCCCGAGCTCCTTTACGATGCGTAGGGAGGCGCGCTGTGAGACCGGCGTCTTGAGGTCTTGGGCGGCTGGCGAAGGCCAGTGCTGGTAGGGGCCACGGGTAGACGCGCCTTGGGTGGTGCGGACGGGCGGCGCAGAGGGGCGTTGGCGATGATGGCGCAGGGGCTTCGGTGAACAGACGGCGCGGGGCTGGGGGGGGCGATTTCTTCATCATTGGTGGTGATCTCGAGCTGGCAGACGCGAGTGGTGACCGCGCCGAGCTGCATCTCCAGTGTATGAGCGGGCGTGGGGGCGCACCTGTTGAACTCTCCAGTGGCCTGGGGGTGGTGGCGAGCGTGGGGGAGAACGCGTCTAGCTGCGCCTCCATCTCAGCGTCTGCCTTCTGCTTGTCGTTGTCGAAGTCGAGGGGGGTGGCAACCACGGCATCAGCAGCGGCCTGGACGTCCATCGCCGAGTTGTCGATGATCACCGATGCTAGGATGGGCCACTTTGCTTGCCTGAAGAAGTCGTCGACCGGATCTTTTCCTTTGCTGTTGCCGCCGTCGCCTTCTGCCGCACCCGAGCCCGACGCCCTCCGTGGCGAGCGAGAGGCGGAGGGCTGTCGATGGTGTTGATGCGCTTCTCCTGCAGACGGCCTCCTGCCGCCCGCGCGGCGGCTGTGCGTGCTCTTGTTGTGGCGCCTGGCTAGGGGGAGCGGCTGCGATGACGCGGAGCAGGCGTCGGCGCCAGCTAGGTCGGTGCGCGCCCCCGACGCAGCAGGGCGTCCTTCCAGGATCTGCGACCAGCACCGCCAGCTCCGCCAGTGTCGTCATGGTCGTGCCCACCGTGTGGCATGCCGCGGCAGCCCAGATCGGCCACCGGGGCGCGGCCAAGGCGATGGAGGCGATCACCCCTCTGCCCGTCCTCGACCTCCATGGTCCAAGTGGTAGGGATCACAGTGAAGCGGGGCCGGTCGCTAGTGTCAGAGTCGGACGACGGCAGCCCGCTTTGGGCAGAGTGCGAAGAGCGCGGCGATGGGGGGGGGTCCAGTCCTCGACCCTGTCGACGTGGATGAGCATGGTGTAGTCCGTGGTGCCTGGCGGTGGAGCAACGCGCCGGTCGGGCGGCGAATAGCCCTCGTGATCTCTCGACACGTCCGCCCAAGCAGCATACCCGAGCGTGTGCTTGGTGGGGATGTGGGCGACGTCGCTCGTCCAGACCCAATAGGCAAAAGTCTTCGTGTGCCCGCGCTCCTGCGTCCTGCTGTCGAGGCGGTCGACGCGCACCTTCTTCCCGAGGATCTCCTCGATCCCTTCCAAGGACCAGTACTGCATCGGGACTTTCTCGATGATGACTCTGACATGAAGCTGGAGCGTGTCGAAGGCGGCGTGGTCATGCTCATGCCACGGCGCGATGTTGAGACGGCGCCGTCGACCCTGATTGAGCCACTACAAACGGCGTTGACATGGTGCGTGGGCTGGCTGAAGATGACGAGGTAGTGCTCCGGGTGGTGGGCCGTGACACGCAGCTGGCTCATCGGGACGGCGAGCTGCGCCTCCAGCGCGCGGCCCACTGCCATAGGGGACGTGGCGTTGACGCCGTCCGCCGCCGTCATGGTGACGGCGTGTGAGGGAGTCCTGGACTAGGGGGTGTCCGGATAGCTGGACTATCATCATCGGCCGGACTCCAAGACTATGAAGATACAAGATTGAAGACTTCGTCCCGTGTCCGGATGGGACTTTCCTTGGCGTGGAAGGCAAGCTTGGCGATACGGATATGTAGATCTCCTACCATTGTAACCGACTCTGTGTAACCCTAGCCCTCTCCGGTGCCTATATAAACCGGAGGGTTTTAGTCCGTGGGGCGAACAACCATTACAACAATCATACCATAGGCTAGCTTCTAGGTTTAGCCTCCTTGATCTCGTGGTAGATCCACTCTTGTACTACCCATATCATCAATATCAATCAAGCAGGAGTAGGATTTTACCTCCATCGAGAGGGCCCGAACCTGGGTAAAAACATTGTGTCCCTTGTCTCCTGTTACCATCCGCCTAGACGCACAGTTCGGGACCCCCTACCCGAGATCTGCTGGTTTTGACACTGACATTGGTGCTTTCATTGAGAGTTCCTCTGTGTCGTCACCAATAGGCTTGATGGCCTCTTCAATCAACAACAACGCCGTCTAGGGTGAGACTTTTCTCCCCAGACAGATCTTCGTGTTCGGCGGCTTTGCACCGCGGGCCAATTCACTTGGCCATCTGGAGCAGATCGAAAGCTACGCCCCTGGCCATCAGGTCAGGTTTGGAAGCCTAAACTTCACGGCTGACATCCGCGGAGACTTGATCTTCGATGGATTCGAGCCACAGCCGAGCGTGCCGCACTGTCACGATGGGCATGATCTAGCTCTGCCGTCGGACAGTACCTTGGAGGCCGCACACGAATCCGCTCCGACCCATAGTTCGGAGCCGACCGCGCAGATCGAGGACCGGTGGCTGGACACCGCCTCGGGAGCTGCAACTGCTACGGCGATGGAGCCGAATACCGACCTTGTCCTTTGCAAAGCTCGTGACTCCGAGGTGCCGGACTCCTTGCCGGACTCCGAACCTCCTGCGCCCCTGCCGATCGAATCCGATTGGGCGCCGATCATGGAGTTCACCGCTGCGGACATCTTTCAGCACCCACCCATTGGCGACATAATGAATTCACTAAAGTATCTCTCGTTATCAGGAGAGTCCTGGCCGGACTGCGGTCAGGATGGTTGGGATGCGACGACGAAGAAATTCAAAGCCCACCCACCACCCACTTTGTAGCCACCGCCGACGATCTAACCGACACGCTAGACTACGACTCGAAGACATCGATGGTATGGACGGCGATGCGGAGACGATCAAGAACCAAAGCCTACGAGGCATCGAAGACCACCTCGTCATACGACATATACATGGTGGACACCCCAAAGGATGGGGACGGCGAAGAAGCAGCGGAGGCAGATTCCTCTAAGAAACAGCCCAAGCGCCGACGTCAGCGGCGCTGCTCTAAATCCCGCCATAGCAAGAATGGAGATTCCGGCGCTGGAGATAATAACACTCCAGAGAGTGCCGAAGACAACCCCCTCCAGCAAGATTCAGCACAGGAGGACGGGGAAGTCAGCCCTCAAGAGAGAGCGGCAGACGAGGAGGATGAAAATTACATGCCTCCCTCCGGAGATGAGGCAAGCCTCAACGACGACGAATTCGTCGTGCCCGAGGATCTCGTCGAACAAGAGCGTTTTAAACGCAGGCTAATGGCCACGGCGAACAGCCTAAAGAAAAAGCAGCAACAGCTTCGAGCTGATCAAGACTTGCTGGGCGGCAGATGGACCGAGGTCCTCGCGGCAAGAGTATGAACTCGAGCGCCCCTCCAAAAGCTACCCAAAACGCAAGTTGCTCCCCGACTAGAGGAGGAAGCATACAAACCTTCATCACCAGCGCTGTCTGGCGGACCGACCACCTCGTGGCGCGACGAGAGGCATCTAGGCCCTCCGCCAGTAACTGCACCCGGCACGCTCGGCCGCGACGCCACGGGAATCGCCGGACTTGCGGGATATATTGGAGGATAAGGCAAGACAATCAAGATCTATCTCACGGATCACGTGGGCGCCCACGACCCACGGCGACTACCGTCGCGCCGGATCACAAACTCCGGCGGGCGAACACAGCGAACAAAGCTCTCTTGAGCTACGTCGTGATATTGCTCAATATAGAGGTGCCGCACACCCACTATGCTTCACAGACGAAGTAATGGATCATCAAATCCCTGAAGGGTTTAAACCCGTGAACATTGAATCCTACGATGGCACAACAAACCCCGCGGTTTGGATCGAAGATTATCTCCTTCATATCCATATGGCCCGCGGTGACGATCTCCACGCCATCAAGTATCTCCCACTCAAGCTTAAAGGGCCAGCTCGGCATTGGCTTAACAGCTTGCCAGCAGAGTCAATTGGGTGTTGGGAGGACCTGGAAGCCGCATTTCTCGACAACTTCCAGGGCACATATGTGCGACCACCAGACGCCGATGACCTAAGCCATATAATTTAGCAACCAGACGAATCGGCCAGACAATTCTAGACACGGTTCCTCACAACGAAAAATCAAATCGTCGATTGTCCAGATGCAGAGGCCCTCGCAGCCTTCAAACATAACATCCGTGACGAGTGGCTGGCCTGGCACCTACGACAGGAAAAGCTGAAATTCATGGCAGCCCTCACATCACTCATGACCCGCTTCTGTGCGGGAGAGGATAGCTGGCTAGCTCGCAGTAACAACCTCAGCAAAAATTCTGGCAGTCCAGACAGCAAGGGCCGCAATGGCAGGTCGCGTCGCAACAAAAACAAACGCTGCGTTAATGGCGATAGCACTGAGGATACGACAGTCAATGCCGGATTCAGAGGCTCTAAACCCGGTCAGCGGAAAAAGCCATTCAAAAGAACTACTCGGGTCCATCAATTTGGACCGAATACTCGACCGCTCTTGCGGATACATGGCACCCGAAAAAGCCAGCTAACCACACCAACAGGATTGTTGGGTATTCAAGCAGCGAGCAAGTTAATTGCGAAAACAATGACAAGGGGCTGCATAGCGATGACGAGGAGGAGACCTGGCCGCCAAACAAGAGAGGACGAAGGTTTTCCCCACAAGTGCACGGACAAGAAACATGATATCGCAGCCCACATACCCAAGAGGGAGCGGAAGTGCACTTAGGGACGTATATGCGATGGAGCGATCGCCCGAAGTTCAACCCATGGTCCTCTTGCCCGATCACTTTCGATCGAAGGACCACCCACCAAGATCCGCCATGGCGGATTCGCGCGATTGGTTTTAGACCCAATCATCGATGGATTTCACCTCACTAGAGTCCGATGGACGGCGGCGGCAACTCGAACCTGCTTTATCGGGATACGATTGCACAAGATGGGCATAGACCCCTCAAGGATTAAACCTACAAAGACGACCTTCAAAGGCGTCATACTAGGTGTTGAGGCCAATTGTACAGGCTCAGTCACACTGGAAGTGGTCTTCGGATCCTTGGATAATTTTCGAAGCGAGGATTTAATCTTCGACATAGTACCGTTTCGCAGTGGCTATCACGCTCTGCTCGGACGAACCGCGTTTGCAAAGTTCAACGCGGTGCCGCATTATGCATACCTCAAGCTCAAGATGCCAGGCCCTCGTGGAGTCATCACGGTCAATGGAAACACTGAACGCTCCCTCCAAATGGAGGAACACACAGCGGCTCTCGCGGCAGAAGTACAGAGCAGCCTCTTAAGGCAATTCTCGAGTCCGGCTGTTAAACGACCGGACACGACTAAACGCGCCCGGAGTAACATACATCAAGACCACCTGGCACGTTCCGAGCACGCGTAGCAATGCGGCCCCAACCCCATCCCTTGCATGATTGCAAGACGAGCTCTTCGTGTAAATCATTGCGCTCTGAAGATACCATGGGCATAGGGGGAGGGGCACGACCACGATAGGCCCAGAGTGCGGCTCAACCACACCAGGGGCTCCCACGTGTGTCACTTTCTTTTTTTTTTCCACAGGACTCCATTTACCAGAGGCCCTGTCCGGCAGTAGATCTGCCGAACTCACGATGCAACAGCCAGGGAGGGACAATGGCTACGACGAACACTCAGGTGGTCTCCATTATGAGCATTAAATCTGTTTAATACACCATTCCGCAGCCTACCCCTGGAGGGGGACATGTCTAATAGTCCAAACCCTTGCTTACCGCACTATTTGTATCATTCTGCACTCATAGCAGAATTCCTTGAATAAACAATACATCACTTTTTTGTTTATAATTGCATTCCTTTTTTATTATATGTTCATTTATGACATCTTGCATCTGTACACTTTGGTACGGCCGAATACACCAGGGCTTATGTTCCCGCATTATGGTGTGATAAGTCCGAACACTTTCACAAGTCGGCACCCCGAACTTATAGCATTATATGCATCGGCTCCGAATCATGTCTTGGGTCAATAGTTGGGTTTGCCTGGCTCCCATGTTTTGGTACCTTACGTTCCGTTCTATCGGCTAAGGTAGCACTGGGAGAACCACTGCGATTGCGCCCCGGTTGAGCTGGGCGGCGCCTCGATGGAAAAGCTAAAACTGACCGTCATGATAAGGCGAGAGCTGGTCGCTGTTCGAGAGGTCTTTTGAGTCCCTAAAGACTTATGCCGCTTAGAGCGAGGAACCGGCCAGTGTCCGCCCAAAGTGGATAGCGCCCCGAATTCGGTCTTCCGAACACTAGGGGCTTCGCCGAAATTTAAAATTATAGAATTCTATGGCTAAGTGAGAGTGTTCAAGCATTATAAGTCCGGTTGCCTTGTTCGTTGTGTTGAGCACCTCCCTAGATGGACCCAAAAATGGGAACAAGAGCGCTCAAGTTTATCCCGAACACCCCAGCACTCGTGGCATGGGGGATGAAGCCGACGACTTGCCATCTCTCAGATTTGATAAACGGCTGCACAGAAGGTAATATTTTAAATTAATAAGCATTGCTTAGCGCATATGAACAAAGTTTTCAGCACACAGGATAACACATTGCGAGTCTACTAAAAAATTACATCTTTGGGGCACTCATCCGCAATCTTGCGGGCACCCTTAAGGACACTCTTATAGTACATTTCGGGCGTACGATACTCCTTGCCCGCCGGCGGCGCGTCCGTTATAAGCCTCTCAGCATCCAGCCTGCCCCAGTGCACCTTTGTGCGGGCAAGGGCCCGCCGGGCACCTTCAATGCAGGCGGAGCGCTTGATGACTTCCTGAAAGTGCAACTAATCCCCGGGTGGTTTTGGTAATTAATAACAACATATATATCATTGAACTAATCATTTCTTGAGAATATTTCAGAAAGTTCAGTGATATGGGTATGGCAATGACTGATGATGTGGACCCCTCAAAATGCTAAGGAAAACATTGGCAAAACCTCAAGACTCTATTTTTGGTTTAGTGATCCAAGATCACATTGAGTCCATAGGAAAGCCAATACTATTAAAAGGGGATGAGGTTATGATGATGATCTGGTTGCTCTAAGTGCTTAGTGATTTATCTCTCAAATTATCAGCAATCTTTCATTCCAACATAAACCCATAAGTAATCTCGGTCCCACCGATTCCAAACTCAGTCACACCGAGATGAACCACCTCAGCCATATACCCAAACCCTAAGAATTTCGGATTTTCCGATTCCAAACTCGGTCATACCAAAACTAGTGTTGCCAAGCTTCTGTAACCTTCTGTACTCAAATCGGTGTCACCGAGATGAGAAAGTCGGTCCCACCGAGATTGGCAAACCCTAGACTTTGGAAGAATCGGACTAACCGAGATTGTAATTTCGGTCCCACCGAAAATCCCAACGTTCACAAGATTTGAACTTTCGGTCTCACCGAGTTGTCAACTTCGGTCTGACCGAGATTGGTCAAATGTGTGTAACGGTTGGATTTTGTGTGGAGGCTATAAATACCCTCCACCTCCTCTTCATTCGTGGAGAGAGCCATCGAAAAGAACTACCACTCCTACCTTACATTTACGAGAAGAAAACTACCTACCCTTGTGTTGAGATCAAGTTGCTCCACTCCCACCATATGAAACTTGATTTCTAGCCTTCCCAAGTTGCTTTCCACTCAATCCCTTCCTCCACCACAGCCAAATCAGTGAGGAGAGTTGAGTGTTGGGGAGATTATCATTTGAAGCACAAGAGCAAGGAGTTCATCATCACCAACACCATCTATTACCTTTTGGAGGTGGTGCCTCCTAGATTGGTTAGGTGTCGCTTGGGAGCCTCCGTCAAGATGTGGAGTTGAACCAAGAAGTTTGTAAGGGCAAGGAGATCGCCTACTTCGTGAAGATCTACCCCGAGTAAGGCTAGTCCTCCGTGGGCGTAAGCCATGATGGCATAGACAAGGTTGCTTCTTCGTGGACCCTTCGTGGGTGGAGCCCTCCGTGGACTCTCGCAGCCGTTACCCTCCGTGGGTTGAAGTCTCCATCAACGTGGATTGACGATAGCACCACCTATCGGAACCACGAGAAAAATCTCCGTGTCTCCAAATTGCGTTTGCTCTTCTCCACCTCTTATTTACTACATGTGCAATTTACTTTCCGCTACCATAACTCTAGAATTGCATGTGTAGGGTGATACTTGACTTGGTCTTCATTGTGAACTTGCTAAAAACTTACTCTAATCAAAAGGCTAAACTTTTAAGTTGTCAAGTAGTCTAATCACCCCCCCTCTAGACATACTTCCGATCCTACAAGTGGTATCAGAGCTTTGGTCTCCATTGGATTGGTTTCCATTGCATTGGACTCCATAAGCTTGGTTTCACAACCTAGGAGAGTATGGCGTCTAGTGAGGGTAATTTTCGTAGAGGTCCTTACTTTGATGGTTCAAATTTTGCTAGTTGGAAGTATAAAATGAAAATGCATATTCTTGGACATAACCACGCCGCATGGGGCATTATTTGTGTTGGCTTGCAAGGTGAGTTCTTGAGGAAGGAAAAGTTCGGATCGCGAAGCTATCTGCGGATGAGTTGCGGATGTTCTGTAACAATGCTCAAGCTTGTGACATTCTCTTCAATGCTTTGTGTCGAGGAGTTCAACAAGATCAGCCGTCTTGAGAATGCAAAAGAGATTTGGGATACTTTGGTGAAATGCACGAAGGTACCGAGTCCGTGAAGGAATCAAAGCTAGATGTTCTTCAAGGTCGACTTGACAAGTTCAAGATGAAGGAAGGTGAAGGAGTCGCTGAAATGTACTCTAGGCTTGCTCTCATCACCAATGAGATGGCAGGCTTAGGAAGCGAAGAAATGACCGACCGATTCATCATCAAGAAGATTCTCGAGCTTTGGATGGAAAGTATGACACCGTGTGCACTTTGATCCAAATGATGCCAAACTACAAAGATCTCAAGCCTACCAAGTCATTGGAAGAATTGTTGCTCATGAGATGACACTTAAAGATAAGGAAGAGCTTCACAACAAGTCAAGTGGTGCTTACAAAGCTGCAGTTGAAGCTCCCACAACCTCAAGTGACAAGCTAGTTTCCAATGAAGAGATAAGCCTAATGGTGAAGAACTTCAACAAATTCTACAAGAGTAGAAGCAAGGAGAGAAGCTCAAAGTCTAGATCATATGATGAAAAGAGATCTTCTAGTCGTGATCGAAACTGCTACAATTGTGGAAGACCGGACACTACTCAAATGAGTGTTCGACTCCCCACAAGAGAAGAGAAGAATCTCCAAGAAGAAGAAGCTCAAGAGAAGAGTCGCCTCGAAAAGAGAGAAGGAGTAGAGATGATCGTTATGAGCGAAGATCCTCTCGGAGAAGCAAGGATTCGGAAAGGAAAGACAAGTCATCAAGGAGCTACACAAGAAGAAAACATCAAGCTCATGTTGGTGAATGGGTTTCCGGCTCCGACTCAAACAATCACTCCGAAAGAAGCTATCACTCCAACTCGAATACAATCAAGATGAAGGTGTTGCGGTCTTGCTCTCGTGTCCTCCAACTCCAACTCCTATGACATATTTGATTCACCAAATGAGGGAATTGGAAGATGCTTCATGGCAAAAGGCCCCAAGGTATCACATCCTGAGTTTATTGACTTTGATAGTGATGAGGATGACTTGCTTGGTGAAGATGAGCTTTTACATGACAAATCTAGTGAGCTTAGTAATGATGAACATGCTAATAGTCTTTATAGTCGAGAAGAGTCGAATGACAATGCTATGAAGGAGATTGAGCGTCTAACTAAAGAACTAAACACTCTTAAGTTAGCTCATGAAACAACTCAAGAAGATCATAGAGAGCTCCTAAGATCTCATGAGAAGCTACGCTCGAGAAGCTCAATCTAGAGCAAGAACATGAGTTTCTAAAAGCTATCAATGACGATCTTGAAAGAAGAGTTCTTCATATCTTGCCAAACGACTTCTCTTGTCTAATTTCTTGCCACCTATTAAAACTAAGCATGACAAGCATAAGAAAAATTCTTCATCTAGTAGTAACAATAATCATGCTAAATCAAATGTTGTTACTTCTAGTAATTCTCTTGATTCCACTAACAATGTTTCAAGCCAAGTTTCACTTGAGCAAGAAAATAGTCTATTGAAAGGGATTATAGAGAAAGGTGTCTACAAGAGTCTTGCGGAAGCAAGAGCTTTGAGAAATTGTTCGCAAACAAGGAAGACACCGAAGAATCAAGGAATTGGTTTTGAGCGAAAGTTCAACGCCGAGGGTGTTGAATGGGAAGAAGGTCAATATCCCACTCCAAAGTTTGTTTCTCAAGAGGAGAAGTATGATCCTACTTCTTCAAATGAGGAACAAGCTCAAGATGACCTTCCACCACAAGACCACAAGCTAAAAGGCAAGGACAAGCTTCAAGAGGAGATTGATGCATTCATTGAAGCACCCAAGGCCATGGTCAAGTGGGTTCCCAAGGCTACTTCAAGTTCTACTTGACAAGCTCAACTACTACCCCAAGGATTCCCATCAAGATGATGTGGATCCCAAGAAGAAGAACTAGAGAGTTCTTGAGGGTGACTCCGCCAATATACTTCACTCACATTCATTTTGGCAAAGAACTTGTGCAATCAACTTCCACATCTTGCACTAGTTCATGGAGTCACAAACCCTCATGTTGGTAAGTCAAGGGACAAGGTAATCATTGCTTTCATGGACATCATCTATTGTGTACTTCAATCTATGTCCATGGATATTCTTGTTTGTTCCTTGTGGGACTAACCCATGTAGGTATTGAAAGTGCCGAATCCAAAGGATTGCTCCCAACTCTTGATGATCTTCATCAACATTGAGCATCCACATCTTCAACATCTACATGAAGTCTTCAACGACAACCCAAGGTTAGTTTGACCCTTTAAAGGGGTTCTCACATCAAGGGGAGCTTTGCTCTAAAGAAATGAGCTAAAGCATCTTCAAATGATGTGAACACATTAATGCTTTATGAAAAGTGGTAACCCCACTTGTGCTTAAGCGATGAGTATGACCTATGATCAAATGTTCTCATTTGACTCCTAAGTCAATATACTCATATATAGATGACCTAGTCATCGCCAAATTGTGTGCTAGTTGCTAAGTGTTTTGTTTGTGCATGTTTGACACATATTTCATTTGCTATCTTATTGTGTGAGCATGTTGGATGCATGATTTTATCCATTCAAGGACATCCATTTGTTGCTTTGGTCTTTTGGATTTTCTTTTTGACCAAATGGATGGACAAGAATGCCTAAGTTCCTCCCTAGCTATCTATGCTTTCTTGTCTCAAACTCTATTCATGCTTATATCACAAACTTTGAACAAGACTTTTTGGACGAGACCGAGTGAGGAGCACTCGAGCCACCGATCCGTCAAAAGCCTAACTTCCAAAACCTTCTAAGTACTTTCGGTCAAACCGATATACTCAAATCGGACGGACCAAATCACTTGGATTGATCTAGGTTTTCACCTCGGTGAAACCGAGTTACAACTTTCGCGTGATCGAAGTGAGTAATCGCACGATTAACCATCTCGGTCCCACCGAAGTTTTCCAACTCGGTCCCACCGACACCGAAGGGTATATATACCCGAGGACGCGCTTGATTACTTCTTCAAACGCCTCGCCCTCAAACCCTTCGCTGCCGTCGCCGTGGTCTTTGGATCGTCTCCACTGTCGCTTTGTCGCCCTCGCTGGGTCTCCATCGCCGTCAACGGTCAATCTCGTCGCGCCGTTGCCGCCGTGAAGCTCCACCAGATTGGGTGAGTTTCATCCTCTCGTGCTTCAACCGCTGATTCTATGCACGATAGGTTTTGCCTAGCTTCTTGCCAAGATTGAAATCTTCCTATCCAGCAGATTAGATCATAGAACAAAATTCGAGTGAAAATTTTAGGGTTAGGTTTCCGCGAACACATCTCGGTGTGACCGATTCTACATTCTCGGATGACCGATTTGGCCTCTGGTCATTGCCTTTGCACTTTTCGGTTAAACCGAAGTTGTGCAAATCGGTAAGACCGAAGTGAGGATTTAGTGAAACCCTAGTGCTCTCGGCTAGACCGAAACCCATTTCGGTCCAACCGAAAGTGGTGTGTATGGTCTGTTTAGGCACTTCGGATTCACCGAATTTTTAGACTCGGTCAGACCGAAATGTATTCTGTGAAAACCTAAAACTAATGTTTGAACTCATTCTTTTTGCAAAAACCTCTGCAGTTTGTGATAACTCTTCTATTCTCCCTATACCTATTCTTTTCACAGGTTGTCAGTCATGTCTGATGCAAGTGACAGTCAGAACAGGTCTGAATCACCAGTTGAGATTCCAGAGGCAGCTACAAGTCCCAAGCAAGCAGTTTTTCAGATGATGGAGAGAGCACTCCAAGTGGATTGCCTCCAGCTGCCACCAGGGCCAGGAAGAAGAGGAATTCAGATGAGGAAGACTCTGACTTTGTTGCAGATGAGGAGATATCTTCAAAGCCAAAAAGGCAAGTGGTTGCCAAGGGCTATCAAGGGCAACAGTCAAAGAAAGGCACCAGCAAGGTAAAGAAATCCACAGTTGCAAAGAAGCTCAGCATGGAAGAAGAAACCTCCAGCAAGATCAAGAAAACTTCCAAGAGGAAGAGGCTAGTTCATGAAGAAGCTGATGATGATGACTCAGATGAGGAAGCACCCCAGCCTCCTCAGAAGCAGAAGTTGATGGGAGATGCCATCAGGGCAGGAGCACCCACAAAATCTAAGCCATCAGCTCCAGCAAAGGCAGCCCAAGCCAAACCTGCTGCCAAGCCAAAGAAGACTGTGAGAAACATACCTGCTTCAGAGAAGAAGAAGGACAATGTGCCACCTGCAGAATCTGATGATGAGGCTCATGTTTTGCTAAAGCTCAGACAGAAATTGCCAGTTCATAATGATGCTCATCCTCGAGCTGAAAATATGAAGGAAAGGAAGGACAAAGGTCTCGGGCTATGGAGGCAAGTTGATCCATATGCCACCGGAGAAGGACATTTGTTGACTCTAGATTCCACACCGAGAGCAACAAGATTTCTATGAGGCAGTGCTCATGGATAAGAAGCCAATTGTTCTTGACACGGATATGTAGACCGGGAATACATCGGCGAGTGAAGAGCACAGAGACTATTTCCCACATGTGCATGAGAGCTTCACCGCATGTGGAGTTGCGAGTTCGTTGGTCGAAATTGACCGCTTGGAATGATGAGATGATCATGCGCTTCTATGCCACCGCACATTTCTATCCGGATGGCAAAATTGTATGGATGATGAAGACGTAGATTCTCCTCAACTGTTGAGGAATGGAGAGCGTTCTGAATGCACCATATCAAGGGATGATGATGTTGATGTCTATGGCATTCGAAGAAAAATCACGAGTCTATGAAGAACATGTACAATGAGGTACGACAAGGATGTTGAGATATGGAAGCTTGGATCGAGTGTATCATCTTGAGCAGGTCTCCCAACCACTAACACCATTCTGAGGCATACTTTGATGCCTAAGTCAGGAGACCACCGCATGATAAGAGGGTATTCTATCAACATGCTGCACATTCTAGATCAGAAGACACCTTTTAAGGTGATGGACCTGATAGTAGAGACTATCAAGAGGACAGCAGCAGACCAGAAGAGGTCGTGTGGGTTTGCTCCGCATATTCAGATGCTCATTAATGCCAAGTTTGGCACGGACACCTACCGTTGGATAGACCCCACTTGCCATTGCAGCGAACATGAAGATAATGAAGTTGTGATGACCGAGGATGCTCCCACATCTGTTGAAGGACATGCAAAGTCTGAAGCTGCCAAACAAGCTAAAGCTGAAAAGGAAGCAGCAAAAAGCCCAAGAGCGTTGGAGAACAACTTCTTGAAGCCACTCGAGAGAATTGAACTACGCTGCCAAAGATAGTGCGCCTCGGGAGAGCCTTGAGAGGATAGTTGAAGATAAGTTCCATGCTCTGGATGTCAAGTCGATCAAAGTGCAGGTCACCGTCAACAAGCTTGAGGCGGACATTGAGGAAGCGAAGAGGAGAAGGCAGAGCTCATGAAGGAGATGGAAGGTGATATGGTCCAGATGACTATGAGCAGCTGCTGCAGTGCCCACAAAGCCCAGATCACCTGCTATTCCCGTGATGTAACCTGTGGCTACTACATCAAGCACCTCCCACAGCTCCATCGGTTCCAAAGCACCAGCTCCGGTGTCCACTCCTCCAGCTCCACAGACTTCAGCGAAGCTTTTGCAGATGCAGCTATCTCCACTCCATCGACGCAGACAGAGCCGCCAGCAGAGTCCCTAGTGACGATTAGCTCTATACCTTCGAACTTTTGGTAACTTGTTGCCAAAGGGGAGAAATTTTATAGATCATAGGACTTCGAGAGAGAGAGTGCTCGTTTTGCTCTTTCGTTTGCGGTTTTCCTTGAGATACTTTTGAGTTCTTTGAGACATTTCGTGTGTTTGATACTCGTTTGCTCTATCTTGATGAGTGCTTGATCATACTATGCTTAATGTGTGCTTAATGCTTATCATATTCCATTCATATCTTGTATGATCACTTACTCATGTCTTGGTGATTGGGTGCATGTTATTCATTCTTATCATTTTGTGCGCTCCACCAAGATGTATGTGACATGGAAGAGTGACCCATGATCCTAATCGATTGTGCATTTGCATTCAAACGCAAATCTTAAATAATGCACAAATTTAGGGGGAGCTCTTGCTTATCACATACTTCTCAAAGCGACGATGTTATTCATTGATTATATCATTTGTCGAAGCTTTGATCTATATGTTGTCATCAATTACCAAAAAGGGGGAGATTGAAAGTGCAACTAATCCCGGGTGGTTTTGGTAATTAATAACAACATATATATCATTGAACTAATCATTTCTTGAGAATATTTCGAAAGTTCAATGATATGGGTATGGCAATGACTGATGATGTGGACCCCTCAAAATGCTAAGGAAAACATTGGCAAAAGCTCAAGACTCTATTTTTGGTTTAGTGATCCAAGATCACATTGAGTCCATAGGAAAGCCAATACTATTAAAAGGGATGAGGTTATGATGATGATCTGGTTGCTCTAAGTGCTTAGTGATTTATCTCTCAAACTATCGCAATCTTTCATTCCAACATAAACCCATAAGTAATCTCGGTCCCACCGATTCCAAACTCAGTCACACCGAGATGAACCACCTCACCATATACCCAAACCCTAAGAATTTCGGATTTTCCGATTCCAAACTCGGTCATACGAAACTAGTGTTGCCAAGCTTCAGAACATTCAGACTCAAATCGGTGTCACCGAGATGAGAAAGTCGGTCCCACCGAGATTGGCAAACCCTAGACTTTGGAAGAATCGGACTAACCGAGATTGTATTTTCGGTCCCACCGAAAATCCCAACGCTCACAAGATTTGAACTTTCGGTCTCACCGAGTTGTCAACTTCGGTCCGACCGAGATTGGTCAAATGTGTGTAACAGTTGGATTTTGTGTGGAGGCTATAAATACCCTCCACCTCCTCTTCATTCGTGGAGAGAGCCATCGAAAGAACTACCACTCCTACCTTACATTTACGAGAAGAAAACTACCTACCCTTGTGTTGAGATCAAGTTGCTCCACTCCCACCATATGAAACTTGATTTCTAGCCTTCCCAAGTTGCTTTCCACTCAATCCTTCCTCCACCACAGCCAAATCGGTGAGGAGAGTTGAGTGTTGGGGAGATTATCATTTGAAGCACAAGAGCAAGGAGTTCATCATCACCAACACCATCTATTACCTTTTGGAGGGTGGTGCCTCCTAGATTGGTTAGGTGTCGCTTGGGAGCCTCCGTCAAGATGTGGAGTTGAACCAAGAAGTTTGTAAGGGCAAGGAGATCGCCTACTTCGTGAAGATCTACCCCGAGTAAGGCTAGTCCTCCGTGGGCGTAAGCCATGATGGCATAGACAAGGTTGCTTCTTCGTGGACCCTTCGTGGGTGGAGCCCTCCGTGGACTCTCGCAGCCGTTACCCTCCGTGGGTTGAAGTCTCCATCAACGTGGATTGACAATAGCACCACCTATCGGAACCACGAGAAAAATCTCCGTGTCTCCAAATTGCGTTTGCTCTTCTCCACCTCTTATTTACTACATGTGCAATTTACTTTCCGCTGCCATAACTCTAGAATTGCATGTGTAGGGTGATACTTGACTTGGTCTTCATTGTGAACTTGCTAAAAACTTACTCTAATCAAAAGGCTAAACTTTTAAGTTGTCAAGTAGTCTAATCACCCCCCCTCTAGACATACTTCCGATCCTACACTTCCACCCATGGGCACGCATGCACCAGCCGCGCCACGAGGCCGAAGTAGCTCCCAGGCATGGCCTCTTCAGGCCACAGCCGGACTATGAGGCCCTTCATGGCTTGCTTGGCTACCTTGTGGAGCTCGACCAATTGCCTTGTTTGGTCGCTAAAAGGCACGGATGTCCGCCTCGGCATACTTGAGACCAGAAGACCTTCTCTATTGAGCTCCCTCCTCGGCCGGTAGAATCTGGCGACATCGGACACGCTGCGAGGCAGATCTGCAAGCGCTCTGGAGAGCTCCGAATTCGGGTAAGTAATGTAGTAATTCACATTCACATGCTTGCTTTGCATGAAAAATGCCTTACCCGCGGCTATTTTCTTCACCGCCTCAATCTCCTGAAGGGCCTTATGGGCCTCGGCCTTAGCGGCTTTGGCACTCTCAAGAGCGTAGGCAAGCTCGGACTCTCGAGTCTTTGAGTCGCGCTCCAAACTCTCATGCTTTTCCATGAGAGCACGGAGCTCTTGCCGCACCTCCGCCACCGTGCCTCCTGCTTCTCTCGCTCCGCTCGTTCAGCTGGCCGCGATTACGTTCGACGCGGACACGGCCTCCTTCGGGTCGCCACCTCGTTAAGGGCCCTGCGGTGCCACGTTATCCTGGTCATTTCCATTGCAACCAAAATCCTTTTACAGTAAGGTACAAATTTAAGGCGGTGGTACTCACCTTGTTTGTCCTCGAGCTGCTTCTTGGCAAGGCCGAGCTCGTTCTTGAACGCTCGAGGTTACGCTTCAAAAGCACCGACCTCTGCGGTCGGTCTTGGCGGCAGAGGTCGGCGCAACAACTGCAAACCTATATTGACATAATTTTTAGAATTCCTGTGTATATCTTTTTTAGATCCTCAATCCGGTTTTTCTTTCCGAACACCGAACCGAGCATCAGGGGCTATTGTCTATGCGGTATTACATTACATATTTTAAAACTTCTTACCTCAAAGCCTGTTAGAAGGCTGCTGCAGGCTTCGGTCAGCCCGCTCTTGGCGAGCTGAACCTTCTGAATCACCGCACTCATGATAGTGCGGTGTTCTTCCTCGATGGAAGCGCCGTTGAGCGCCTCCAACAAGTTGTTCGGCGCCTCCGGTTGGACGGAGGCTTCCGGTGTCACGGTCTTGCCCTTCTTACGAAGGGGCCGCCTGTCGGACTCCGGAACCACTGCGGGTTCCGGCGCGGAGTGCGGCACGAAGTCCGGGAGGTTGCCCTGTGGCACCTCCGGAGCCTCCCCCTCTTGGCGGGTCCCTCACAGGATCCCACCTCGGCGTCCTCAAAGATCGCGAGGGGTGGAGGCGGTCGGAATGGAATCTACATCCGACGGAGCCAAGGACCCGCTTGATGAAGCGGGAAGATCATCCTCGGCCGGACTACAGGTAGTTTGCGGCATTAGAAGGACACTATGTGGCACAAAAGAGAAATTATAAATCGTTCAGGAATCCGGATACTTACGATCTTGCCGGAGGCTTAGCCCTTGAGGGCCACCCTTCGTCGCCAACGTTGGCATTGGCGGAGCTGTCCGGAGGAAGGGTCCTTCCCCTCTTGGACCCTTCGGCCTCCCCTGTTGGGGAAGCCTTCCTCTTCCTCTCTCCCCCCTCCTGGGGAGAGTCCTCTTTCTCCTCCTCGTCTTCGGGGGAGGAGTCCGCCTCGGAGCCATCGGACGATGAGTCCGGTACCACCTGGCGCCGGGAACTCCTTCGGGTTCCCGTGGCCTTCTTCTTGGCCTTCTTCTACGGCACCACATAAAGTGCCGGGACTAGCAGCCCCGTTAAACGGGTATCCGCTGGGTCTTCGGGGAGGGGAGCCGGACAGTTAACCTATCCGGACGTCCTCTGCCAGTCCTGTTAAAGGCATTGGGAATTTCAGATCCCTCAATAGAGTCAAACTATGAAAGAAATAAATGTCCCATAAAGGATAACATATCTTACCACACCGGCCGGGCGTTTCGTGCTGAATCCGCGATCTTCAGTTGCGGATGCGGGGGCTTCTCCGCCCTTGAACAACACCCTCCAGGCAGCTTCATACATTGTGTTGAAGAGCCCGCTAAGGGTCCGGTGTTGTGCCGGATCAAACTCCCACAGATTGAAGGCCCGTCGTTGGCAGGGTAGAATCCGGCGGACGAGCATGACCTGGATCACGTTGACAAGCTTGAGCTTCTTGTTCACGAGTGCAGAGCGAGACAGATCGAGTCGGCTCCTCCGAACTGCCCCATAGCAAGCCCTTCTCTTTCCAGGAGGTGAGCTGCATGGGGGTACCAGATCTGAACTCGGGGGCCGCTGCCCATTTAGGGTCCCGCGGCTCGGTGATATAGAACCATCCTAATTGCCACCCTTTGATGGTTTCCACGAAGGCGCCCTCGAGCTAGAGGACGTTGGGCATTTTTCCCACCATGGCACCTCTGCACTCCGCCTGGACGCCCTTCACTACCTTCGGCTTGACGTTGAAGGTTTTTAGCCACAAGCGGAAGTGGGGCTGGATGCAGAGGAAGGCCTCGCACACGACGATAAATGCCGAGATGTTGAGGATGAAATTTGGCGCCAGATCGTGGAAGTCCAGGCCATAGTAGTACATGAGCCCCCGGACGAAGGGATGAAGTGGGAAGCCTAGTTCGCGGAGGAAGTGGGGAAGGAATACAATCCTCTCATGGGGCCTGGGGGTAGGGATGAGCTGCCCCTTGTCGGGCAGCCGGTGCGCGATGTCGCTGGACAGGTATCCGGCGCCACAGAAGTTTTCGATGTGCCCCTCCGTAACGGAGGAGGCCATCCACTTGCCTCCCGCTCCGGACATGGCTGGAGAAGGTTGAGGCGAGATGTGCGAACTTGGGCGCTGGAGCTCGAGTGCGTGGAGATGGATAAGCAAAGGAGGAAGAAGGTGTAGGTAAAAAAGTGTTGGGGAACGTAGTAATTTCAAAAATTTTCCTACGCACACGCAAGATCATGGTGATGCATAGCAACGAGAGGGGAGAGTGTTGTCCACGTACCCTCGTAGACCCGAAGCGGAAGCGATCACAACGTAGAGGAAGTAGTCGTACGTTCTCCTCGCGATCCGACCGATCCCGGCGCCGTTACTCCGGCGCCCCCGAGTTCTTGACACACGTACAGCTCGATGGCGTCCCTCGTACTCGATCCAGCCGAGTGTCGAGGGAGAGTTCGTCGGCAAGACGGCGTGGTGGCGATCTTGATGTTTCACGGCGCGGGGCTTCGCCTAAGCTTCATGACGGTAAAACCGAGGTGGAATATGGTGGAGGGGGCACCGCTGCGGCTAAGGAACGATCTAAAGATCAACTTGTGTGTCCCAAGGTGCCCCTTGCCCCGTATATAAAGGAGCCAGGGGAGGGGGCATGGCCAAGAGGAGGCGCGCCAGGAGTCCTACTCCTCGGGAGTAGGATTCCCCCCAATCCTAGTTGGACTAGGATTCCCGGAGGGGGAAGAGAGAGAGGGGCGGCCCTTCTCCTAGTCCTAGTAGGACTAGGGAAGGGGGGCGCGCCCTCCCTGGGCTGCCCTTCTCCTTTCCACTAAGGCCCATCGAGGCCCATTTACCTCCCGGGGTTCCAGAACCTCCGGTACTCAGTAAATTCCGTTTTACCGGAACCATTCGAACTCCAAACATAGGCTTCCAATATATCAATCTTTATGTCTCGACCATTCCGAGACTTCTCGTCATGTCCGTGATCACATCCGGACTCGAACTCCTTCGGTACATCAAAATGCATAAACTCATAATAACCATCATCGAAACCTTAGCGTGCAGACCCTACGGTTCGAGAACAATGTAGACATGACCTAGAACTATTCACGGTCAATAACCAACAGCGGACCTGGATGCCCATATTGGTTCCTACATATTCTACGAAGATCTTTATCGGTCGGACCGCATAACAACATCGTTGTTCCCTTTGTCATCGGTATGTTACTTGCCCGAGATTCGATCGTCGGTATCCAATACCTAGTTCAATCTCGTTACCGGCAAGTCTCTTTACTCGTTCCGTAATACATCATCTCACAACTAACTCATTAGTTGTAGTGCTTGCAAGGCTTCAGATGATGTGCATTACCGAGAGGGCCCAGAGATACCTCTCCGACAATCGGAGTGACAAAACCTAATCTCGAAATACGCCAACCCAACATCTGCCTTTGGAGACACCTGTAGTACTCCTTTATAATCACCCAGTTACGTTGTGATGTTTGGTAGCACCCAAAGTGTTCCTCCGCAAGCGGAGTTGCATAATCTCATAGTTACGAGGAACATGTATAAGTCATGGATAAAAGCGGTAGCAACATACTAAGCGATCGTGTGCTAAGCTAAGGGAATGGGTCATGTCAATCGATCATTCTACTAATGATGTGACCTTGTTAATCAAATAACAACTCCTTGTTTATGGTTAGGAAACATAACCATCTTTGATTAACAAGCTAGTCTAGTAGAGGCATACTAGTGACATCTTGTTTTGTCTATGCATTCACACATGTATCATGTTTCCTGTTAATACAATTCTAGCATGAATGATAAACATTTATCATGAAATAAGGAAATAAATAATAACTTTATTATTGCCTCTAGGGCATATTTCCTTGAGCCTCCCACTTGCACTAGAGTCAATAATCTAGATTACATAGTAATGATTCTAACACCCATGGAGTCTTGGTGCTGATCATGTTTTGCTCGTGGAAGAGGCTTAGTCAACGGTTCTGCGACATTCAGATCCGTATGTATCTTGCAAATCTCTATGTCTCCCACCGACTAAGTCCGGATGGAATTGAAGCGTCTCTTGATGTGCTTGGTCCTCTTGTGAAATCTGGATTCCTTCGCTAAGGCTATTGCTCCAATTGTCACGAAGATTTTCATTGGACCCGATGCACTAGGTATGACACCTAGATCGGATATGAACTCCTTCATCCGACTCCTTCATTAGCTGCTTCGAAGCTGCTATGTATTCCGCTTCACATGTAGATCCCGCCACGACGCTTTGTTTAGAACTGCACCAACCGACAGCTCCTCCGTTTAGTGTAAATACGTATCCGGTCTGCGATTTAGAATCGTCCGGATCGGTGTCAAAGCTTGCATCAACGTAACCGTTTACGATGAGCTCTTTGTCACCTCCATATCTGAAAACATATCCTTAGTCCTTTTCGGTATTTCAGATGTTCTTGACCGCTGTCCAATGATCCACTCTGGATTACTTTGGTACCTCCTGCTAGGCTTATAGCAAGGCACACATCAGGTCCGGTACACAAGATTGCATACATGATAGAGCCTATGGCTGAAGCATAGGAACATCTTTCATTTTCTCTCTATCTTCTGCGGTGGTCGGGCATTGAGTTTTACTCAACTTCACACCTTGCAACACGAGCAAGAACCCTTTCTTTGCTTGATCCATTTTGAACTTCTTCAAAATTTTGTCAAGGTATGTGCTTTGTGAAAGTCCAATTAAGCGTCTTGATCTATCTCTATAGATCTTAATGCCCAATATGTAAGCAGCTTCACCGAGGTCTTTCATTGAAAACTCTTATTCAAGTATCCCTTTATGCTATCCAGAATTCTATATCATTTCCGATCAGCAATATGTCATCCACATATAATATCGTAAATGCTCTGAGCTCCCACTCACTTTCTTGTAAATCTGAGCTTCTCCAAAAGTCAGATACAACCCAAATGCTTTGATCACACTATCAAAGCGTTTATTCCAACTCGAGATGCTTGCACCAGTCCATAGATGGATCATTGGAGCTTGCACACTTTGTTAGCTCCTTTGGATCGATAAAACCTTCGGTTGCATCATATACAACTCTTCTTCCGTAAATCCATTCAGAATGCGGTCTTTACATCCATTTGCCAAATTTCATAATCATAAAATCGGCAATTGCTAACATGATTCGGACGGACTTAAGCATCGCTACGGGTGAGAAGGTCTCATCGTAGTCAATCCCTTGAACTTGCGAAAACCCTTGGCGACAAGTCGAGCTTTATAAACGATAACATTACCGTCGGCGTCGGTCTTCTTCTTGAAGATCCACTTGTTTTCTATTGCTTGCCGACCTTGAACAAGTCAACCAAAGTCCACACTTTGTTTTCATACATGGATCCCATCTCAGATTTCATGGCCTCAAGCCATTTTGCGAATCTGGGCTCACCATCGCTTCTTCATAGTTCGTAGGTTCATCATGATCTAGTAGCATGATTTCGAACAGGATTACCGTACCACTCAGTGCGGATCTTACTCGGTTGATCTACGAGGTTCTGCGGTGACTTGATCTGAAGTTTCATGATCGACATCATCAACTTCCTCACTACTTGGTGTAAGTGTCTCGAAACTGGTTTACGTGATTTAACTACTTTCAAGTAAGGGAGAAGGTACTATTACCTCATCAAGTTCCACTTTCCTCCCACTCACTTCTTTCGAGAGAAACTCCTTCTCTAGAAAGGATCCATTCTTAGCAACGAATGTTTTGCCTTCGGATCTGTGATAGAAGGTGTACCCAACTGTCTCCTTTGGGTATCCTATGAAGACACATTTCTCCGATTTGGGTTCGAGCTTATCGGGTTGAAGCTTTTTCACATAAGCATCGCATCCCCAAACTTTAAGAAACGACAACTTTGGTTTCTTGCCAAACCACAGTTCATAAGGTGTCGTCTCAACGGATTTCGACGGTGTTCTATTCAGTGTGAATGCGGCCGTCTCTAGAGCATAACCCCAAAACGATAGCGGTAAATCAGAAGAGACATCATAGATCGTACCATATCTAGTAAAGTACGATTCGACGTTCGGACACACCATTACGTTGTGGTGTTCGGGTGGCGTGAGTTCTTGAAACTATTCGCATTGTTTCAAATGTAGACCAAACTCATAACTCAAATATTCACCTCCACGATCGATCGTAGAAATTTAATTTTCTTGTTACGATGTTTTCAACTTCACTCTGAAATTCTTTGAACTTTTCAAACGTTTCAGACTTATGTTTCATTAAGTAGATATACCCATATCTGCTTAAGTCATCTGTGAAGGTGAGAAAATAACGATATCCGCCACGAGCCTCAACATTCATTGGACCACATACATCCAGTATGTATGATTTCCAACAAATCTGTTGCTCTCTCCATAGTACCGAGAACGGTGTTCTAGTCATCTTGCCCATGAGGCACGGTTCGCAAGTGCCAAGTGATTCATAATCAAGTGACTCCAAAAGTCCATCAAGATGGAGTTTCTTCATGCGCTTTACACCGATATGACCTAAGCGGCGATGCCACAAATAAGTTGCACTTTCATTATCAACTCTGCATCTTTTGGTTTCAACATTATGAATATGTGTATCACTACTATCGAGATTCATCAAAATAGACCATTCCTCAAGGGTGCATGACCATAAAAGATATTACTCATATAAATAGAACAACCATTATTCTCTGATTTAAATGAATAACCGTCTCGCATCAAACAAGATCCAGATATAATGTTCATGCTCAACGCAGCACCAAATAACAATTATTTAGGTCTAAAACTAATCCGAAGGTAGATGTAGAGGTAGCGTGCCGACCGCGATCACATCGACTTTGGAACCATTTCCACGCGCGCGTCACCTCGTCCTTTGCGAGTTAAGCAATCCGTAGTCCTGTTTGAGTTGCAAATATTAGCAATGTAACCAGTATCAAATACCAGTGCTACTACGAGCTCTAGTAAGGTACACATCAATAACATGTATATCACATATACCTTTGTTCACCTTGCCATCCTTCTTATCCGCCAAATACTTGGGGCAGTTCCGCTTCGGTGACTATCGCTTGCGGTAGAAGCACTCGCCTTCAGGTTTAGGGCCGACTTGGGTTTCTTCTCCCGAGTAGCAACTTGCTTGCTGTTCTTCTTGAGATTCCCTTCTTCTTCCCTTTGCCTTTCTTCTTGAAACTAGTGGTCTTATTGACCATCAACACTTGATGCTCCTTCTTGATTTCTACCTCCAGCCTTTAGCATTGCGAAGAGCTCGGTATAGTCTTTACTAACCCTTGCATATTATAGTTCATCACGAAGCCTTTGTAGCTTGGTGGCGGTGATTGGAGAATTCATCAATGACACAATCATCCGGAAGATTAACTCCCAATTGTGTCAAGTGATTGTAGTACCCGGACATCTTGAGTATATGCTCACTAACGAGCTATTCTCCTCCATCTTGCAGCTATAGAACTTATTGGAGATTTCATATCTCTCAATCCGGGCATTCTGTTGGAATATCAACTTCAACTCTGGAACATCTCATATGCTCCATGACGTTCAAAACGTCGTTGAAGTCCCGGTTCTAAGCCGTAAAGCATGGCACATCGAACTATAGAGTAGTCATCGCTTTGCTCGCCAGACGTTCACAACATCTGGCGTTGCTCAAAGAAGCAGGCGCTCACCTAGCGGTGCATCCAGACGTAGCTCTTACGTGCAGCAATGAGGATGATCCTCAAGTTACGGACCCGATCCGTGTAATTGCTACCATCATCTTTCAACTTTGCTTTCTCAAGGAACGCATTAAAATTCAACGGAACAACAAAGACGAGCCATCTATCTACAATCAAACATAAACAAGCAAGATACTATCGGTACTAAGTTCATGATAAATTTAAGTTCAATTAATCATATTACTTAAGAACTCCCACTTAGAAAAACATCTCTCTAGTCATCTAAGTGATCACGTGATCCAAATCAACTAAACCATAACCGATCATCACGTGAAATGGAGTAGTTTTCAATGGTGAACATCTTATGTTGATCATATCTACTATATGATTCACGCCGACCTTTCGGTCTCCGTGTTCGAGGCCATATCGCATATGCTAGGCTCGTCAAGTTTAACCCGAGTATTCTGCGTGTGCAAAACTGGCTTGCACCCGTTGTAGATGGACGAGAGCTTATCACACCCGATCATCACGTGGTGTCCGGGCACGACGAACTTTGGCAATGGTGCATACTCGGGAGAACACTTCTTGATAATTTAGTGAGAGATCATCTTATAATGCTACCGTCGATCAAAGCAAGATAAGATGCATAAAAGGATAAACATCACATGCAAATCAATATAAGTGATATGATATGGTCATCATCATCTTGTGCTTCATGATCTCCATCTTGCGGCATCACCATGATCACCATCGTCACCGGCGCGACACCTTGATCTCCATCGCAGCATCGTTGTCGCCTCGCCAAACTTATGCTACTCGACTATCGCTACCGCTTAGTGATAAAGTAAAGCATTACAGAGCGATTGCATTGCATACAATAAAGCGACAACCATATGGCTCCTGCCGATTGCCGATAACCGGTTACAAAACATGATCATCTCATACAATAAAATATAGCATCATGTCTTGACCATATCACATCACAACATGCCTGCAAAAACAAGTTAGGCGTCCTCTACTTTGTTGTTGCAAATTTTACGTGGCTGCTACGGGCTTAAGCAAGAACCAGTCTCACCTCGCATCAAAACCACAACGATACTTCGTCAAATAGACTCCGTTTTAACCTTCTCAAGGACCGGGCGTAGCCACACAGTTCAACTAAAGTGAGAGAGACAGCACCCACCACCACCTTTAAGCAACGAGTGCTCGCGGCGGTGAAACCAGTCTCGCGTAAGCGTCTGCGTAATGTCGGTCCAGGCCGCTTCATCTCACAATACCGCTGAACCAAAGTATGACATGTTGGTAGGTAGTATGACTTGTATCGCCCACAACTCACTTGTGTTCTACTCGTGCAAAACATCAAACCATAGAAAAACCTAGGCTCGGATGCCACCGTTGGGGAACGTAGTAATTTCAAAATTTTCCCTACGCACACGCAAGATCATGGTGATGCATAGCAACGAGAGGGAGAGTGTTGTCCACGTACCCTCGTGAGACCCGGCGAAGCGATCACAACGTAGAGGAAGTAGTCGTGCGTTCTCCTCGCGATCCGACCGATCCGGCGCCGTTACTCGACGCCCCGAGTTCTTGACACACGTACAGCTCGATGGCGTCCCTCGTACTCGATCCAGCCGAGTGTCGAGGGAGAGTTTCGTCAAGACGACGGCGTGGTGGCGATCTTGATGTTTCACGGCGCAGGCTTCGCCTAAGCTTCATGACAGTAAAACCGAGGTGGAATATGGTGGAGGGGCACCGACACGGCTAAGGAACGATCTAAAGATCAACTTGTGTGTCCCAAGGTGCCCCTTGCCCCAGATATAAAGGAGCAGGGGAGGGGGGCGGCCAAGAGGAGGCGCGCCAGGAGTCCTACTCCCTCTGGGAGTAGGATTCCCCCAATCCTAGTTGGACTAGGATTCCTGAGGGGGGAAAGAGAGAGGGGGCGGCCCTTCTCCTAGTCCTAGTAGGACTAGGGAAGGGGGGGCGCGCCCTCCAGGGCTGCCCTTCTCCTTTCCACTAAGGCCCATCGAGGCCCATTTACCTCCCGGGGTTCCGTAACCTCCGGTACTCAGAAAATTCCGTTTTACGGAACCATTCGAACTCCAAACATAGGCTTCCAATATATCAATCTTTATGTCTCGACCATTCCGAGACTTCTCGTCATGTCCGTGATCACATCCGGACTCGAACTCCTTCGGTACATCAAAATGCATAAACTCATAATAACCGCCATCGAAACCTTAAGCGTGTGGACCCTACGGTTCGAGAACAATGTAGACATGACCTAGAACTATTCACGGTCAATAACCAACAGCGGGACCTGGATGCCCATATTGGTTCCTACATATTCTACGAAGATCTTTATCGGTCGACCGCATAACAACATACGTTGTTCCTTTGTCATCGGTATGTTACTTGCGAGATTCGATCGTCGGTATCCAATACCTAGTTCAATCTCGTTACCGGCAAGTCTCTTTACTCGTTCCGTAATACATCATCTCACAACTAACTCATTAGTTGTAGTGCTTGCAAGGCTTCATGATGTGCATTACCGAGAGGGCCAGAGATACCTCTCCGACAATCGGAGTGACAAAACCTAATCTCGAAATACGCCAACCCAACATCGCCTTTGGAGACACTGTAGTACTCCTTTATAATCACCCGATTACGTTGTGATGTTTGGTAGCACCCAAAGTGTTCCTCCGGCAAACGGGAGTTGCATAATCTCATAGTTACAGGAACATGTATAAGTCATGGATAAAAGCAGTAGCAACATAACTGGGTGAATGATAAACATTTATCATGAAATAAGGAAATAAATAATAACTTTATTATTGCCTCTAGGGCATATTTCCTTCAAAAAGGTGGATCCTTATCCCCTTATATATGGGCGGACGAAGACTATGCGTCCCTACCGGCCTGGTAAAACTCGCTTATCTCCCAAGCGCCACCATCAATGGCGCGGTTGGGTTACCCACGACCGTATTGATGGGAATCCCGGAATAAGGGGAACACGATCTCTGCTTCGACAAGACGTGCCAAGGAAACCGCTTCGCTAAACGCGCTGAGGTGGTATAATAAAAAACGATTAAAGTAAAGGCTTGGTGGTGGTATGACGTCATGCCACAAAATACGTCAGCAGATTGAACTTGTGTACATATTATTCTCTCTACGGTGGAATGTGGAATTTATTTTGCAGAGCCGGACACTATCCTGGTGTTCACAATCTTCTATGAATTATTCGGAGGAGGAACCCGCCTTGCAAATGCCGAACAATATGCGCGCCGGACTCATCGTCATTGAAGCCTGGTTCAGGGGCTACTGAGGGAGTCCGGGACTAGGGGGTGTCCGAATAGCCGGACTATCATCATCGGCCGGACTCCAAGACTATGAAGATACAAGATTGAAGACTTCGTCCCGTGTCCGGATGGGACTTTCCTTGGCGTGGAAGGCAAGCTTGGCGATACGGATATGTAGATCTCCTACCATTGTAACCGACTCTGTGTAACCCTAGCCCTCTCCGGTGCCTATATAAACCAGAGGGTTTTAGTCCGTAGGACGAACAACCATTACAACAATCATACCATAGGCTAGCTTCTAGGGTTTAGCCTCCTTGATCTCGTGGTAGATCCACTCTTGTACTACCCATATCATCAATATCAATCAAGCAGGAGTAGGGTTTTACCTCCATCGGGAGGGCCCGAACCTGGGTAAAAACATCGTGTCCCTTGTCTCCTGTTACCATCCGCCTAGACGCACAGTTCGGGACCCCCTACCCGAGATCCGCCGGTTTTGACACCGACAGCGTGGTTGCGGAGGAAGAAGATGGCCTGCTCCGTCGCCGGGGAAGACATGGTCAGCGAGTAGCTCTCTCTGGGGCGGCGGGAGGGGTCGACGTGGCGCTGCATGGCCGGAGTGGTGGTGGGCATGGTGGAAGCAGCCGACGGCGGGAAGCAGAGGCGCGAGTGGATTGGCGCCGGAGGAGCGGCTTTTCTAGGCCTGGAATGCTGATTTTGTGGGCACTACTTTTCTATGTGGTTGGGAAGCTCGCAGAGGATGCAGTGAATGGGATCACGGTAGTCGGCACGACGATGCTTCTTGCTGAGGCAGCGGAAGCAGCGGCCGCGGAACCGGCTTAAGAAAGCCGCGCGGGCGGCGTCCGCATTGAAGCCGCAGCGCCGGTCCGGCCGCTGCACCCCAAGGCGCTCCCTGTCGCCCAGCGCTCCGGAGGCAGGGCGCTTCTTCTTCTGGTGACTGACCTCGGTCCACCCACCGTCCATCCCCGAAACGGAAATCTGGGCAGCTGGGGGGGATGGGGCGACGATGATGGATTTAAGGCACTGCGTAGGGGGTGGCGGTAGCCCGCCCTCGCTTGAAGGCGCCGCGGCCAGCGGCAGCGAGGATTGCGGCTGGATCTGCGGTCGGTCGGCCGGATCTGGGGAAACTTCGAGCTGCGTTTCCGGCACCTCGGACGGACCAGGGGAAACAGGGGTATCCCACACTGGTGGATCCGGTCCGGAGCTTGCGCTTGCAGCTGGCGATGGCGGGGGGACGTCGCCATTAAGGCAGGTGGGTGGCCGCCGCGGCCGGAGCGGCTAGCGGCGCGGGGGGAGGGAGGCGCGGGGGGAGAAAGAAAGGTACCTTGACTTGAGATTTAACATCTTAATGCGGCGACCGAGAAGAAGTTCAAGATCAAAGAGAGGAGGGTTGAGCTCGCTACGGCTTCGGGAGATACGAAGATGTAACCTTGGAGATTGATGAGTTGGATGATGATGCAAGAATGAGTGTGCAAGCCGTCCGTGTTAGGAGTTTGATTTTTGAAGCGTTTGGTGGTCGATATGAAAAAGGCGGAAAAGAAGACGACTGAGAAGGAGACGGATGATGAGGAGGAGCCAGTGAGAGAGTGAGCGTGGAGGCTCGGATATACGGATTGGCAGGGCAAAACTATCGTTTTTCAGAGACTGACAGACTGATTTTGCTTATGATCCGGCGTTATGAACACGGCACTATAATTTATTCGGTTGGATGACAGACTCCTGCGTTCATGTCCATGACCTGGTGTATGAACATCTGCCGTGAGCGACTTTATCTCCCGCCTGATTAAGGCAGGCCAACGAGTTTCGAAGCGTGTTCGCGCGATAGTGTAGGATATATCCGACGGACGGAAACTCTAGGCACTCCGTAGCTGTCAGACACATCAATTATGTTGCTCACCACGAACATATCTCGTTCGTTAACCGACGGGTTTTCTTTGTCCAGCTCCGGCCCTACCATTTCTCTGTACGGACTCCTACGGCCCGTTTGGATGTTGGTATTGGGTGCCAGATTTAGACATTGGCATTCGGTAGCCCGAATATCGCCGTTTGGTTGCGCACAGCATTCACTCGTGGAATCGAGGCTCAATATCGAACCGTTCCTTTTCTGATGTACACCCCCCTCCACCAATTCGGAGCTCATGACCTCGATTTTTCCTGGTATTCGCTAGCACTCTAGCCCATGACTCCATCCCCACTACAGCGCCTCCCCCACCCCACGACTCCATCCACAGCCACCGCGCCATGGCCGAGCGCCTCCCGCACATCAGCAGCAACTGCTGCTCTCTCGCGTGCAACGGCGACCACCTGGTCTCCCCGCCTCCCCCGCTCCCTCCGTTGGCTACTGCTTCGGGGTTGCTCCAGTGATCCATGGCGGGAACCCCTCAAGCACGTGAAGAGCCCCATGGGCAGACGTGGACTCTGCCGCCGATCTGCACTTGAAGACCGTTGTGTCCGGCTGCCACCTAAGTCGTCGCGCCTCCCGCTCGTCGGCTCCTGGTTGGGGGGCTACTCCGGCGAGCCGAGGCGGAAGCCCCTCCACCACGGGAAGAGCAAGAGACCCAGGGGCAGATCTGGAATCAGGAGTCTGACATTTGCAATTCAACACTTTTACCATCCAAACAGGAAATGATATTGGTCGCTTTGATTAGATTCCAACTTCCAAATATATCAACATCCAAACACTAGATTTGACATTGAGACTCAATATCAATGTCCTGCAGATTTGATATTCAAGCCAATTCAATGCCACACCCTTGAATATCTACATCCAAACAGAGCACTAGTGATATTGGCTTGTCTGGGAGCTGACCCGAGGAGGATACGGCGAGCAGGCCGGTTTATTCATGATCGTGTAGGCACACGGCAGGCGGAGCGCAACTGGTATTTGCTTCGTTCACTATAGGGTATTCCCCGCGGTATCAATAGTGCTCCGATTTTAATTAGACCACGTGCGAAGAATGGCAACGTTTCAGAAAAATAGTAGTACTTTCTCTGTAAAAAAATATAAGAGCATTCAGATCACTAAACGCTTTTATATTTCTTTACCAAGGGAGTAGTTCTTTGGTGTTCATTTTTAAAGGTTACCAAAGATGTAGCGTAGAATTCAATGATCACAAGGGAAATTATAGATGATTATCCAGTGGTACTACTCAAATATTGACTTTGGTTACAAGCAGCAGGTACAGTGCTGTTTGCCACAACGTCTATGTCCACCAGATAGACGAGATCTTGTCACCGCAGACCGGTAGAATATATGGACCACCAGCCATACATTACATATAACACGCTCAAATATTCTTTCATACAAAAATCCGGTGGTTGATTAGATAGAGATATCGGTCTCCATACTTCGCAAATCAGCTGGCCTGAACGTGCGTAATGGAGCTGTCCGCCATCATATGCCAGGCTGCATTTGCAAGACTGTAGGAGGGTTTTTAATTAAGCTCGGCCTCCGGCCGTTCGAGAAGTCCATAACTTTGATATGCGGAGAGTACATGGCACTTCGGTCGGCTTAAAACCCATTGTCTTTCGGTTGCTTTTACCTGAGCTATACTCTACCTAATTAGACTTCTCCGCTCTCTGTCTGGAGGTGTTCGGTTTGGTAGATCCGTTGGGCTATAGTTCATGTTGGAGTTTCCTTTCTGCTGCGTTGGAAGTCATCATGGAAATCACCATGCGAGCTCGCCAAGGAGAACAATGATGCAGACATGTATGCAACTTGATCCACGCCTTTTGCAACGTTCACCCGAGATCGGAGCAGATGCTTCCGCTCAACGCGAAGGTCACATGGATCATGGATCGCTTGGCAGATAAGGATGATGGTTTTTCTCCTGACAACAGAATCGAACGGCTGCGTTTGTGGTGCTATCACCAGTGGATTTTGTCGTGCGGCGTCGACGTGGCTCCACGTTAGAAGAACAGAAGGATTGAAACTTTACCTTTCATGGATCAGCATAATGCTGATTATTATACTTCACGCCTAGGAATGTAAACTGGTCCCGTTTATTCTCGTTTAAACCCAATTATGACCTAACAAATCAATAATTTATTTATTTTTAGGGAAAATAAACTATGGAATTAGCTAAAGCTAATTAAATGAAACTTGCGGACAAAGTTTGTTTGCGATTTACATCTCCATACCTGAAGGGCTGAAGAGTGAAAATTTCCGATGGGCGCACACGAGCGACACGTCCATTGTGGGGCTACTGGTCGTACCGCGTCCTCCCCATGATCTCCTGCCCCCCCCCCCCACCCACCCACACACACACACACCCGCTACTCCTCACCGACGACCCTGGGCTTGCATCGACTGAGCTTGCGCCACCCTCCCCGGCCCGGCTGGGTATGGGACTGTTGGCGCCAAGGACACTCCGCCAGCGGGCTCGTCTGTGAGCCTCCTCCTTCACCGGCCGCCCCCCCCCACCGTCGGCGATGCTCACGGACCCCGACTCCGAATGCACCACGACAACCTGTCTCCCGTCCTCCCCGGTTGCGGCCTCCGTATTGGTGGCCTCGCTGGTGACCACGCTGGTGGCATCCCATCCCCACCCTCCAGGGACCGCGGCCTACTCCAGGAGGGGTAGATCGGCCTCGACCCCAGTGAAGGCCTCTCGGCGCAGCGTTCGGATCAACACTACCCATCCAACACGCAGTCCGGCTCTACCCATCCCTAAGCGGGCGGAGTTGCGGGTCGCGGCCTGAAACCTCGAGTCGGGTACTCCAGTCATCCCAGATAGTTCCCCTACTTGCTCGTTTTCCGCGCTAGAGTCGGCTCCACTCGACCATCTCATTAAGGTCACTGCGGACTCGGCAATTGTCTTCAGGGGGAGACCGCTCCACCCTAGTCCAGATCGAGGCGATTCGCGTTTGGGAAATCCTCGATGGATAGCTGGTCAAGGCTCGGGCCCGCCTGGCCAGTGCTCCCGCCCTCGAGACTACCGACCCTCTCCCTCCCAGGCAGACGGCCGGCTAGTCCCCGTCCGGCGTGGTTGAGGTCCGTGGCCGCACCCGTTGCCGCACTGCAGCACTATGTGCGAAAAGTGCCTCCCTTGTCTTGGGGTCAAGCAGCCCTCGATGGCTCCTTGATGCGGACCCTCTTCTGGAACATGCGCAGCTTCACCCAGGATGGCCGCCGCCAACTCATTGAGTACATACGCGACGAACGCATCGACATTGTGGCCATCCAAGAAACCATGAGCACATAGTTCACCTTGTCCGAGCTCGAACGCCTGAGCACCCACCTGTTTTCCTGGCATTGACTTCCTTCTAGTGGGATTACCAGTCACTCAGGTGGCATCTTTTTAGGCGTGAAGGATGCCACCTTTGAGGTGGGTAGCATGGACCGCGGTGAGCTCTATGTTAGAATGGAACTATTTGAATGGGCCCTTAACTTCAAGTGGGAAATCATAATTGTCTATGGCCCTGCCGACCACCGCCACTCTGAGACGTTCCTCGGCGAGTTGAGGAGGAAGGTCTTAGCCGCCCCACTTTCGGTTGTGGTGGGCGGCGAGTTCAACCTCCTCAGCCATGCGGAGGATAAGAACAACGACCTAGTCAACTTCCCTTGGATGTAGATGATCAAAGATTGTATCGCGGAGCTCGGCCTCCGAAAATTAAATAGGGTTGGTGCTAGGTTCACCAGGACCAATCGACAGGCAGACCCGACCCGCTCTGTTTTGTACCGAGTTGTGACACCCTGGATTTTGGTCTTTTCCTTTTCTTTTAATTTTCTTGAGATTATTGCTTTGATTTGCTTTTCCGTGGCCCCGTGATCCTAAAACTTGGGAAGATCATATATTCCTAGGTTCCAAAGTGGCTTGCCATTCTCAAAACCATCCCAAGCTCATGTCATTTTCATCCAAGTCCTATCCCAATATTCTTTTTATTTGGGAATATTCCTTTTTCTATTAAAGGAATAATCCTTTTGCCCTAGGTTATGAAGCAACCTACCTTTCTGTCATGCTTTTGACTCCCACAAAATTCTCATAAATCCTTTGGGACATATCTTTCAAGATATGTCAAAATCCCTCCTTGTCATGTTCAAAAATAATTCATAGACATTCCTTTTCCTATTCCGCCCTAAATGGTACTGTGTGAAGGAAGTACTATTTATCTTTGCTTGTTTGACCCCAAACTTTTTGGACACTCTTTCCTACCCATGTCATTGTCTCATGTCAAAATTCAACTCAATTTGCCTAGTGAATATTCCTGAGCAATTTTTCAAAGTTTATGTTCAAACTGAGGCCTTGTGAAGGAAGTGCAAGCTAGGCATATCCAAATGAGTTGCAGTTTTGCAAGATCCTTCATATACAAAAATCATGAATCTCCTCCAAAATTTAGCTCATGTAATCACTCTATGTGAGCACACCATCAGTTCTTGGTTTCTGGTCAGATTTTCAGGTTGTGAAGCAACTATATTTTATATTTCTTCACTATTGCGGAAAAATTACCAGGACATGCTCCTACTCATATAAACCCTCTACACAAAAGTTGGGATCATTTTATCTAGCTATTTGACCTCTGCAATTTCCCTAAGATTCTGTCCAAAGAGCTACATTGTGAAGCAAGTACCATTTTGGTATTTCCAAATGGTATGGAACTTTTACAATAGCTTCATATGATTATATAACTCATCTCCTCCCAATCTCAGCTTGATCCAATTATCCATGTGAGTGCTATATCATGCTTTGTATTTCTGACCAATGGGGCACATTCTACAACAAGTGCCATTTATCTTCATCCTTATGAGCTGCAAATTTGTAGAGGTGGTCATCTTAGTGTGTGATCACACCATGCCAAAGCCCCGAGACTATCCCTCTTGTATCTTCCTCACCACAGCACAAACACTTTACTGTTTCACTGCAAATCCACTAGTTGTGGTCATCACAAGCTCTACTATGCCCGTTGTTTTCCCTCTTGGTCTTCTCCTTGGTATGACTCATCGTGCTGACATGGTCGGCCAACCCGGGTGCAACCGCGTGCGCCAATTCACGCGGTGACCACGGGGCAGACGAGCCAAATCTCATGCTCTGCCAACCGCGTACCCTGTAGCCGCTTCCTTCCTCCTCGTCTCGGCGTCCCTCCATGTCCTGGAGCTAGCCCGTGAGCTCCTGCATCGTTCTGCGCCTCTGCCCCGCCCTGCATCGCTGTGGTTTCGTCGCGGTGAGCTCGCCCATGCCGCTACCTCCTATGCTCCATTTTTGTCATGTTGGTCGAGGCCTCTCGAGCCCTCCCGAAGCCTTCTCATGGCTATAAGTAGCCCCTTGTCCTCCTCCGCACCTCACAGCTCCCTCCATGCCTTCCCCGCCCACCGGAGTTGCTCCACCTCGCCCTCCATCCGCCATGTCCGCCTCGGCCTCCTCTTGATTCCGCCCGCCCCGAGCCTCCCATCCACTCCCTGACCTCTCCACCAGAAGCACCACACTTGGCGAGCCCCCCCCGCCTCTCCGTTCGTCATTTGGAGGCCTCAGAGCCACGCCTACAGCAGCCGCCGGTCGTGCTCTCTGTTGCCTCCAGCCGCGGCCGCCCTAGCCCTCCCCGACGTGCGTTTGATGTCTAGATGGAAGCACGGCGTCCTCCTGAAGCTGGCGGTAGCCAGAGCCCTCCCAATGGTGGCCTGAGTCGCTGGAGTGCGCTCGGTTCTGCCTTCGTTCTCCTGTGGTGGTCGTCGGCTTGGTTCTCCTCGGCGTCCGAAGAATGCACGTATAGTCTCAAGTTATGCTATGAAGTTGGAGCGTGATTTATTATTGAGTGTCTTCCTTATGAGTGACGGTCGGGGACGAGCGATGGTCTTTTCTTACTAATCTATACCCCTAGGGTATGCATAGTAGTACTTTGCTTCGAGGGCTAATAGGCTTTCGCCATAGTAGTACTTTGCACGTATAGTCTCTAGTTATGCTATGAGATTGGAGCATGATTTATTATTGATTGTCTTTTCCTACCAATCTATCCCCCTAGGAGCATGCGTAGTAGTACTTTGCTTCAAGGGCTAGTAAATTTTTGCAATAATTATGTGAGTTCTTTATGACTAATGTTGAGTCCATGGATTATACGCACTCTCACATTTCCACAATTTGCTAGCCTCTTTGGTACCATGAATTGCCCTTTCTCACCTCGAGAGTTCGTGCAAACTTCGCCCATGCATCCAAAACCTGTGGTATGATACGCTCTATCACACATACTTATATCTTCCTCAAAACATCCACCGTACCTACCTATCATGGTATTTCCATAGTCATTCCAAGATATATTGCCATGCAACTTCCACCATTCTGTTATTATGACATACATCTTCATTGTCATATTGCTTTGCATGATCATATAGCTGACATAGTATTTGTGGCTCAGCCACCATTCATCATTATCATACATGTTACGCTAGCGTCATTGCACATCCTGGTACCAGAGGCATTCATATAGAGTCATATTGTTCTAGATATCGAGTTGTAAGTAAATAAAAGTGTGATGATTATCATTATTAGAGCATCTTCCCATTGAGGAAATAAAAAAGAGAGGCCAAAAGAGCCCCAAAAAATGAGAGAAAAAGAGAGAAGGGGCAACGTTACTATGCTTTTCCCACACTTGTGCTTTAAAGTAGCACCATGTTTTTCATATAGAGAGTCACCTATGTTGTCATTTTTATATACTAGTGAGAATTTTTCATTATAAAAATTGACTTGTATATTACGATGATGGGCTTCCTCAAATGCCCGAGGTCTTCACGAGCAAGCAAGTTGGGCACACCCACTTAGTTTTCATGTTGGGCTTTCATACACTTATAGCTCTTAGTGCATATGTTGCATGGCAATCCCAACTCCTCGCATTGACATCAATTGATGGGCATCTCCATAGTCCATTGATTAGTCGCATCGATGTGAGACTATCTTCATTGATGGGCTGCTATGTTGTTCCCGCGCCGCCCGCTACGTTGTTGCTTGGCCGCCGCCGTCGCTCGCCCCTACTGTTGCAGTCGCCCGCACACATGTTGGTCGTCCCCTTCCCGAGTTGAGCAGCGCCACTGCGCCCCGGTGCCCGTCCCATGCCATGCTGTTGCGGCTCGCCTGCGCCTTGCTCGCCGGCTGCGCTAGGCCCGTCGGCCCCGCTCGCGCACGCTGCTGCTGTTGCCCTGCTCGCGTCATCGTCGCTCCACCGCACCCAAACCCCGCGTCGTTTCTTGTTGTTGGCCTCGCCCCGGCCTCTAGTAGCCCTCCCCGCTCCGGCCTACCGCCCCTCCCGCTCGACCAGATCGGCGTGCTCGCCGGCTGCTGGTCGCGCCTGCCTGCGTCGCCGCCTCCCGCTCCCGTCACGGCCACCTGCAGCCGCCGGCATTCGCCCATCCCCCCTCCTCCATGCTACTCGCCACTGCCTCACCCTTCGCTCGCTGCGGCCCTATGGCGCCGCCCAGGTCCGTCTCCTCGAGCACGCACCCGTTCGGGCGCCCGCGCCCGTAACACGCCCACTAAGGCCAGCCCCAGGCCAATGACAGGGTGGCCCACCCAAGAACTTTTTTATAAAAAGGAACTAAAATATAATTAAAATAAAGATTAATTAATTAATTAAATAAATAATTAAATTAGTTAATATGTTTAGTTAACTAATTAAACATAATTAATCTGGTACTAAAACTAACTCATTTTAGTTAGTCTGGGTCTATGATGAACGGGTCCTACCTGCCAGGGTTGACCTAGTCAACCTGTGGACCTGCTGACATCATGCTGATGTCACACTGACATCATAATTGCATTTTCTAATTAAATTAATTCTGTTAATTTCTAGAAAATGATTTATAATCTTTAAAATTAATATAAAATAATCCGTAACTCAGATGAAAATACTTTGAACATGAAAGTTGCTTAGAACGACGAGACGAATCCGAATATGCACTTTGTTCGTCTGCCACATGTCCCTAGCATAGTGAACATGCAACCGACTCCTTCATTTCATCTGCCCGAAAACGTCAAACACTGGGTATACTTTCCCGAATGTTTTCCCCCTTCGCCAATAGCACCTAGTACTTGTTAGCTCACCCTAGCACCGCTAGATGTCATGTCATGCATCTTAATGCATTTGTTTGCATTGTATTCATTGTTTCTTCCCCTTCTTCTCTCGGGTAGACTACAATACTGACGCCGCTGTTGCCCCGATCGACTATGGTGTTGACGACCCGTCCTTCTCTGCTGAGCTTCCAGGCAAGCGAACCCCCCTTGATCAACCATATATCGCCCACCCCCTTCTCTCTTATTCTTGCATTAGGTTTGCTACTGTTGTTGATACCATAGCTCATATTCTGTTGCATATCCCGCTGTTGTGCTACTGTTGTTACCTTTACCTCCAATCCTAAATGCTTAGTATAGGATGCTAGTATTCCATCAGTGGCCCTACATTCTTGTCCGTCTGCCATGCTATACTATCGGGCCATGATCACTCGGGAGGTGATCACGGGTATATACATACATACATATTATACAGGTTACATGATGTGATTAAAGTCGGGTCGGCTCGTAGAGTACCCGCAAGTGATTTTGATGTGGGGGGCTGAAGGGACAGGTGGTTACATCCATGTAGAGATGGGCCTGGGTTCCCGAAGGCCCCCGACTATTACCTTATGGCGGAGCGACAGGGCAGGTTGTGACCACCTAGGAGATAGGTGGGCCTGGTCCTGGTCAGTCTCTGCGGCTACTTCAAATAACACGCTTGATGAGATTGGGTATTTGATCTGAGTTGGCCACTGGCCTATACGCACTAACCACCACGCGGGAACAGTTATGGGCACTCGACGTCGTAGTATGAGCCGAAGCCTCCTACACGTTAGCGGTTGAGCGGTGCGTGCCGGATTGGATTGGAACACCTACTCTTGTATTATGGAGGCTAGGTTTGCTTCTGGCGCTCTCACAACATGAAGGAGTGCAAAGGGTGATGGGCCCAAGACCCTGCGCGCTTAGGATTTAGACCGACGTGCTGACCTCTCTATTAGGCCTAGGTAGGGCTGCGACATGTTGATCTTTCGGGGCCGGGCATGACCCAGGAAAGTGTGTCCGGCCAGAGTGATCGAGCATGTTGGGTAATTTTGTGCACCCCTACAGGGAAGATTGATCTATTCGAATAGTCATGTCCATGGTAACAAGACGACCCGGAGTTATATTCTGACCTCATGACAACTAGAACCAGATACTTAATAAAAAATACCCTTTCAAGTGCCAGATACAACCCGGTGATCGCTCTCTCACAGCGCGGCGAGGAGAGGATCATTGGGTAGGATTATGCTATACAATGATACTTGGTGAACTTACCAGCTAATCTCTTCTACATGCTTCAAGATGGAGGCTACTAGAAGCTAGTCTTTGATAGGACTAGCTATCCCCCTCTTATTCTGGCATTCTGCAGTTCAGTCCACAGATACTACCCATTTCATTGATACCGATGCATATGTAGTGTAGCTCCTTGCTTGCGAGTACTTTTGATGAGTACTCATGGTTGCTCTGCTCCCCCTTTTCCCCCCTTTTCCTTTCTTCTCGTATGCCACAACCAGATGCTGGAGCCCCGAAGCCAGACGCCACCGTCGACGATGACCCCTACTACACCGGAGGTGCCTACTACTTCGTCCAGGCCGCCGACGACCAGGAGTAGTTTAGGAGGATCCCAGGCAGGAGGTGATGACCCGCAAGTCTAGGGTATCTATTGTAGTCCTTTCGATAAGTAAGAGTGTCAAACCCAACAAGGAGCAGAAGGAAATGACAAGCGGTTTTCAGTAAGGTATTCTCTGCAAGCACTGAAATTGTAGGTAACAAATAGTTTTGTGATAAGATAATTTGTAATGGGTAACAAGCAATGAAAGCAAATAAGGTGCATCAAGGTGGCCCAATCCTTTTTGTAGAAAAGGACAAGCCTGGACAAGTTCTTATATAGAGAAAATCGCCCCCGAGGACACATGGGAATTATCGTCAAGCTAGTTTTCATCACGCTCATATGATTCGCGTTCGTTACTTTGATAATTTGATATGTGGGTGGACTGGTGCTTGGGTACTGTCCTTTCTTGGACAAGAATCCCACTTATGATTAACCCCTATTGCAAGCATCCGCAACTACAAAAGAAGCATTAAGGTAAACCTAACCATAGCATGAAACAAGTGGATCCAAATCAGCCCCTTACGAAGCAACGCATAAACTAGGGTTTAAGCTTCTGTCACTCTAGCAGCCCATCATCTACTTATTACTTCCCAATGCCTTCCTCTAGGCCCAAATAATGGTGAAGTGTCATGTAGTCAACGTTCACATAACACCACTAGAGGAGAGACAACATACATCTCATCAAAATATCAAATGAATACCAAATTCACATGACTACTAATAGCAAGACTTCACCCATGTCCTTAGGAACAAACGTAACTACTCACAAAGCATATTCATGTTCATAATCAGAGGGGTATTAATATGCATTAAGGATCTGAACATATGATCTTCCACCAAATAAACCAACTAGCATCAACTACAAGGAGTAATCAACACTACTAGCAACCCACAGGTACCAATCTAAGGTTTTGGTACAAAGACTGGATACAAGAGATGAACTAGGGTTTGAGAGGAGATGGTGATAGTGAAGATGTTGATGGAGATTGACTCTCTCCCGATGAGAGGATTGTTGATGATGATGATGGCGACGATTTCCCTCTCCCAGAGGGAAGTTTCCCCAGCAGAACAGCTCCGCAGGAGCACTAGATTGGTTCTGCCAAGGTTCCGCCTCGTGGCGGCGGAGTTTCGTCCCGTAAGCTTGCTTATGATTTTTTCCAGGGTAAAAGACTTCATATAACAGAAGATGGGCACCGGAGGGCTGCCAGGTGGCCCACGAGGTAGGGGGCGCGCCCAGGGGGTAGGGCACGCCCCCCACTCTCGTGGACAGGGTGTGGGCCCCCTCTGGTACTTCTTCAGCTCAATATTTTTTATTAATTCCCAAAATGACTTTCGAGGAGTTTCAGGACTTTTGGAGCTGTGCAGAATAGGTCTCCAATATTTGCTCCTTTTCCAGTCCAGAATCCTAGTTGTCGGCATTCTCCCTCTTCATCTAAACCTTGTAAAATAAGAGAGAATATGCATAAGTATTGTGACATAACGTATAATAACAGCCCATAATGCAATAAATATCAATATAAAAGCATGATGCAAAATGGACGTATCAACTCCCCCAAGCTTAGACCTCGCTTGTCCTCAAGCGGAAGCCGATATCGAAAAATATGTCCACATGTTTAGAGATAGAGGTGTCGATAAAATAAAATACAGACATGAGGGCATCATGATCATTCTTATAACAGCAACTTATTTATATTTTGTCATATGATTTCTTATGCTCAAGTAACAATCTATTCACAATGTCAAGTATGAATCAGAAACTTCATTGAAAACTAACAAACTATAATCTCAGTCATTGAAGCAATTACAATTTATCATAACATCGGAAAGAGTCAACATAAGAGCTTTTCAGCAAGTCCACATACTCAACCATCATTTAGTCTTTAAAATTGAAAACACTCACGCAATACTTGTGGTTATGGAGTTTTAATCGGACACAGAGAAAGATAGGGGCTTATAGTGTTGCCTCTCAACCTTTTACCTCAAGGGTAATGTCAACAATAATAGTTCATGCTAACTTACATCCAATTGGATATATATATATATATATATATATATATATATATATATATATATATATATATCAGGATCTTTCCAACACGAGGTGCTTGCCAGAGGATGAAATGTAAAAGGGAAAGGTGAAGATCACCTTGACTATTGCATAATGTAAAAGATAGGCCCTTCGCAGAGGGAAGCAGAGGTTGTCATGTGCTTTTATGGTTGGATGCACGAAATCTTAATGCAAAAGAACGTCATTGTATATTGCCACTTGTGATCTGAACCTTTATTATGCAGTCCGTCGGTTTTATTACTTCCATATCACAAGATCGTACAAAGCTTATTTTCTCCACACTAATAAGTCATACATATTTAGAGAGTAATTTTTATTGCATGCAACATGACAACGTACTTGAAGGATCTTACTCAATCCATAGGTAGATATGGTGGACTCTAATGGCAAAACAGGGTTTAAGGATATTTGGAAGCACAAGTAGTATCTCTACTTGGTGCAAGGAATTTGGCTAGCATGAGGGGGAAAGGCAAGCTCAACATGTTGGATGATCCATGAAAATATACTTTAATTATGATGTAAGAAAAAATAACCCATTATGTTGTCTTCCTTGTCCAACATCAACTCTTTAGCATGTCATACTTTAATGAGTGCTCACAATAATGTCCAAGATAGTATATTTATATGTGAAAACCTCTCTTTCTTTATTACTTCCTATTAATTACAACGATGACCAAAACTATGCTTGCCAACTCTCAACAACTTTTATGTAACATACTCTTTATGTGTGAAATCATTACTCTCCATAAGATCAATATGAGCTAGTTATTTCTTTTTCTTCTTTCTTTTATTACCTCAAGACCATAGCAAGAAAGCAAGGCCCTTGACTCAACACTAATCTTTATTATATATAGCTCACGGACTCGATTACATAGAGGGATCATAAAGCAAAACTCAAAACTAAATCATACCAAAACTTTATTCTACTAGATCAAGACATTACCAAAAGGATCGAACTAAGAAAAACGGTAAAGATAGGAGTGTGATGGTGATACGATACCGGGGCACCTCCCCCAAGCTTGGCAGTTGCCAAGGGGAGTTCCCATACCCATGTGATTATATCCTTGGAGGTGATGAAGGTGGTGATGATGATGGTGGATAGTCGCACATCGAGCGTAGGAGCTCTTCCAATTTGCGGATAATGCCCTTGAGTGCGACGATATGATCCTTCAACAAAATATTTTCATGTGTGAGATACTTGTTTTGTATGTGAGCTAACTCAATCATCTTGGAAGCTTCAATCTCAGTTGGGGTAAAGATGTTGGGAAGAGGTTGAATGATGTCTTCTTCTTCTGCCAAAGGAGCTTGATCCTCCATGGCCTTCTTGATCCCATCATCCTTGTTGGTCTCCCCGGGTTCTTCTCTCTTCAGCTCTATCTTCAATAGCCAAGCATCCTTGTCTTCATTGTTGGAGGAGGGTGACATCATGATGCTTGGTCTTGACAAATGTGACAAAAAACAACTTGAAACGAAGACAGAGGATATTTGCGTGATACGGTGGTCAAAACTTTCGGGAGATTATATAACGAATTTTTACCGACCGAAAGAAGTATCGTGCAAGAAAATGGAGTCCGGAGAGCACACGAGGTGCCCACGAGGCAGGGGGCGCGCCCTCCACCCTCGTGGACGCCTCGTGTCCTTCCCGGACTACTTCTAATTTTTCCTATTTTCTTAAATATTCCAAAATGGAGAAAAATTGCTATAGAACTATTTTGGAGTCTGTTTACTTACCTTACCACATACCTATTCCTTTTCGCAGTCTGAAACGTTCTGGAAAGTGTCTCTTATGTATTCCTCCGGGGTTACGGTTTCAATAACATTAGTTTCAACATTTATAGGATTACCTGAGATATAATGTTTGATTCTTTGAACGTTAACCACCTTTGGATCTGTGCCTTCGAAGTTGTTGATTTTTATGGCACCGGAATGATAGACCTCCTCGATAACGTAAGGGCCTTCCCATTTAGAGAGAAGTTCTCCTGCGAAAAATCTTAAACGAGAATTGAAAAGCAAAACATAATCACCTACATTAAACTCACGCTTTTGTATCCTTTTGTCATGCCATCTTTTAACTTTTTCAAAACAACTTGGCATTCTCATAGGCTTGGGTTCTCCATGCATCAAAAGAGCTAATGTCAAATAACCTCTTCTCACCGGCAAGTTTTAAATCATAATTGAGCTCTTTAATGGCCCAATACACCTTATGTTCTAGTTCGAGGGGTAAGTGACATGCTTTTCCATAAACCATTTTATATGGAGACATACCCATAGGATTTTTATATGCACTTCTATAGGCCCATAATGCATCATCAAGTTTCTTGGACCAATTCTTCCTAGATCTATTAACAGTCTTTTGCAAAATTAATTTGAGCTCTCTATTACTCAGTTCTACTTGACCACTAGACTGCGGGTGATATGGAGATGCAATTCTATGATTAACATCATACTTAGCAAGCATTTTACGAAAAGCACCATGAACAAAATGTGAATCACCATCAGTCATTAAGTATCTAGGGACTCCAAACCTCAGAAAAATAACTTCTTTAAGCATCTTAATAGAGGTGTTATGATCAACACTACTAGTTGGAATAGCTTCTACCCACTTAGTACCGTAATCAACAGCAACTAAAATATGTGTATATCCGTTGGAGGAAGGAAACGGTCCCATATAATCAAAGCCCCAAACATCAAATGGTTCAATAACAAGAGAATAATTCATCGGCATTTCTTGACGTCTATTAATATTACCAATTCTTTGACATTCATCACAATACAAGACAAACTTACAGGCATCTTTGAAGAGAGTAGTCCAATAAAAACCGGATTGCAATACCTTATGTGCAGTTCTGTCTCCAGCGTGGTGTCCTCCATATGCCCCGGAGTGACACTTGCGTAGGATCTATTCCTGTTCATGCTCAGGTACACAACGTCTAATAACACCATCTACTCCTTATTTATAAAGGTGTGGGTCATCCCAGAAGTAATGTCTTAAATCATAGAAGAACTTTTTTCTTTTGCTGGTATGTGAAACTACGTGGTATGAATTTAGCAACAATGTAATTAGCATAATCAGCATACCATGGAGCAGTTCGAGAAGCATTTATGACAGCTAATTGTTCATCAGGAAAGCTATCATTAATAGGTAGTGGGTCATCAAGAACATTCTCTATCCTAGACAAGTTGTCTGCAACGGGGTTCTCAGCTCCCTTTCTATCAACAATATGCAAATCAAATTCTTGTAGCAAGAGAACCCATCTAATAAGTCTAGGTTTAGCATCTTTCTTTTCCATGAGATATTTAATAGCAGCATGATCAGTGTGAACAATTACTTTAGAATCAACAATATAAGGTCTGAACTTATCACAAGCAAATACAACTGCTAAGAACTCTTTGTCCTAGAACAGCACCTACAGCATAATCACTAGCATCACACATAATTTCAAAGGGTAAATTCCAATCAGGTGGATGAACGATAGGTGCAGAAACCAAAGCTTTCTTAAGTATTTCAAATACTTCTACACAATCATCATCGAAGAAAAAAGGAATATCTTTTTGTAATAAATTAGTTAGAGGCCTAGAAATTTTAGAGAAGTCCTTAATGAACCTCCTATAAAAACCGGCATGACCAAGGAAACTTCTTATACCTTTGATGTCCTTGGGACACGACATCTTTTCAATTGCATCAACTTTAGCTTTATCAACTTCAATACCTCTTTCAGAAATTTTATGCCCCAAGACAATGCCTTCATTAACCATAAAGTGGCACTTCTCCCAATTCAAGACGAGACTAGTATCTTCGCAGCTCTGCAAAACTCGTTCCAAGTTGCTCAAGCAATCATCGAAAGAGGATCCATAAACAGAGAAATCATCCATGAATACCTCACAAATCTTTTCATAAAAGTCAGAGAATATAGCCATCATGCATCTTTCAAAGGTAGCAGGTGTATTACATAAACCAAGAGGCATACGTCTATAAGCAAAAGTACCGAAAGGGCAAGTAAAAGTAGTATTTTCTTGATCCTCCGCTAACACAGGTATTTGAGAGAAACCAGAGTAACCATCTAGAAAGAAAAAATGTGTATGTTTGGATAATCTTTCTAGCATTTGATCAATAAAAGGTAAAGGATAATGATCTTTTTAGTAGCTTTATTTAATTTGCGAAAATCAATTACCATCCTATAACCTGTAATAATTCTTTACGGGATCAATTCATCTTTATCATTAGGAACGACAGTAATACCTCCCTTCTTAGGTACACAATGGACAGGACTTACCCACTGACTAGCAGCAACGGGATAAATTATACCTGCCTCAAGGAGCTTTAGTATTTCCTTTCTTACCACTTCTTTCATCTTGGGATTTAACCGTCGTTGGTGATAAATGACCGGTTTGGCGTCCTCCTCCAATTTTATTTTGTGTTGGCATAGAGTGGGACTAATGCCCTTAAGATCATCAAGAGTATATCCAATAGCAGCATAGTGCTTCTTCAGAGTTTTCAATAATCTCTCTTCTTCCTCCCCTAAAAGGTTAGGACTAATAATAACAGGATATATCTTCTTTTCATCAAGATAGGTATATTTAAGTCAGGTAAAGGTTTAAGCTCAAACACGGGATCACCCTTGGGTGGAGGAGGATCCCCTAGGATTTTAACAGGCAAGTTGTGTTTCAAAATAGGTCCCTGTTTGAAGAATACTTCATCTATTTCCCTTCTTTCATTCATAAACATATCATTTTCATGGTCTAGCAAATATTGTTCTAACGGATCATTAGGAGGCACGACAATAGAAGCAAGACCAATAATCTCATCTTTACTAGGCAATTCTTTATCATGGGGTTGTCTACAGAATTTAGCAAAATTGAACTCATGAGACATATCTCCCAAACCAATAGTAACAACATCCTTTTTGCAATCTATCTTAGCATTAACTGTATTCAAGAAGGGTCTACCGAATATAATGGGACAAAAGTCATCTTGTGGGGAACCAAGAACAAGAAAATCAACAGGATATTTAACTTTCCCACACAAGACTTCAACATCTCTAACAATCCCAACTGGTGAAATAATATCTCTATTGGCAAGCTTAATTGTAACATTAATTTCTTCTATCTCAGCAGGTGCAATGTCATGCGTAATTTCTTGGTATAAGGAATGAGGTATTGCACTAGCACTAGCACCCATATCACATAAGCCATGATAACAATGATCTCCTATTTTAACAGAAATAACAGGCATGCCTACAACAGGTCTATGTTTCTTAGCATCGGGTCTAGCAATTCTAGCAGCTTCATCACAGAAGTAAATAACATGCCCTTCAATATTATCGGCCAAGAGATCTTTAACCATAGCAATACTAGGTTCAACTTTAATTTGCTCATGTGGTGTATATGTTCTAGTATTACTCTTACGAACTACAGTTGAAGCTTTAGCATGATCCTTTATCCTAACATGGAAAGGTGGTTTCTCAATATAAGTGGAAGGAACAATAGAATCATTAGAAGTGATAGTCTTTTCTTCAACTGTAATAGGTGCAACTACTTTTACTTCAGTGGGAGGATTATATTTAAACCACTTCTCCTTAGGAAGATCAACATGAGTAGCAAATGATTCAAAGAAAGAAGCTACTATCTCAGAGTCAAGTCCATATTTAGTGCTAAATCCACGAAAAGCATCGGTATCCATAAAAGACTTAACACAATCAAACTTAGGTGTTATGCCTGACTCCTTACCTTCATCGATATCCCAATATTCAGAGTTGCCTTTAATTCTTTCCAATAAATCCCATTTGAAAATAGTCTTCATCATAAAAGACCTAGCACGAGAAGTATCGAGCATGGAGCGATTGTTGAGAGAAAGCCAAGCATAAATTTTTTGAATAATTATTTCTCTTGCGAGCTCATGATTGGGGCATGAATATAACATTGGCTTAAGCCTCCCCCAAGCTTGAACGATGCTTTCTCCTTCACGAGGCCAAAAATTATATATATAATTATGATCACGATGAACAAGATGCATAGGATAAAACTTCTGGTGAAATTCCAATTCCAATCGTTTGTAGTCCCATGATCCCATATCATCACATAGCCTATACCATGTCAACGCATCACCCTTCAAAGATAAAGGGAATACCTTCTTCTTAATAACATCATGGGGCATACCTGCAAGCTTAAATAATCCACAAACTTCATCCACATAGATTAGGTGTAAATCGGGATGCAATGTTCCATCTCCTGCAAAGGGATTAGCTAGCAGTTTCTCTACCATACCGAAGGAATTTCAAAGTAAACATTTTCAGTAGGTTCAGAGGTTGAGGAGCAACTCTTTGTTTCTCTTGGTCGGGTGAAGATACCTGAACAAGCCCCTCAAAGGATTAGTTTCCATAGTAACAAGTGACAGTAAATTTCAGCACACTATATAAATGTTTACTTACCAAGTACCACTTACCAAAGGCGCTTCACTCCCCGGCAACGGAGACAGAAAAGAGTCTTGATGACCCACAAGTGTAGGGATCTATCGTAGTCCTTTTGATAAGTAAGAGTGTCAAACCCAATGAGGAGCAGAAGGAAATGACAAGCGGTTTTCAATAAGGTATTCTCTGCAAGCACTGAAATTGTAGGTAACAGATAGTTTTGTGATAAGATAATTTGTAACGGGTAACAAGCAATGAAAGTAAATAAGGTGCAGCAAGGTGGCCCAATCCTTTTTGTAGCAAATTACAAGCCTGGACAAGTTCTTATATAGAGAAAAGCGCTCCCGAGGACACATGGAAATTATCCTCAAGCTAGTTTTCATCACGCTCATATGATTCGCGTTCGTTACTTTGATAATTTGATATGTGGGTGGACCGGTGCTTGGGTACTGCCATTTCTTGGACAAGAATCCCACTTATGATTAACCCCTATTGCAAGCATCCGCAACTACAAAAGAAGTATTAAGGTAAACCTAACCATAGCATGAAACAAGTGGATCCAAATCAGCCCCTTACGAAGCAACGCATAAACTAGGGTTTAAGCTTCTGTCACTCTAGCAACCCATCATCTACTTATTACTTCCCAATGCCTTCCTCTAGGCCCAAACAATGGTGAAGTGTCATGTAGTCGATGTTCACATAACACCACTAGAGGAGAGACAACATACATCTCATCAAAATATCGAAGAATACCAAATTCACATGACTACTAATAGCAAGACTTCACCCATGTCCTCAGGAACAAACGTAACTACTCACAAAGCATATTAATGTTCATAATCAAAGGGGTATAAATATGCATTAAGGATCTGAACATATGATCTTCCACCAAATAAACCAACTAGCATCAACTACAAGGAGTAATCAACACTACTAGCAACCCACAGGTACCAATCTGAGGTTTTGGTACAAAAATTGGATACAAGAGATGAACTAGGGTTTGATGGAGATGGTGTTGGTGAAGATGTTGATGGAGATTGACCCCCTCCCGATGAGAGGATCATTGGTGATGATTTCCCCCTCCCGGAGGGAAGTTTCCCCGGCAGAACAGCTCTGCCGGAGCCCTAGATTGGTTCTGCCAAGGTTCCGCCTCGTGGCGGCGGAGTTTCGTCCCGCAAGCTTACTTATGATTTTTTCCAGGGCAAAAGACTTCATATAGCAGAAGATGGGCACCGGAGGGCTGCCAGGTAGCCCATGAGGCAGGGGGCGCGCCCAGAAGGTAGGGCACGCCTGCACCCTCGTGGCCAAGGTGTGGACCCCCTCTTGTACTTCTTCAGCTCAATATTTTTTATTAATTCCCAAAATGACTTTCGTGGAGTTTCAGGACTTTTGGAGCTGTGTAGAATAGGTCTCCAATATTTGCTCCTTTTCTAGTCCAGAATCCCAGTTGCCGGCATTCTCCCTCTTCATGTAAACCTTGTAAAATAAGAGAGAATAGGCATAAGTATTGTGACATAACGTGTAATAACAGCCCATAATGCAATAAATATCGATATAAAAGCATGATGCAAAATGGACGTATCAGGAGGACTGCGCCTCTTTCGATCTGTATCCCAGTTTGTGCTAGCCATCTTATGGCACCTTGTTTAACTTATGTCTGTACTCAGATATTGTTGCTTCCGCTGACTCGTTTATGTTCGAGCACTTGTATTCGAGCCCTCGAGGCCCCTGCCTTGTAATATGATGCTTGTATGACTTTATTTGTGTTTAGAGTTGTGTTGTGATATCTTCCCGAGTCCCTGATCTTGATCGTACACTTTTGCATGTATGATTAGTGTATGATTGAATTGGGGGCATCACAAGTTGGTATCAGAGCCGACTGCCTATAGTAATCCCCCTTCCACACTCCTTGGTCGAAGTCGAGTCTAGACATTGCAAAACTTTTACTAACATGGTTGTGTGCCTTACGGGCCCACAACGCCATTGGGTGGTATTAGGATCTTTTATTCCTCGACCTATACTCCAGGACTTTGATCTCTCTTTTATCCGGGTTAAATCATTTTACTAACTCTGACTATAGGTTCTCGTAACTACTTCCTCCCAGAGAGCCCCTCACTCCAGATGATTACTTGGTGCACCAGAAAATTCCGAAGTTACTCTCCGATGTTCTCTCAAGACTTTATGCCCGTCGCTTTTGCAATTCCCTACCACCGATATATCCTTATGGATAAAAACATACACCTATCGTACTTACTTTTATTCCCAGCTGCTCTTGTTATTACAAGATACATCGAATTATCCTCCGAATTTTATGAATCCCTTGTGCCACTGCCTTACAGATCTTTGCTGCATGAATACCCCTTCGAATAAATCCTCACACTTATCGAGGATTTGTTCATTCCTAGTTGTTCATGTGTTTCACAAAATTCTTTGAAATACTACTCGATTTTCTCAAAATCCTCAACAGCCTATTGTTCCTGAGTTCCTTGCCTTACTACATTATGGTTAATTCCATGTTTCTAGTAATCTTCATTGACATCTTTGTCACTATCATTTCGGGTCCCTTGATTCAATATGTTGCGATTGCTCGCAATCCTTTATCAGATCCTACAATTCGTCCTTCCGGCTTAGACGTCATTTTAAACATGAGCTGGATTTTGACCAATCAAATTGTCGTCGATTGTACCCCTAAGCCTACTCAATTTATGCCCCCTTTAATCAGAGCATTTTCTCATGATCCCTTGATTTGGAAATCATAATTCCTTTGCATTTGAGCTTTGAATTATTCAGTTGTTTCTATAATATAATCTCCTTACATTCTTTCTTCCTCTGGTTGAGTACAGATGCTCACATCAGATCCCTTGAGGACCCCCAGATCCTTTGTTGGATTTTATCTGACTGCATCCTTCATATTCAATCACCTTGTGAGTTTTTCCATGATACATAATGCCTTGGGTACATAGTATCATCTGCTTTCTCAACCATGCTCTGCTTTCGAGCTGGTGATATTTACTATTGAAGCTTGCGGTATATGTTTGCACGATGCCCCGACAGGTTGAACCTATGCCTTCCTTAATCTGTGTGAACCCGAAGGTTTTCATGGGGCATACTCCTCTAGTAATTCACGAGGTAGGTTTTCACACTCAAATCATTTTAAACGAGAAGTGAATGCATGGTCATGCATTGGAGAAGTGGGAGCCGTCCTTGAACTTTGTGGTCATGCCCATGGAAATGATGTAAATCCTATCATGGAAGCTCCTTGTAATAATAATTACCCCCTCGATATAATATCATCTCGTGTCTGTGAATTGATCCCTTTGCAATCATGGTTTCAACCATATTTTCTCCTTGATTACACTTTTCAAACAAGTTAAAGCACTTGTCTTATGTAGATCAATACATCTCTGCAATCACTATTTTGATCTTCCTTCGAGTATTACCCTCCGGCATCTCGAAAATATCAAAGAACTGTGTTGCTTCCTATGAGTTTTCATCTAGTATTCCTTCTCATCGATTTCAGATTTCCCCCGGGTTCTGGGTTATTAGTCACTCGAGAACACCGATAAGTGAATCAATTCCACACTCCAATTCAATAACTCTAAGTAAGTTTTGCTGCTTACGAGTTTAATAATCCTTCAAGTCATTCCTAGCCTGATAGGCTATATCATTATCGTGCTAAATTTTAACCGTGCTACCTGGTCCTTCTTCCTCGAGCACAATTTTTGACGATGAGCTAAGCTTATGTTAATCTTCCTCATCCTGTCATTTCGCCTCGAACAGCAAGCTTGATTTTGAATTCGTGTCAGACCCGTGGTTCCAATCACCTTTTGCTTCATCATTCCTTTGACTTGACGTCATTGCCGATCGATTACAACTTCATGAAATCTATCGAAAAATGTGTCGTCATCATCATCAACATTCTGAGCTTCCAGGATATCAGTCGAATTCATGGTGAGAAATACCATCCATGCCCCTCGATGATTTGTGTTAACATCAACAATCTTGCTTTACCTCCAACATAAAACTTGTTCTTGTTTGGTGTTGTACCTTGAGTTCCTTGCTATCCAACTTATGTTATGTTCTACCTTGGAGTATTACCATCTTTTTTGTCAAGAATGATGTGACAATTTCACCACCTCTTAAGAATTCTTGATATAGTAATACTTCTCGCCATCTCCGTTCATATCTTGGTCCCCGTGTTGTTTATAACTGGAATACCGACAACTGAACTATGATGTGTGAATTCAAAACTTCTATAAACCCTATTGCTTTGAAGTGAATGGTCAATAACTTGATTCTTAGTCTATTGGTTATTGAATTACCATTCTAACATTGATCGTGCTACTTAGTCCATATTTCTAGTTGCACTTTATGATCATTGTTTAATTGTGGATGTTCTCCCCGAACGTACTCCGTCTCACACTTTGGTATGCCCAAAGCTATCACCTTGTTCAATTAATCGTGGAAATCCATGTTTATGCAAATCTCGACGAATTATTGCTGAACTCATCAGCCACACCACATCTTTTTCCTGGTAAAATTGCATGAGATGTTCTAAAAATTCCTAATGGATCCTTTGTGTTCCCAACGTCAAACCTTAACCGATGACCATGTCAATGCTATCCCGAAGCATGTCTGTGGTACTCCGATCATCAACAAGAACATTGGAAGTGCAATGCTGAGTTTTCTTGATCAATTATCCAAACGCTGTTGTAACCTCATAATTTCCTTCCCCCTTTGTCTAAGTGGTTTCATACTTGGAGCCTTATCATGTATATCGTGCTTTTCCTTTCCTTGCTAAAGATATACTCTTGATACTTGGGTATAAACAAATTTTCCTTTCTGTTGGTCTGATTAATATACTAATCATAATTTCCTTTCCATTGTTTTATTAACCTTTCCAGTAATCTAACTTATTTGAGCAGAGAAAATTCTCTGCTTATGTAAGCACCTCGGTGTGTACCTCCGTCAGTAAGACCCTGTTACTATTGTTGATGACATTTCGGTAACCACCAATGGACGGGTACTTTGCCTATTGGTCCGCCTCATTTCAACGAGCAGGAAAATGGTTCTCTTCGTCCCTCGCCCTTGGTACCGACGTGATTGCCGACATAACTGACAGGCTATTCTCTGTCCTGCCTTGCTATCATGACCGTGCAAGATGTCGGCGTGCTTTCTACTTTTTAACCCACATGGTGGGCCCATAACCCACAGTTCCACGGGATTGAAACCTGAGTCTCCTGTACACTTCTATTTCCAAAGTTATTCCTCGCGCTTGGATTCATATGTTCACGAGCCACCTTCCTAGTGATATATTCTGGTATCAAACACAATACTTATTCTCGTTGCTCTGAACCCCCTTCACACTCTACTTCATGCATCGAATGATTGCTTACCCGTTTGAAACTTTCGTACCCTCTTATAATGCTCTCAATGTGTTTCACATAATCAACTCAAGAGATACTTTATGCTTCTTCCCCTGAGTTAATCGTCCGATGCTCAATCTTGTTAAAATACATCCTTATAGAGTTTCCCCTCTTAACCTTTCATAAGTACGGTGAAGATCCTGAAGGAAGAATGACAACTTCATCATGATGCATTGATGCAGAGAATGAAGACATCAATGAAAGGGATCGGCCTCTTCACGAAGAACAAGCAAGATCGAGTAGATCCGTTCGAATTTTGTAACCAAAACTTTTCCCCTACTCCACCTCTTAAATCTCGGGACGCGATTTCTTGTAGTGGAGGAGAATTGTAACGCCCAGATAATTATGCTACAGTGAACCTCTACTAAGGATGCCACATCACCTCGATGACTATTGCTAATCTCGCATTAATTCAATCTCGTTCAAATTCAAAATTGAATTAAAGGCAAGCACAAAAGTTTTCAAACCATAAGACTAAAATGTTCGAATTGTGCCAAATATGCATAGGTAATTATGGTGGAGAAACCTCACTTTTATAAAATGTTTAAAAACTATAAGATGAATAAAACAGTAGCGAAAACTATTACTTGTATACTTTTAAATAATAAATAATTACAAACCTATTTTAGTTTCGGTAGCAAATTAATGTGGCAGTGGCATAACTGGTAACATCTATTTAGGTGCCACTTTGGTATATTGTTAACACTAGAATAAACAGCAACTAAAAGAAACAGAAAAGAAATAAAGAAAAATAATAAAAGGAGAGAGTGACCCCCCCAGCCAACTGGGCCAAATGGCCCAGCCGGCCAGCCAACAGTCCCAGGCCGGACTACCCCGCCTCCCTTAACTCCCTGGCACCCAAACCCTAACCACCGAAACCCCCACTTCCCCCACTCGCCTCTCCCTCTCCCCTTGATCTAGATCCGATCGGGCTGACCTCGTCGCCTTGCTGTCGCGAACGACACACCGGTCCCGTCGCCGACCACTCGCTGGACCGCCCCACCGTTGTCGGTGCTCCCTATCCCTGTCGTCGGTGCCGCCTCGCCGGGCCTCCCCAACTCCTTCCCGAGCCCGTTGCCATTTCCCTATGACCTCACCATGAGCACTGCACCTCCCTCTCTCTTCCCATCCCACGCCTGGCGTCTGCACCACCCTGCGCATTCACCACATCGTGGTGCGTCCCTGCCATGCTCACCGCGCCCCCGACACGCCCCTGCCCCCGCCCACTCGAGCCGCTCGCTGCACCCCGTGGCTTGCTGCTGCTATGTCGCGCCCGCGCCGCCCGCTACGCTGCCGCTTGGCCGCCACCATCACTCGCCCCTGCCGCTGCAGTCGCCCGCACACGTGCCGGCCGTCCCCTCGCCATGTTGCGTGATACATCTCCAACGTATCTACAATTTATGAAGTATGCATGCCATTTTTTACAATAGTTTTATATGATTTTGGTATGATTTGATTAGAACTAACCCGGACTGACGCTGTTTTCAGCAGAACTACTGTGGTGTTGTTTGTGTGCAGAAATAAAAGTTCTCGGAATGCGCCAAAAATCAACGGAGAATTTTTCTGGAAAATATAAAAAAAATGGAACAAAGAGTTACTCGAGGGGAGTCCTATGGGCCCCACGAGGGTGGTGGGCGCGCCCACCCCCCTGGGGCGCGCCCCTGTTCCTCGTGGACTTCCCGTGGGGCCCCATAACGTGTTCTCAACGCCAACCTCTCCTATAAATGCCCAAACCTCCAGAAAATAACCGAGATTGGAAGTTCCTCTGCCGCGAGCCTCTGTAGCCACAAGAAATCAATCTAGGCCCTCTCTGGCACCCTGCCAAAGGGGACCATCATCACCAAAGGCCATGGAGGAGGATCCTAGAGGGGCCATCATCGCCATGAAAGCCAAGATCCAGAGGGAGAACCTCTCCCCATCCAGGGGGAGGCCATGGAGGAGGAAGCACAAGGGGGAGAACCTCTCCTCCTCTCTCTCGATGGCAATGGAGTGCCATTGGGAGCGGAATCATCACCGCGGTGATCGTCTTCATCAACATCACCATCCTCATCTCTTTTACGTGGTCCACTCTCCCACACCCCGCTGTAATCTGTACTTGAACATGGTGCTTTATGCCACATATTATGATCCAATGATGTGTTGCCATCCTATGATGTTTTGAGTAGATATCCTTTGTTTTTGGGTTGATTGATGATCTAGATTGGTATGATTTGTATGTTTTATTTTGGTGCTGTCCTATTGTGCCTTCCGTGCCGCGCACATGTGAGGGATTCCTGTTGTAGGGTGTTGCAATATGTTCATGATTCACTTATAGTGGGTTGCGAGAGTGACAGAAACTTAAACCCGAGTAAGGAGGTTGTTGCGTATGGGATAAAGGGGACTTGATATGTTAATGCTATGGTTGGGTTTTACCTTAATGATCTTTAGTAGCTGCGGATGCTTGCTAGAGTTCCAATCATAAGTGCATATAATCCAAGAAGAGAAAGTATGTTAGCTTATGCCTCTCCCACATATGAAATTGCAATAGTGATTACCGCTCTTGTTAACAATTGCCTAGGATAATTCCGCACACCGACCCATCATTATTCCACACTCGCTATTTATAATACTTAAGTAATATATTCTAACTTTATGATAACAACACCTACTTTTATATTTTAGCTCTCCGATATCATGCAAAGTTATCCTCTTCATACCCACAACATAATTTTATTTCTCGTTTCTAGTTGGAAGCAAACGTTCGGTGTACGCAGAGTCATATCAGTGGCAGATAGGACTTGAGAGAATATTGATCTTGCCTTTTTCTCCTTGTGGGTTCGACACTCCATACTTATACCTTCCACCTTTGGGAATTTCTACGATGATTCCCTGCACTTGGGGATTATCAAGCTCTTTTCTGGCGCCATTGCCGGGGAGCAATAGCGTGGGGTTGATATTTTGGTGTATGCTTGTTTGATTTCTTCACTAAGTAGATTTTGTTTTCCCTTTTGTTTCTGTTTAGTTGTGGGTGAAACATACAAAAAAATTAAAAAAAATGAAAATACAAAAAGATTCACTTGCCTCATATGCCTAAAAAGTTTTTCAAAAAGAGAAGTGATTGGAAAGTTATGCATTGGAGAAGTGAGGGTCGACCTTGAGCACTTGTGTTAATGCTCATGGAAACAATGTAAAAAAATCCATGCAAGCTTCTCTGAAAATAATTATCCCCTTGTATATATCCATTGTATTATAAAAATAATATGCCAAGCTTTTGTTTTAGGATGATTACATTGCTTGTTTACTATGTGCAATACAAAAACTGAAACTTTGGCTGTAGTGCGTGAATTTACATTTTTTATTGGAAAGCTAAATGGGTCTGAAACTTTTTGCATATTACTTCTGTACAAATTTTTTAAATTTTCATATTTTTTTAGAATTTTTTGGAGTTACAGAAGTTTAATAAATTTCCAGATTAATACAGACTGTCCTGTTTTTGACAGATCTGTTTTCTATGTGTTGTTCGCTTATTTTGATGAATCAATGAATAGTACCGGGGGGTATGAACCATGGTGAAGTCGGAAGACAGTAGATAAAGTGCTAATATGAAATTGTAATGATTTTGCAACAGTACCTAAAGGTAGTGATTTGCTTTATTATACTAATGGATTTCACCAAGTTTTTGTTAAGTTTTGTGTGGATGAACTGTTCGAAGAACGAGGATTTACCGATGCGAGAAGAATAAAGAGAGGCAAGAGTTCAAGCTTGGGGATGCCCAAGGCACCCCGAGTAAATATCTAAAGGATACTCAAGAATCTAAGCTTGGGGATGCCCCGGTTGGCATCCCATCTTTCTTCTTCAATAATTATCGGTATACCTCGGTTTTTGTTTTGTTCACATGATTTGTGTCCTTTGTGTTTTTCTTTTTATTTAAGAACCATGCTAGTATGAGATAACCCTTCATCGATTTATAGAATGCTCTTTGTGCTTCACTTAAATCTTTTGAGTATGGTTTTATAGAATGCTTCGTGTGCACCACTTATATATTTTGAGTTAGGATATTGGTTAGTCTATATTAATTGTGGAATGCTCCATGAACTTCACTTATATGTTTTGGAGTATGAATAATACTGTCATCAAAAGTGGGTTTAGAGAGTGTCAACTTTAGTTAGTAGTGATTCCACTATTTTGGAAGAGGTTCCAATTGATTATGAAAACAAAGTTGCTATCTATGATGATTATTGTGATGACATGTATAATATAAAGAATAATGTTAACCATGAAACTTGTCATCATGATTTTAATTTTCAAATGGATTATGCCTCACATGACAGTTATTTTGTTGAGTTTGCTCCCACTATTCCGAATGAGAAGAATTTTGCTTATGTGGAGAGTAGAAAAATTTCTATGCTGGTAGATCATGAAAGGAATGCTTTATGTGATGGTTATATTGTTGAACTCATTCATGATGCTACTGAAAATTATTATGAGGGAGTAATACATGCTTGTAGGAGTTGCAATGATATCAAGTTTCCTCTCTATGTGCTTAAAGTTTTGAAGTTATACTTGTTTTGCCTTCCTATGCTAGTTGATTCTTGTTCCTATAAATTGTGTGCTCAAAAAATCCCTAGGCATAGGAAGTGGGTAAGATTTAAATGTGCTAGTCATATTCTTCGTGATGCTCTCTTTATGTTTCAATTTTTATCTTTTATGTGAGCATCATTGAAATCATCATGCCTAGCTAAAAGGTATTAAAGAAAAGCACTTGTTGGGAGACAACCCAATATTTACCCTTACTGTTTTTGTGTATTCACATGATTAAGATACTGTAGTAATCATGTTTTATAGCTTTTGTTTCAATAAAGTGCCAAGTAAGACCTTTGGGAAGACTTGGGTGAAAGTTAATGTGATCTTGCTGTAAAAAACAGAAACTTTGCGCTCACGAGATTAGCTGTCATTTTTTTACAGAAGAGTGCTTTTGAGATGATTATTTTTGCAGAAGATTAATAGACAAATTCCTCAGGTCCACTAATTTATTTAATAATTTTTGGAGTAGCATAAGTATGGTTGTTGTTCAGATCATTACAGACTGTTCTGTTTCTGACAGATTCTGTTTTCAATACATAGTTTGCTTGTTTTCTAGTTTTTATGGCTTATATTTCTCAATATAAATTGTAGAAATGATATGGTACAGTAGGCATTGTGTGAGAACAATTATGAATCTTGTATTTTACAGTACCAAAGTGAATGGGTTACTCTTTATCATACTAACCCATCTCACAAAGTTCCTTTAAGTTTTGTGTGATTGAAGTTTTCAAGTTTTGGGTGAGATATTGATATGAGGAGAATAAGGAGTGGAAATACCCTAAGCTTGGGGATGCCCAAGGCACCCCAAGGTAATATTCAAGGAATACTCAAGCGCCTAAGCTTGGGGATGCCCCGGAAGGCATCCCCTCTTTCGTCTTCAAAACTATCGGTATACCTTACTCGGAGCTATATTTTTATTCATCACATGATATGTGTTTTGCTTGGTGCATATTTTCAATTTTACTTGCTGTTTGAATAAAATCATTTGATCTGAAATCTTGAATGAAAAAGAATCCTCCCATGGCTAGTTAATTATTTGACTACTCATTGTTCTTCACTTATATCTTTTTGGAGTAGGTTGTCATTTACTCACGTGCTACACGTATATCCTATGAGTAAATGGTTGAATGAATTGAATATCATAAATCTGAATTTATATATGTTTCATATGCTTATACCATGGGGAGTAATGACTTCACATATAATAAGTATAGGTGGTAAATTTATTGAAAGTTAGCAAACGTAGTATTGGTCACTTGAACAATTCATGAAAGAATATTGAAGGAAGAGAGATTTCACATATAAATATACTATCTTGGACATCTTTTGTAATTGTGAGCACTCATTAAGATATTACATGCTAAAAATTTGATGTTGGACAAGGAAGACAACTTAATGGGTTATGTTTTCCTATATCCGGATAGACGTTATATTGTCTTGAATCATCCAACATGTTGGGCTTGCCTTTCCCTCTCATGCTAGCCAAATTATTTGCACCAAGTAGAGATACTACTTGTGCTTCCAAACACCCCTTAAACCCAGTTTTGCCATGAGAGTCCACCATACCTACCTATGGATTGAGTAAGATCCTTCAAGTAAGTTGTCATCGGTGCAAGCAATAAAAATTGCTCTCTAAATATGTATGATCTTTTGGTGCGAAGAAAATAAGCTTTATACGAACTTGCGATACGGAAGAAATAAAAGTGACGGACTGCATAATAAAGGTCCTTATCACAAGCGGCAATATAAAGTGACGTTCTTTTGCATTCAGATTTTGTGCATCCAACCATAAAAGTGCATGACAACCTATGCTTCCCTCTGCGAAGGGCCTATATTTTACTTTTATCTTCTACCCATATACAAGAGTCATGGTGATCATCACATTTCCTTTTTACACTTTTTCCTTTGGCAAGCACTTTGTGTTGGAGCGATCCGAATATATATATCCACTGGGATGAAGGTTTTCATAAATTATTATTGTTGACATTACCCTTGAGGTAAAAGGTTGGGAGGCAAAACTATAAGCCCCTATCTTTCTCAGTATCCAATTGAAACTTTGAAACCATAAATATCACATGAGTGTTATCAATTGTGAAAGATTAATGATAGTTGAGTATGTGGAGTTTGCTGAACCAAAGCTCTTACATGGACCCTTCCCGAAAATAAGATGAATTGCAATTGTTTGATGACTAAGAGCATGGTTTGTTAGTTTTCAAGAAAGTTTATGATCTATACTTTAACATGTGAATAGTTTATTACTTGATCATGAGAAGTTTTATGAGTTCAGCTACTGTTATGATATATAATGATGCTAGAAAAAGTGATTGAAACTATCACTGATCAAACTTAAGCACTTGCTAGCATTCACACTTCATAAATTATTTCTTTTATCATTTACCTACTCGAGGATGAGCAGGAATTAAGCTTGGGGATGCTGATACGTCTCCAACGTATCTATAATTTATGAAGTAATCATGCCATGTTTACATAGTTTTATATGATTTTGGTATGATTTGATTAGAACTAACCCGGACTGACGCTGTTTTCAGTAGAACTACCGTGGTGTTGTTTTGTGCAGAAATAAAAGTTCTCGGAATGCGTTGAAAATCAATGGAGAATTTTTCTGGAAAATATAAAAAATAATGGAACAAAGAGTTACTGGAGGGGAGTATCGTGGGCCCCATGAGGGTGGAGGGCACGCCCCTGTGCCTCGTGGACTTCCCGTGGGGCCCCATAACTTGTTCTTAACGCCAACCTCTCCTATAAATGCCCAAACCTCCAAAAAATAACCTAGATCGGAAGTTCCATCACTACAAGCCTTTGTAGCCACGAGAAATCAATCTTAGTCCCTCTTTGGCACCCTGCCGGAGGGGGCCATCATCACCGGAGGCCATGGAGGAGGATCAGGGAGGGGCCATTATCTCCATGAAGGCCAAGATCCAGAGGGAGAACCTCTCCCCATCCAGGGGCAGGCCATGGAGGAGGAAGCACAAGGGGGAGAACCTCTCCTCCTCTCTCTCGTTGGCGTCGGAGTGCCATCGGGAGGGGAATCATCGCCGCGGTGATCGTCTTCATCAACATCACCATCCTCATCTCTTTTACGCGGTCCACTCTCCCGCACTCTGCTGTAATCCCTACTTGAACATGGTGCTTTATGCCACATATTATGATCCAATGATGTGTTGCCATCCTATGATGTTTTCAGTAGATATCCTTTTTCTTTGGGTTGATTGATGATCTAGATTGGTATGAGTTGTATGTTTTATTTTGGTGTTGTCCAATTGTGCCTTCCGTGCTGCGCACACGTGAGGGATTCCCGCTGTAGGGTGTTGCAATATGTTCATGATTTGCTTATAGTGGGTTGCTAGAGTGACAGAACCTTAAACCCGAGTAAGGAGGTTGTTGCATATGGGATAAAGGGGACTTGATATGTTAATGCTATGGTTGGGTTTTACCTTAATGATCTTTAGTAGCTGCGGATGCTTGCTAGAGTTCCAATCATAAGTGCATATAATCCAAGAAGAGAAAGTATGTTAGCTTATGCCTCTCCCACATATGAAATTGCAATAGTGATTACCGGTCCTGTTAACAATTGCCTAGGATAATTCCGCACGCCGACCCATCATTATTCCACACTCGCTATTTATAATACTTAAGTAATATATTCTAACTTTATGATAACAACACCTACTTTTATATTTTAGCTCTCTGATATCATGAAAAGTTATCCTCTTCATACCCACAACATAATTTTATTTCTCGTTTCTAGTTGGAAGAAAACATTCAGTGTACGTAGAGTCGTATCAGTGGCAGATAGGACTTGAGAGAATATTGATCTTGCCTTTAGCTCCTTGTGGGTTCAACACTCCATACTTATCACTTCCACCTTTGGGAATTTCTACGATGATTCCATGCACTTGTGAATTATCATTGCTTGCCCTTGTGTTGCCCGTGCTGTCCAGCTCCGTGTTCTTTGCTGGCTCACGGGCGCCACGCCTGCGCCTTGCTCACCGGCCGCATTAGGCCCACCGGCCCCGCTCGCGCCCGCTACTTGTTTGTCCTTGAATTTTACCGTGGGGTGCCTTGGGAATCCGCAAGCTTAGGCTCTTGCCAGTCCTTATTCCAAAGTCCATCAAATCCTTACCCAAAACTTGAAAACTTCACAACACAAAACTTCAACAAAAAATCTCATGAGCTCCGTTAGTATAAGAAAATAAACCACCACTTTAAGGTACTGTAATGAACTCATTCTTTTTTTATATTGGTGTTAAACCTACTGTATTCCAACTTCTCTATGGTTCATACCCCCCCCCCCCCGATACTACTCATAGATTCATCAAAATAAGCAAACAACACACAAAAAACAGAATCTGTCAAAAACAGAACAATCTGTAGCAATCTATAACTTTCGAATACTTATGTTACTCAAAAAATTCTGAAATAAATTGGTGGACGTGAGGAATTTATCTATTAATATTTTGCAAAAATAATCAACCTAAAAACACTCTTCTGTAAAAAATCGCAGTTATTCTCGTGAGTGCAAATGTTTTTGTTTTTTACAGAAAGATCGCAAAGACTTCACCCAGGTCTTCCCAAAGGTTCTACTTGGCACAAACACTAATTGAAACATAAAAAACACATCTAAACAGAAGCTAGATGAATTATTTATTACTGAATAGGAGCAAAAGGCTAAGAACAAAAAATAAAATTGGGTTGCCACCCAACAAGCGCTATCGTTTAACGCCCCTAGCTAGGCATTGAGATTTCGATGATGCTCACATGAAAGACAAGAATGAAGCCTAAAGAGAGCATTATGAAACACGTGACAAACACATATAAGTCTAACATACTTCCTATGCATAGGCATCTTATAGGCAAACAAATTATCATAGCAAGCAAAAACTAGCATATGCAAGGAAGCGGAAAGAAACAATAGCAATCTCAACATAACGAGAGGTAATTTAGTAACATGAAAATTTCTACAACCATATTTTCCTCTCTAATAATAATTACATGTGGGATCATAAGCAAATTCAACAAAATATCTATCACATAAAATATTTTCAACATGATCCACATGCACGCGAAGTTGACACTCTTCCAAAATAGTGGGATTAACATTAACTAAAGCCATGACCTCCCCAAACCCACTTTTATCAAAAAATTCATAAGATTGAACATTCTCCAAATATGTGGGATCTAAAGTTGACACTCTTCCAAACCCACTTTCAGTATTATTGCAAACACTAATATCAATCTCATATTCATCATGGGGCTTAAATAAATTTTCAAGATCATAACAAGAATCACCCCAATCATGATCATTGCAACAAGTAGTAGACATAGCAAAATTAGCATCCCCAAGCTTAGGGTTTTGCATATCATTAACACAATTAACATTAATGGAATTTATAATAAAATCATTGCAACCATGCTTTTTATTCAAGGTGCTATCATGAATCTCTTCATAAATTTCTTCATCACAATTTTCAGATTCACAAGTTTCAAGCAAAACCTCATAAAAATAATCTAGTGCACTCAACTCACTAGTAATTGGTTAATCATAATTGGATCTCTTAAAAGGATTAGCAAGTGGATGAGGATCCATAAACTTTTAGCAAGCGAAGATGCAAGCAAAAATAAGGCACATGGTAACACAAGCAAACAAAAGATCGAACGGAAGGAAGGCGGAGAAAAGGCAAAGGTTTTTGAAAATTGTTTTAGAAGTGGGGGAGAGGAAAATGAGAGGCGAATGGCGAATAATGTAATGCAAGGGAGAAGAGTTTATGATGGGTACTTGGTATGGCTTGACTTGACGTAGATCTCACCGGCAACGGCGCCAGAAATCCTTCTTTCTACCTCTTGAGCTTGCGTTGGTTTTCCCTTGAAGAGGAAAGGGTGATGCAGTAAAGTAGCGTAAGTATTTACCTTAGTTTTTGAGAACCAAGGTATCAATCTAGTAGGAGACGACGCACAAGTCACCGAATACCTGCACAAACAATCAAGAACTTGCAACCAACACGATAAAGGGGTTGTCAATCCCTTCACGGCCACTCGCAAAAGTGAGATCTAATAGAGATAATAAAGTAAAAAAATTGGTATTTTTTATATATAGATTGGAAAGTAAAGAATTCAAAATAATAGATCTGAAACTAGCAAGATGTAAACAAGATTCAATAATATGGAAAAGAGACTTAATATGATGGAAAAGAGACCCGGGGGCCATAGGTTCCACTAGTGGCTTTTCTCGAGATAGCATGTATTACGGTGGGTGAACAAATTACTGCCGAGCAATTGGTAGAAAAGTGCATAATTATGATGACATCTAAGGCAATGATCATGAACATAGGCATCACGTCCGTGTCAAGTAGGCCGATTCCTGCCTGCATCTACTAATATTACTCCACACATCGACTGCTATCTAGCATGCATCTAGAGTATTAAGTTCATAAGAATGGAGTAACGCATTAAGCAAGATGACATGATGTAGAGGGATAAACTCAAGCAATATGATATAAACCCCATCTTTTTATCCTCGATGGCAACAATACAATATGTGCCTTGCTGCCCCAACCATCACTAGGAAAGGACACCGCAAGATTGAACCCAAAGCTAAGCACTTCTCCCATGGCAAGAAAGATCAATCTAGTAGGCCAAACTAAATCGATAATTCGAAGAGACTTGCAAAGATATCTTATCATGCATATAAGAATTCAGAGAAGAACCAAATAATATTCATAGATAATCTTGATCATAAATCCACAATTCATCGGATCTCGACAAACACACCGCAAAAGAATATTACATGAATAGATCTCCAAGAAGATCAAGGAGAACTTTGTATTGAGAATCAAAGAGAGAGAAGAAACCATCTAGCTAATAACTATGGACCCAAAGGTCTGTGGTAAACTACTCACGCTTCATCGGAGAGGTAATGGTGTTGATGTAGAAGCCCTCCGTGATCAAATCCCCCTCTAGCAAATCGCCGGAAAAGGCACCAAGATGGGATCTCACGGGTACAGAAGGTTGTGGTGGTGGAAAAGTATTTTCGTGGCTCCCCCTGATGTTTTTAGTGTATAAGAGTATATATAGGTGAAAGAACTAGGTCGATGGAGCTACGAGGGGCCCACGAGGGTGGGGGGCGCGCCCTCCTGCTTCGTGGATACCTCGTTGCATCTCCGGCTTCATCTCCAAGCCTTCTGGTTTGCTTTCGGTCCAAGAAAGATCATCACAAAGGTTTCATTCCGTTTGGACTCTGTTTGGTATTCCTTTTCTGCAAAACTCTAAAATAGTCAAAAAAAACAGAAACTGGCACTGGGCCTTCGGTTAATAGGTTAGTCCCAAAAATAATATGAAAGAGCATATTAAAGCCCATTAAACATCCAAAACACATAATATAATAGCATGGAACAATCAAAAATTATAGATACGTTGGAGACGTATCACTTGTCATTGGGGTTGTGCGTGATTTGAATATTTTATGTGATGAAGATGGAGCATAACCAGACTATATGATTTTGTAGGGATAAGCTTTCTTTGGCCATGTTATTTTGACAAGACATAATTGCCTTGTTAGTATGCTTGAAGTATTATTTTAATGTCAATATTAAACTTTTGTTTTGAATCTTATGGATTTGAACATTCATGCCCCAATAAAGAAAAATTACATGGATAAATATGTTAGGTAGCATTCCACATCAAAAATTCTGTTTTTATCATTTACCTACTCGGGGATGAGCGGTAATTAAGCTTGGGGATGCTTGATACTTCTCCAACGTATCTATAATTTTTTATTGTTCCATGCAATTATATTATCTGTTTTGGATGTTTTATATGCATTAATATGTTATTTTATATTATTTTTGGGACTAACTTATTAACCTAGAGCCTAGTGTCAATTTATGTTTTTTCGTTGTTTTTGAGTTTCGCGAAAAAGGAATACCAAACGGAGCCCAAACAGAATAAAACCTTCGCGATGATTTTTCTTGGACCAGAAGACACCCAGGAGACTTGGAGATCAAGTCGGAAGAGCCACAAGGCGGCCACAAGGGGGGAGGGGGTAGGGCGCACCCCCTGCCTTGTGGGCCCCTCGTGACTCTCCTGACCTAATTCTTCGTCCTATATATTAACATATATTTCCAAACCACCAGAGGCATCCACGAAAACACTTTTCCACCGCTGCAACCTTCTGTTCCCTGTGATCCCATCTTGGGGCCTTTTCAGGCATCCTGCCGGAGTGGGATTCGATCACGGAGGGCTTCTACATCAACCCTATTGCCCTTCCGATGAAGCGTGAGTAGTTTACCACAGACCTACGGGTTCATAGCTACTAGCTAGATGGCTTCTTCTCTCTCTTTGATTCTCAATACCATGTTCTTGATGTTCTTGGAGATATATCCGATGTAATCTTATTTTGCGGTGTTCTTGTCGAGATCCGATGAATTGTGGATTTATGATCAGCTTATCTATGAATATTATTTGAATCTTCTCTAAATTCTTATATACATGATTTGATATCTTTGTAATTCGCTTCAAACTATCGGTTTGGTTTGGCCAACAAGATTAGTTTTTCTTGCAATGGGAGAAGTACTTAGCTTTGGGTTCAATCTTGCGGTGTCCTTTCCCAGTGACGGTAGGGGCATCAAGGCACGTATTGTATTGTTGCCATCGAGGATAAAAATATGGGGTTTACATCATATTGCTTGAGTTTATTCCTCTACATCATGTCATCTTACTTAATGTGTTACTCTGTTCTTCATGAACTTCATACTCTAGATGCATGCAGGAGTCGGTCGATGTGTGGAGTAATAGTAGTAGATGCAAAATCACTTTGGTCTACTTGACACAGACGTGATGCCTATATTTCATAATCATTGCCTCATAACTTTGCGCTTTTCTATCAACTGCTCGACAGTAATTTGTTCACCCACCGTATTATTTGCTATCTTGAGAGAAGCCTCTAGTGAAACCTATGGCCCCCGGGTCTATTTTCCATCATATAAGTTTCCGATCTACAATTTCGCAATCTTTTACTTTCTAATCTATAAACCAAAAAACCCAAAAATATTTACTTTATCGTTTGTTTAGTTTCATCTATCTCTATCAAATCTCACTTTTGCAACTAACCATGAAGGGATTGACAACCCCTTTATTGCGTTGGGTGCAAGTTGTTTGATTGTTTGTGCAGGTAATGGTGATTTGTGCGTTGTACCTACTGGATTGATACCTTGGTTCTCTAACTGAGGGAAATACTTATCTCTACTTTGCTGTATCACCCTTTCCTATTCATGGTAAAAACCAACGCACGCTCAAGAAGTAGCATAGACAAGATCTATTCATGTAGGAATAGACCCCATCTTGTTATCCTTAATAGCAACCATATATATGTGTCATTTCCCCTTCTATCACTGGGATTGAGCACCGTAAGATCAAATCCAACACAAAGCACCTCTTCCCATGGCAAGAAAAATTGATCTAGTCAGCCTAACTAAACCAAAGATTAGAAGAAGAAATACGAGGCTATAAGCAATCATGCATATAAGAGTCAAATAACTCAAATAACTTTCATGGATAAAAATATAGAGCTGATCATAAACTCAAAGTTCATCTGATCCCAACAAACACACCGCAAAAAGAGTTACATCCAATAGATCTCCAAGAGACCATTGTATTGAGAATCAAAAGAGAGAGAGGAAGCCATCTAGCTACTAACTACGGACTCGTAGGTCTACAATGAACAACTCACGCATCATCGGAGAGGCACCAATGAGGATGATGAACCCCTCCATGATGGTGTCTAGATTGGATTTGTGGTTTTTGGAACTTGCGGCGGCTGGAATTGTGTTTCGTCGACTCCCCTGGGTTTTTAGGAATATTGGGGTATTTATAGAGCAAAGAGATGGTGCGGGAGGCCACCGAGGTGGACACAACCCAACAGGGAGCGCCTGGCCCCCCAGGTGCACCCAGGTGTGTTGTGCACCCCAAGGGGCACCCCTCTGGCGCTTCTTTGGCCAATCCTGTGTCTTCTAGCCCAAAAAAATCTCCAAAAAATTTCGTTGTGATTGGACTCCGTTTGGTATGGATTTTCTGCGAAGTAAAAAACAACAACTGGCATTGGCCACTATGTCAATAGGTTAGTCCTAAAAAATGATATAAATTTGCTATAAAATGATTGTAAAACATCCAAGAATGATAATATAACAACATGGAACAATAAAAAATTATATATACGTTGGAGACATATCGAGGATGAGCATATATGTTTGTGGGATTGAGAGTAAAAAATTATCTGTTCATTATGATTATTTGACAAGTAACGTGTTCAGTTTTAAGCGATTTTATCATATGCTATGTAACCATAAGTTTGGACAAGCACAAGTACTATATATGACTTGAGAACTTTTTAGCACAAAGAGGCCGGAGGTTATTGTTTGTCTCAGTATAATAGGAAGAGGAAGACTAACTAATTGACGTCCTTACTTCTTTGATTCCTTCATGCATGTCATTGTCAATACGCTAGCCTAAAAGCCATGAAGATTTGCATTACCAGATTTGCTCTATCGAGCTGTTGTGCCATTACGTGGTGTCGTTCAGGACGTGGTGTCTGCATGGTTTTAGGCTGTGGCGTCTTGTCCACGAAGTTCAGGGCTATGGCGTCGTACCTCAGATCTAGGCCGTGTTGGCTACTGCGCCTCACAGTGCTGGAACAAGGCGGCGACCGGGTGAGGGGATCCAGCTGGCACCAGCACGAGGGGAGGCATCAGCGTCAGGGTGAGAGCGATGATACCACCGGCAATTGTGTTAGTGGCGCGTGGGCGACAGCGGTTAGCCGAGGATTCATGGTCGAGGCATGATATCGTGTAGTGGCGTCATCGGCAAGTGTGAGCGAAGGCTTGGGTGGCCTCAGGCTGGGTGAGGGTCACGGGATGAGAGGCGGCGCTAAGTTTTGCTAGAAGGAGGAATCTTTGGAAGGGGCCTCGTGCGGTGCGGGCAGGAAAGCTCATGAATAGGACAAAGATCAGTAAAAACGGATAGAACAGGGGCTTACTGTCGGTGGAAACAACACCTATGGGATCACGGGAATCCCTACTACGGTTGCGGGGCGCGGGGTCGTGAGAAGTGCGGGATCAGCAATCATCACAAGCACTCGGGTCATTTACCCAGGTTTGGGCTGCGAGGATGCGTAATACCCTAGTACTGCTTTGGTGTGTATATCTGTGTTCTTGGAGTTCTTGAGCTAGCTATGATGAGTGTCACTTGTCTCAGGGTCTGAATCCTTCTCCTGGATGCCTCGGGCCTCCTTTTATAGTCAAGGGGATCGCCACAGTGGCACACAGGAGGTGGCATCGGAGTACAGAGGCTAAGCTTATCGCTTAGCCATTACAGGACAAGACACATTTAATGCGCCCCTTAGGTGTCCCCCTCACTTACCGCCGCCTCACCCTGCTTCGACACACGCCCGGGCCAGCGAGGCGGTCAGCGCCATGTAGGCTGGCAGGCTGCTGAAGTGGCGCGGTGGTAGGGTCTTCACGAAGATTTGCATGCCACCACGTAGGCATGCGCTAAGTTGGCTTGGAAGCCTCACGTCGACACACAGGTGCCTGCCTAGCTGGTGGGCTGGCAGCTACATGGGAGCGGTGTTGGAGACTTGGCGGGCATGGGCCTGGCTGTGGCCCCGCGGATGTCCTCCGCAAGGGCCTTGCTGGGGCCCCGACAAGGGTCTTGCCGTGGTGTTGTGGTCATCCCCGGCAAGGATCTTGCCGGAGGTCTTGTGGGTTTCCTCGGCAAGGATCTCACCGAGGTTCGTCGTCTTCTAATCCTCATCTGATTTGGAGTGCTTCTTGTCTTCACAAAGATTTGCATGCCATCATGGAGGCGCCTCCTGAGCCGTGGTGTTGGAAAACCTGGGGATCAAGGGTGGCGCGCTCCGCTGGCATTGGGCAAGCTGCCCCGGCAAGGTCCTTGCCGGGGCCGTGGAGGCCGCCCCGGCAAGGGTCTTGCCAGGGGAACCCACCTCTCCCTCTTGCTCATCGTGTCTATATTTTGGCGTTGCTTTGACCGCCTTGCGGCTTTGACCCCTCCCTCTGCCCTGCTAAGTGTGGCCGCGGGCGCGGCTCTGACTGCGCTTGTAGAAGTAAGGGGTACAAAGGAGTGCCCCTACTTTAGTACATCGACAGGAGCCCCCGAGCCTGGGCCACACATAAGCGTAACATGTTGTTGGGCTAGGCCCAAAACGGTGCGCAGGCAGGTGGGACGGTTTTTACCGCAGTAACTTTTTTCGTCCGCTGCGCTTCCCCACAACCCGCGTTGAATGCGTGACGTGGGGGTCGTGTGTGACGTGGGGGGCATGCGTGGGGCGGTTGCCGTAGGCATGCGTCAGGTCGTAAAAAATGGTAAAGAGGCGGCCCGCGCCTTTCCCATAAAAAGGAATAACCGCGGGCGCGCGGCTCATTTACCCTCTGTGCTTTCCCCAATCTTGGCATCGCCGTCCCCATCTTCTTCTTCCTCAAGTTTTCGATCCTGCTTGCTGCTGCTGCGCCCCCCACTGCTTTCGACCCCTCGCCCTTTTCCTAGCCGCCATGGCTCCTAAATCTGGTAAGGCAAGCGTGTAGCCAAGGACACAAAGGAGAAGGGGACACCAGAGAGTGAGGCGGTGGTGTGGCGGGCGCAGTTTGCCTATTTCATCCCGTCGTCAATCGATGTCTTCGACCTCAGGGACTACTTTAAGCCTTTGTGGGGGACGGAGACGGCGGGGCACCCTGCCACGCGCGTCATCCCCACGGATTGCAACAAGGGTGGCTCAAAACGGTACCCATTCTTCGTTGACTTCTTCTTTTGCGGGCTCTGCCCCCCTTTTTCCGACTTCTTCAACGATGTCATGCACACTTTTGGCTTCCATCTGTTGGATCTCATGCCGAATGTCATGGCGTGCTTGGCATGCTTTGCCCATCTCTGTGAGGGCTTCGCCGGGGTGTTTCCCAGCACGGCGCTTTTCCGCCACTACTTCTCCCTCCGCATCCAACCCGGGGGCGCCCTTTCTGGAAGCGTCGCCTGGATCCCGAGGGCCCAGGGGAAAGGCTCATACCCAGAGGTTGCCGTGAAGGAGAGGTGGGAGGAGTGGCGGGGCCGGGGGTGCTGGATCATGGAGGAGAACCCACCGGAGTTCTGCCGAGGCGTTCATCGGGAGCTGCCGACCCGTGGCACGGACTGGAGCGGCCTCAACGCCGATGACAAGAAGTTTTCTATCACCACCACCAGGATTTGCCGCCTCACCGAGGCCGGGCTCACCCTTGAGATGATTGCAGCAGATTTCATCCACTGCCGAATCGCTCTGCTGCACAATAAGGGGAGGCTGGCCTGGGACTTCAGGAACACAGCCGACATCATGAGGCTCCGCACCGGCCTGAAGCACAACCTCATGGTGATGGGGCACTCCTAGTATTGCCGGAGGCTCTTCCAGCTCGACGTGTTCGCCGACGGCAGGGTGGAGAGGACCGGCAAGGCCGCGAAGTCTGGCAAGGCCATCAAGGGGCCCTTGTTCGGGCTGCCGCCGGGAGTGGTCCCGCTGAGCAACAACTCCCGGCAGGCCGACATCCTCGCCATGATGCCGGTCTTCAACGCTCACGGTCTTAACCCAGCCTGGGTCGAGCCCCCGGCACGCGAGGTCGAGGAGTTCTTTAACAACTTAGTTGAAGAACTCGATCATGACAAAACGCTGCTCATCCAGGACACCACCCAGGAGGAGTTGAACTACATCGCCGCCAGAGTGGCGGAGGTGGAGCTTGCCAAGGCGGCCGGCGACGCCGGCGGTGTGGAGAACGAGGCCGCCATGGCCGCAGAAGAGAAGGAGCTCGCTCAGTGGGTGAAATCTGCCAGGGAGGCGGGCAGCATCAGCACCGAGCCCCCCCCCTGTCTAGGACGTGGTCGAGGAATCGTCCGAGGAGGAGGCCGAGGCCGACGACCCCTCGGCTATGAAGAAAAGATGCGTCATGCGTCGGGCCAGCTTTGGCGAGCCAGTCCGGTCTGGCAGGGCTGAGCCGCGGCAAGGGGTTAAGGGGAAAACCGCGCGCGTGACGAGGGTCGCGGCGGCAAAGAAGAAGGCCGCGGTGGTGAAGAAGAAGGAGACCCCCTCTTCTTCATCCAAATGCTGCCGGACTCCATCGCCTTCCCCTCCTCCCGCAAGCGCCGGCACGGAGGTTGCCTTTGACTTCGTCCCTCAGCCCGAGGAGGAAGAGGAAGGCAGCAGAAGAGGAGGTGGAGGAAGAGTAAGCATTCTGCCCCTCGTCGTTTCCATCCTCTCTAATCATGCTGCCTTCCTTGATTCGTTTTTGTCTTCACAGGGAAATGGAGTCGCTAGCCCAGCGGGCAGCGAAGAGGTCCAAGGCCTCGACGGGCAGGCAGCCCCCGGCGGGTACTTCAAAGGCGCCACTGGTGGTAGAGAGCAGCCCGGACAGCAGCCCGCGGCACAGCCCCCGGCTCAGCCCCCAGCGTGTGTTCACCACCTACTCCCCATCAACGTGCACCGGGGTGTGACTTTTTGGTATTGACCTTGTCGTGGATGCAAGAGGAGGGCAGCAGCAGGAGGAGCCACCAAGGGCCACCCCCACCATGCCGCCCCATCGACCACACCGCCCCGAGGGGTGGCCCCGACAAGGGCGCCAGACACCTAGCCCATGCGCACGGAGGAGGATGAGGTAGAATTTGGCACTGGTGGCCCCGTCTCGGCAACAAATGTTGGCGGGGAGGGGGGCACTTCTCAGCCCAGCACGGGTGGGTCACCTGTTTTTCTTTACTCTTCTTCTTCTTTTTTTGAATCTTGATCTTAGCCCTGCCTCATTTTCTCTTTCGGATCCAGATCCCCCCCCCCCCTGGCGGACCAGGAGGACACCAACACCATCATCACGGAGGTCACCACGGACGAGGCCGGCAAGGTCGCCGTCGAGGAGGCCGCCAAGACCATGGCTGAGGATGCCACCAAGGGGCTTGCCGGAGAGACCAGCGAGGCTGTTGTCGATGTCAAAACCGGTGGATCTTGGGTAGGGGGTCCCGATCTGTGCGTCTTAGGCTGATGGTAACAGGAAGCAAGGGACACAATGTTTACCCAGGTTCGGGCCCTCTCGATGGAGGTAAAACCCTACTTCCTACTTGATTAATATTGATGGTATGAGTAGTACAAGAGTAGATCTACCATGAGATCGTAGAGGCTAAACCCTAGAAGCTAGCCTATGATGATTATGATTGTGTTTGGCCTTCTAAGGACCAACCTCTCTGGTTTATATAGACAGCGGAGAGGGCTAGGGTTTACACGAAGTCGGTTACAAGGAAGGAAATATAACATCCGGATCGCCAAGCTTGTCTTCCACGCAAAGGAGAGTCCCATCCGGACACGGGATAGAGTCTTGAGTCTTGTATCTTCACGCTCCAATAGTCCGGACGAAGTATAGAGTCCGGCTATCCGGATACTCCCTAATCCAGGACTCCCTCAGTAGCCCCTGAACCAGGCTTCAATGACGATGAGTCCAACGCGCAGTTTTGTCTTCGGCATTGCAAGGCGGGTTCCTTCTCCGAATGCTCCAAAGTAAATTATCGAACACTTAGACCGTGTCCGGATCTGCAAGATGATCTTCACATACCACCGTAGAGAAAATAATATTTCATAAATGCAATCTGCTAACAACTTTAGACAAACGACATGATACCATGGTCGAATCATTATTCGAACCGTTTTTCCATAACCAGCCTCAGCGCATATCGCGAGGCGATTTCCTCTGCATGTCTTGCCAAGGCACAGATCGTGTCCTCTTATTACGGGATTCTCATCAATACGGGTACGGGTAACCCAAACGCATCGCTAATTACGGCGAGTTGAGAACGAGCGGGTTCCACTAGGCAAGTGGGAGGCGCAAAAAGCTTTACCGCTCCTATAAAGAGACAAAATCTCTCCTTCTCTACCCACGCCTTTCCCCCCTGCTAGCCCATTCCCCTCTGCTCGAGCTCTAGCACCCAAGCACTCTTCTTCTCCTCCAAAGAGAGGTTCTCTGAAGATTTCCGGATCTGGAGCAGCAGGCAAATGGATGGCCTCTACCGTCCAGGAGAAGGATATCAAGAGGCTCCTAGAGGCCGGGTACCAGGCCAAGAAGATCGGCCACCGTCTTCCACCGGCGGGACAGATTGTCCCTACTCCGGAGTCCCACGAGAGGGTCATGTTTCTTCCTCATTTCGTCCGCGGGGTCGGGTTTCCCCTCCACCCATTCGTTCGTGGTATTATGTATTATTACGGGATTGACTTTCATGATCTGTCTCCCAATTCTTTCCTCAACATCTCGACGTTCATCGTCGTGTGTGAGGCTTTTCTCCGAATTTCATCCCACTTCGGCCTATGGCTGAAGATCTTCAATGTGAAGCCCAAGGTGGTGAGTGGCGAGCACGCCGAATGCGGCGGCGCCATCGTGAGCAAGATGCCCAAGGTTATGTGGCCGACGGGCGCCTTCAGTGACTCCGTCAAGGAGTGGCAGCAGCAGTGGTTCTATATCACCGAACCGCGCGGCAAAAAGTGGGATACGGCTCCTGAGTTCAGATCCGGAGCCCCATCATGCTCATGTCCCGCCCAAGAAGGGCCTGAACTCGTCCTCGTCCGATGGGCTATCACCGCCCGCATATCGCGCCCCGTGAGTGTGGTCGACAAGGACGCCAAACTCGCCGATGTAGTCCGTGATGTTAGTCCGCCTGGTTCTCCCTTGCCAGTGTCGAGCCTGCAATTTGTGGGAATACGACCCAACTGAGCACCAGACTCTTCGGGAGCTCTATGATTCCTCCCACAAGGATATTTGGAAGGTGCTCTTTAAGTCCAGCAAATCATGGCCGGGCTCCGCCGAGGACCGTGGGTATCAATTATCCCATTCTGCAAGTTCGGTAAGTTACTGCTATGCTCTTGTCCATCCATGCTTCAGTTGGCATGTCCTGAGGGGGACACTTTTATCATGCTCTGCCATAACCGCAGGGATGGATAAGAAAGGTGGAGCGGATACATTGTCCTGCTCCTCTGCCGGAAGAGCCGGCCAGACCCCTTCTGACGAAGGTGCTGGTCCTAGCGCCTTATGAGGCGCCAAAGAAAGAGGCCTCCAAGAAGGTCAAAAAGATCCAGAGTGGCCTCCGTTGTCGCGATGCTTTGGACGCAAGGTCCGAAGACTCCAGCGACCATCCTTCTTCCGAAGACGAAGAGGAGGAGGCGGAGGAAGACGAGATGGGAAGAAAAGGACGGCTTCCTCATCCCTGGAAGTCGAATCGCCAAAGAGGGGGAAAGGTTCCCTCCCGGAGGCATCCACCACGGCTGCTGATAGCAGCCCAGAGTGGGATCCCAGGGTCCAGCCCCTGGAGAAGTCGTAAGTATGCGAAATCCGAACACGCATGTGTTCGGAGTTGTTTGGATATAGTAATTTTAACTGTCGCCTTATTTCGTACAGCCCGGCGAGGTCCCATGCCAAACGATCCTCATCGGAGGATTCCCTGAGTTCAGATGCTCTGGCAAGCGAGACGCCTCCAGAGGCCCCTTCCCCGAAGCCTAGGCGCGACACCGAGGTGTCGTCTCAGCGGGACCTGGACCAGGGGGCATATCCCTAGGGCCGGACACACGGGAGCACCGACTCCTATGCGTGTCGATGGCGGGGGTGATCTTCAGTCCGGACCCCAGCCGGACACAGTCTCGGAGACTTTTAAAGCTCCGGGATCGGGTAAGCAGCCGCCTTTGGGGAGCTTGCCTGTTCCGCCAACGGCCTATGCCCAAGCAGGGCTGTCGGGCGGCTTATTGACAGCACTAAGAAGCGCGTCTATCGTCGACGAACATCGTGCCCTCATGGGCGCAGTGATTGAAAAGATTCAGTCCGCTGAGAGCGGACTGAGCAAATCCTGCCTTAGTCTTATAAAGGGCTTTGAGGTATGTTTTCTAAGAAACCTTTAAGGAATTTTCATAATATGAGTAGTAGCCCCTAATACACTGTCCGGCGAAAGAGAGTCGAACAGGGGATCAAAATTTTCCGTTTTTGCAGGAGACTCGGCTAATGACGTGTATCCCTTTGTTTGAAAACAGGCGTCTGCTGGAACGCCCGCCGCTCATAGTGCGGAGGTGTTCAAACTAAAGCAGTGTCTGGAACAGGCCAAAGGGGAACTTGGCCACGTGAAGAAGCAGTTGGAGGACACGCAAGGTATGCCGGAACCCAGTGCTAAGTAGAGCACAAATTAGAAGTTGTGCCTAATTAAGATATTTGCATTATATGCTCTAGGGGTGAGTGCTGAAATTGAGGCACTGAAGAAGGCTATGGCCGAGGCCGATAATAAGGCCGCCGCCAAACAGGTTATTCGTGAGAAGCACGAGGCCAGGGTCATTGAAGCTGAGCGAGAGCTCCTGGAGGCTGTGAAGAAAAGCAAGGGCTTGGAGCAGAGTCTAGTAGGGAAAGAATCCAAACTCGCCCAAGCTCTCCAAGCCGCGGAGGATGCTCGGGAAGAAGCCCGAGATGCTGTGCGGGACATTCAGGAGGCCCGGAAGGTTGCAGCTAGTAAGGCCTTGTGTATTTATGGCTATTTTTACATGATAATGGGAAGAACTCTAAGCGACAAGCTGAATTCTTGTTTTTCCAGGGGCGTTCACGGACCTGCCTCGCAGCATATTAGATGCCGCCCAATTCTACTGGATTGAGGAGAAGTCTGTGGAGAGGGATTTCTGGTCGCAGTATTTGGCGCCGAACTATCCGGCGCCCTTTATCGATCAGCTAAAGCAGCTAGTTGAATTGCACCAGGCGGCCGAACTAGCCATGAAGGACTTGGTTGTCCGGCTCTGGCCCGCGGAGCCGATTCCGAGCAGTTACTTCGGACTCGTGAAGCGGATTGTTGGCGCCTGCCCTCGGCTTGATGTTATTAAGCGTTCAGTCTGTATAGAGGGTGCGCGCATGGCGTTTGCCCGAGCAAAGGTGCATTTGGGGAAGCTTGATGCGGAGAAGCTGATGACTGAGGGGCCGCCGGAGGGGAAGGAGCACCGCAAGCCCGAGTTGTACTATGATGGTGTACTAAAAGGAGCCCACCTTGTGGCGGATAAGTGTACCAAAGACATTATATTTCCCTGAAGGCAATTGTGTCGTTCTTTGTAATATGGGATAATGGCACTTTTATTATTTATTGCCTGTTTTGCTTGAATGTTTGTTCTTCCTGTGCGGATGTTTAATGTATGTAAATCCTGAGAGTTGGCCAGTCGTCGGCTTCTGCCCCCACGTAAAAGTACGGGGGTGTTCGGGACATACCTAAACACTCTTTATCCCATGGTTGGGTCCTTTTAAGGAGGTGTTCCTCACCACGAACCAGGCAATCGGACTATAGGGATTTATCACTCTCACTTAGCCATAGGAATTCGAGTATGGTCGGCGCAGACCCTAGTGTTTGGAAGGCTGAACTGAGGGCTCTATCGGTGCCTGATCAGAAGACTGATCCGTCGCACTCTGCATTGATAATGGCATTATGCGGAATAAACCTTTAAGGATTTTACAACTTCTCGAACAGCTGACCAGCTCTCGCTGTATCATGACAGTCAGTTTTCGGCTTTCTCTACTGAGGTGCTCGTCTGGAAGAACCAGGACACAACTGCAGTAGTTCTCCCAGCGCTACCTTAGTCGATGGGGCGGAACGTAATGTACCAAAACATGGGAGCCGGGCAAACCCAACCAATGACCCAAGACATGATTCGGAGCTGATGCATATAGTGCTATAATTTCGGGGTGCCGAGCAACCGAAAAGGTGGTCGGACTTTATTGCCGTACTATGAAGCCCCTGGCATAATCGGGCATAACACAAGGCATGGGTGCCTTTTTTGATAAAGAGGCGTCGATGAGAAACGACAGCCGGTAAGTGTTATTTAAGTCTACGCATTGTAGTAAAATGACATGTCTATGCATATGAGTTCGGTGTATGCTTATGAAAAGGAGTGTTTTTGGCGGAACCTGTCATGGCCGGACTGGAGGAGGCTGTGGGTGGACGAGGTGTATCCGGACTGCCTGCCTTTGTGCGTCCGAGATGATTCTGCGTCGCCAGTCCTGTTCTGCGTCAAAGTTAGTCCGTAAAGACAAATGCTTAAAGGCGGTTGCATATACCGTTGTGGTTGGACCGCTAGTGCCTGAGCGGAGCTTGACGGAACCGTGTCGTAAAGTAGTGCGGATTCCTCCATTGGTGTCCGGGTGTTTGGCTGCCAAATCAAAATTTGATAAACAGGCACGACTCGCTATTCCAGCGGCGGTATGATTTCCACTATAAGGGTGGGGGCTTGACCTTGCCCATAACTGTGACTATATCACGCAGGACTGGCTTGGTGTTCTGCCTTATTGAATCTAGCCAACGTGGCTTGTCCCAGTAGTATGTGGTAATTACTATATGAAGCGATAATGCTGAAGACTTATTCTTCGGTGTGGTATTTGTTTGGTGGTCTGAAGACAACCGTTAGTATGGTGGGTTAGTTAAAGCCTGGCATTTGCACCTTGCATCTTTGAGGAGATGTTATTGATAATTGCATGCCTGTGGGGGCTCCTGTAAAATGGAGCCCCCAGGCTACTGGGTAGATAGTGAGTGCAATAGAATTGCTATGGCTGGTGTTGTCCGGACGGTCGATGTGATTAGAGATGATCGGCCGTATTTTCATACTGTGAGGGGATCGTCCTCGCCATGTTTGATTGGTTCTGTCATTGGTCCCGGCGCAAGATCGGCCATTTTGTTTGGAAGATCATGCATTCTCTGTTGGTATGCTTGGCCGCCCTTCTGGGGGTACCATGAATTTCACATGGTTGATCGAGCACGCTGCGTGAGTCAGATGGGCCTGGGCTATTCTTTTTCCGCTGACCGGACTGGGGACCGCTGAATTTGGCACCAACTTCCCTGACTTGACATTTGTGACGATTGCGCCGAGGCCTGAGGATTCCTCCTCGTGTATCCCTCGTATTGTCTTGGATTGTGGTGGTATGTGGACGTTGGTGTATGTGCCTTAGGTTCTTCTTCTTAGGTTGAGGTAGCAAATTATGCCATGTGTGCCCTTTGTCGGGGCGATCGAGTCCGTATTGTTCCGTGGCCAGGACCTTGGTCCATCTGTCCACGAGTAAATCTTGGTCAGCTTTGAGCAGCTGTTGCTTCCTTTGCAGGCTCCTCGCAGTGGCCACGAGCCGTTGCTTGAAGTGGACTTGTTCCACAGGATCTTCAGGCACGCCGAATTCGGCATCGCCGAGGCTTGCCTCGTCTTCGGAGGGGGCATATAGTTATTCCTTTCCAAGTATCCGACTGTGGCCAGTCCGGCCTGCTTGAATGCAGGCTGAATAGGGTTGTATTCATCGTTGGCACCATCCGGATTGTTTTCGTCTCCTGTGCCGGTATTGTTGTGGCGGGGCACGGAGCAGCGTTGGCGATGCCTATGCTTTGCTTTCTTCCCTGAGGGGTTATCCTCTGTTGCCTCATCGCCATTGGTTTCTTTCGGAGTGTCCACCATATATATATCATATGAAGAGGTGGCTGTCCACCGCCCCGTGAGCGGTGACTCCTGTTATTCTCCTGCATCGTCGTCCATACCGTCGATGTCTTCAGAGCAGAAGTCAAGCACATCGGTTAAGTCACCGATCATGGCAATGAAGTGGGTGGTGGGTGGGCAACGAATTCCTTCATCGCCTGCTTCCCACTCAAGCCGGACATAGTTTGGCCAAGAGTCTCCTGACAAAGAGAGAGATTTTAATGAGTTCAGAACATCGCCAAAAGGCGAGCGCTGGAAGATATCCGCGGCGGTGAACTCCATTACAGGAGCCCATCTAAGTTCGGCAGGCTCAGGAGCGCGCGGACTGGAACCTACAGCCGGATACGAGTCCGGGGGTTCGGTGTCACAGGCTTCTTTAGGGGTGAGACCTGTGTTCGGCTCTAACGCCGATGAGTGTGCGGCCCGCAGGGCGGGGTCCATCCACCCGTCCTCGGGCGGCGCGATCTGCTCCGGACTTAGGTCCGAGGCTCCTGCAGGGGCGATATCCCGAGCATTAACCGATAGCAGGTCTAAGCCGTGCTCATCGTGATTGTCCGGCGTTCCTGGCATAGGCCCGAATCCGTCGAGGATCAAGTCTCCGCGGATATCATCCGTGCAGTCCAAAGTTTCAAATCGACTGTGGCTGGGGCGAGCTATCGATTCGCTCCAGCTGCCGCTGCTTAATTGGCCCAGTAAAGCGGCCGCCAAATACGAAGATCTGTCCAGGGAGAAAAGTCTCACCCTGGACCGTGTTGTTGACGATTGAAGGAGCCATCAAACCTTACAGCGACGACACAGAGGAAGTCTCAATGAAAGCACCAATGTCGGTGTCAAAACCGATGGATCTCGGGTAGGGGGTCCCGATCTGTGCGTCTTAGGCTGATGGTAATAGGAAGCAAGGGACACAATGTTTACCCAGGTTCGGGCCCTCTCGATGGAGGTAAAACCCTACTTCCTGCTTGATTAATATTGATGATATGAGTAGTACAAGAGTAGATCTACCACGAGATCGTAGAGGCTAAACCCTAGAAGCTAGCCTATGATGATTATGATTGTGTTTGGCCTTCTAAGGACCAACCTCTCTGGTTTATATAGACACCGGAGAGGGCTATGGTTTACACGGAGTCGGTTACAAGGAAGGAAATATAACATCCAGATCACCAAGCTTGTCTTCCACGCAAAGAGAGTCCCATCCGGACACGGGACGGAGTCTTGAGTCTTGTATCTTCATGCTCCAATTGTCCGGACGAAGTATAGAGTCCGGCTGTCCGGATACCCCCTAATCTAGGACTCCCTCATCTGCCGCTGAGGAGGCCGGCAAGGGCGCTATCGGGGAGGCCGGCAAGGCCGCTGCCGAGGAGGAGGTGGTTGATGACCAACCCTCTTCGTCCACTGCCTCTGGCTCTGGCAAGTATCTGAAGGTGGGCGACGACTTGTTCGTCCACCTCCCAGGGACGACGAGCACCAGGGCGCCAGCCGAGGGGGAGGTGTTCGATGACGAAGTGCTCGCTGCCGCCGGGCTCGAGGTCGTCGAGGAACCGAGCGCCAGCGTCGGTGGCACCCAGGAGGAGCAACTTCTTCGAGCCATGGATGCCAGCTTCTGGAAGCTGCAGGCGCTCCATCGCGCCCGCCTGGACAAGGCGAAGTCCAGGAAGGCGGTGGCGGGCAAGGCGGAGGCAGACTTCGGGAAGCACATTTCCGAGGCGCAGGCCTGGTTCTGCCAGGCCCACGAGGAGCTTAAGACCGCCCAAGGCTAGCTAACGGAGCGCGGGCTGGAGCTTCTCCTGAAGCAGGTCGACATCGAGAAAGCCCAGGAGGCGGCGAGGGAAGAGGCCTCCAAGGCCGAGCCCGCTCGGTCCCAGTGCCATGCCGAGCTAGACGTTCAGGAGGAGGACCTCGTCGCCCGTGAGGCGGCGCTCGCCGCCACACTCCGCGGCAAGGACGAGGAGGTCGAGAAGCTTGCCGCAGCACAGAACCGGGAGCTGGAGCAGAAGAACAAGGAAGCGCTTGATGCCCAAGCTCTGGCCCATAGTGACAAGGTGAAGGAGTTGGAGGTGGAGCGGTATGGCCTGAAGAACAGGACCGATGAGCTGGCGAAGGAGAGGGATACGGCCAACTGCGCCTTGACGGTGGCGCAGGACGACATCCTCGCCAAGGCCGAGCAGCTCTCCCGCGCCAACGACTCCATCAAGGACCTGAAGCTAAAGCTAGAGGGTCTTGAGAAGACGCTTTTGGAGGCCAAAGCCCGGGAGGAGGCCTTGACCAAGGGCCTGGAGACGGAGAAGCACTTGCGGAAGGACGATGCCGCCACTCACGAGGATTTCGTGAAGGACGAGAACCTTTGGATCAGCAGCCTCGTCGACGTCACCAACAGGACCACCGAGAAGCTGGATGACATGGGGATGTCGGACGTGAGGTACACCCCGGAGCTGAACATGAGCCCCAACGCCAGGCTGGCCCTGTTCTTCAAGGGCGTCCTTGGAGCCCTGGAACGATTCAACTCCAATTGGGCGAGCTCCCTGGCCAGCGAGGCCCGGATACTTTGCCGGGGGCACATGACCAAGGTCCTCACCAAGCTGGCATACTGGAATCCCAACCTTGACTTCGACGCCGCGCTGGATAGCTTGCCGGATGATGCAGACCTCATGGTGCTCGAGGAGCGTATCGAGCCCATCATCAGCCGCATCGGCGGAATTAAAAGGGTAGAGGGCCAGGGCCGGGATTAGGCACCCGCTTCTTGTTGCCGCTACAGGTTCACGACCAAGACAATTCATATCTTTAGTTAGAACCGCATCAACAATTAATGTAATATAACTCTGCAATGTTTTAGAACAATGCATGTTATTTCCCTGTTCAACCCCTCCTTGTATGTCCACCCTACGCCAATTGGGCAGGCTTGCCGGCGTGTAAACCCAAACCGTAGCTCTTTGAAGGACGAATCCTTTAGCGGTCGGCAGGGTGTGCTTGCTGCCCTGCGAACCACCTTGCCGCTCTCAGCGCGGCCGCTCGAACTGTCGAGCGGACTCGAGATAGAGCGAGAGCATTGCCAATAGCGGAAGGCCACCCTACCGTTCTCGACGCAGCCGCTCGATCTGTTGAGCGGACTCAAAACAGACCAAGGGCGTTGCCAATAATGGAAGGGCTCCACTGCAGGTTTCTGATACAAAGGAAAAATCTCCGAGGAAGATAACCTTATATAAAAAGGAATTACTCAGAGTTTTTGCATGACTTAGCTTTCTTGTCATTGCGCGAACATTTGCTACATCTGCTCATGGTGCTGCTCGCTTGGTCGCCTTCTTCCTTGGAAGCCATGGCGACAAAAAAACTGCTGGACTGACGTCCGGACCAGATTCTCACAACTGCGACCCCCTACCTGGCGCGCCAAAGATGTCGGTGGAAACGACACCTATGGGATCACGGGAATCCCTACTACGGTTGCGAGGCGTGGGGTCGTGAGAAGAGCCGGATCAGCATTCAGCACAAGCACTCGGGTCGTTTACCCAGGTTCAGGCCGCGAGGATGTGTAATACCCTAGTCCTGCTTTGGTGTGTATATCTGTGTTCTTGGAGTTCTTGAGCTAGCTATGACGAGTGTCACTTGTCCCAGGGTCTGAATCCTTCTCCTGGATGCCTCGGGCCTCCTTTTATAGTCAAGGGGATCGCCACAGTAGCACACAGGAGGTGGCATCGAAGTACAGAGGCTAAGCTTATCGCTTAGCCATTACGGGACAAGACGCATTTAATGCGCCCCTTAGGTGTCCCCCTCACTTTACCGCCGCCTCGCCCTACTTCAACACGTGCCCGGCCCAGCGAGGCGGTCAGCACCATGTAGGCTGGCAGGCTGCTGAAGTGGCACGGTGGTAGGGCCTTCACAAAGATTTGCATGCCACCACGTAGGCATGCGCTGAGTTGGCTTGCAAGCCTCACGTCGACACGCAGGTGCCTGCCTAGCTGGTGGGCTGGCAGCTGCATGGGAGCGGCAGTGGATACTTGGCGGGCGTGGGCCTGGCTGTGGCCCCGCGGATGTCCTCAGCAAGGGCCTTGCCGGGGCCCCGGCAAGGGTCTTGCCGTGGTGTTGTGGTTGTCATCGGCAAGGATCTTGCCAGAGGTCTTGTGGGTTTCCTCGGCAAGGATGTCGCCGAGGTTCGTCGTCTTCTAATCCTCATCTGATTTGGAGTGCTTCTTGTCTTCACAAAGATCTGCATGCCATCATGGAGGCGCCTCCTGAGCATTGGTCTCAACGTGGTTGGTGGTGTTGGGAAACCTGGGGCTCAAGGGTGGCGCGCTCCGCTGGCATAGGGCAAGCTGCCCCAGCCCCGGCAAGGGTCTTGCCAAGGGAACCACCACGCCCTCTTGCTCTTCGTGTCTCTGTCTTAGCGTTGCGTTGACCGCCTTGCGGCTTTGACCCCTCCCTCTGCCCTGCTAAGTGTGGCCGCGGGCGTGGCTCTGACTCCCCGTGCACAAGTAAGGGGCACAAAGGAGTGCCCCTACTTTAGTACACCGCCACTTACCTAAGGAAAAAAATTGGTGGGTGGTTCCTCCCATCGATAGAGTCGGTGGAGGCGGGGTACTAACGAACGAAACGACATACGTACTGAGACATTAGGATTAGAGACTGGGACTCCCCTTTTTTCCCTTCCCTGGCTAGATAGGCTTTTGAGGAATTGCTACGCCTAGCGCAATAAGTCCAGGGTGCCTCCCCTCAGCCCATGCCAGCCCTTGGGTCGTTATGGACCCACTTGTGGACTTCTGGACCCCTCCGAAATCCTTCGGAACCTTCTAAAAGCTTCACGGAACAATGCCGAAAAAATCCACCTTTTTCCGGAACCCAAAATATGACTTCCCATATATAAATCTTTGCCTCTTGACCATTCTGAGACTCATCCTGACGTCCGGGATCTCATTTGAGACTCCGAACAACATTCAGTTACCAATCATCAAATATCCCAATACTACTCTAGCGTCAATGAACGTTAAGCGTGCGACCTTGCGAGTTCGGGAATCATGTAGTCATGACCGAGACACCTCTCCGGTCAATAACCAATAGCGGGACATGGATGCCCATATTGACTCCTAAATATTCCACGAATATGTTTTGACGGTTCAACCACGATGTCAAGGATTTGGTTAATCCCGTATGCAATTCCCTTTGCCCGGCGATATGTTACTTGCCCGAAATTTGATCGTCGGTATCTCCAACCTAGTTCAATGTCGTTACCGAAAAGTATCTTTACTCGTTCTGTAATACAAGACTTTACGATGTTGTATTACCGAGAGGGCCTAGAGATATCTCGCCGTCATACAGAGTGACAAATCCCAGTCTTGATCCATACCATCCCAATAGATGCCTTTGGAGATACTTGTAGAGCACATTTATGATCACCCAGTTACAAAGTTTTGTTTGGATACACATTAAGTATTCCTCCAGCATCAGGGAGTTACACGATCTCATGGTCTAAGGAACAGATACTTGACAGAAGAAAGCTATAGTAAATAAACTAAACAATTTGATTTACGATTGGGTCTTGTCCATCATCATTCTCCTAATGATGTGATCCTGTTATCAAATGACAACTCATGTCTATGGTTAGGAAACCTTAACCATCTTTGAGCAATGAGCTAGTCTAGTAGAGACTCACTTGGGACACTGTGTTGTCTATGAATTCACACATGTATTTAAGTTTCCGGTCAATAAAATTCTAGCATGAATAATAAACATTTATCATGAACAAGGAAATATGATATTAACCAATTTATTATTACCTCTAGGGTATATTTCCAACAGACTCCCATTTGCACTAGAGTCAATAATCTAGTTTACATAGTTATGAATCTAGCAACCATGGAGTCTTGTTGCTGATCATTGATACATCTCCAACGTATCTATAACTTTTGATTGTTCCATGCTATTATAGTACCTGTTTTGGATGTTTATGGGCTTTACTATACACTTTTATATTATTTTTGTGACTAACCTATTAACCGGAGGCCTAGCCCAAATTGCTGTTTTCTTGCCTATTTCGGTGTTTCGAAGAAAAGGAATATCAAACAGAGTCCAAACGGAATGAAACCTTCGGGAGAGTTATTTTTGGAACGGAAGCAATCCAGGAGACTTGGAGTAGACGTCACGGAAACTTCGAGGAAGCCACGAGGGTCCAGGGCGCGCCCTACCCCCCTGGGCGTGCCCCCCCCCCCACCCTCGTGAACCCCTTGTAGCTCCCCTGACCGACTTATTTCACCTATATATATATATCCATATACCCTGAAAACATCGGGGAGCACCATAGATCGGGAGTTCCACCGCCGCAAGCCTCTGTAGCCACCGAAAACCAATTGGGACCCGTTCCGGCACCCTGTCGGAGGGGGGATCCCTCACCGGTGGCCATCTTCATCATCCTGGAGCTCACCATGACGAGGAGGGAGTAGTTCACCCTCGGGGCTAAGGGTATGTACCAGTAGCTATGTGTTTGATCTCTCTCTCATGTTCTTGATTTGGCACGATCTTGATGTATCGCGAGCTTTGCTATTATAGTTGGATCTTATGATGTTTCTCCCCCTCTGCTCTCTTGTAATAGATTGAGTTTTCCCTTTGAAGTTATCTTATCGGATTGAGTCTTTAAGGATTTGAGAACACTTGAAGTTTGTCTTGCATGTGGTTATCCGTGGTGACAATGGGATATTCACGTGATCTACTTGATGTACGTTTTGGTGATCAACTTGCCGGTTCAGTGACCTTGTGAACTTATGCATAGGGGTTGGCACGCATTTTTGTCTTGACTCTTCGGTAGAAACTTTGGGGCACTCTTTGAAGTTCTTTGTGTTGGTTGAATAGATGAACCTGAGATTGTGTGATGCATATCATATAATCATACCCACGGATACTTGAGGTGACATTGGAGTATCTAGGTGACATTAGGGTTTTGGTAGATCTGTGTCTTAAGGTGTTATTCTAGTACGAACTCTATGATAGATTGAACGGAAAGAATAGCTTCGTGTTATTTTACTACGGACTCTTGAATAGATCAATCAGAAAGGATAACTTTGAGGTGGTTTCGTACCCTACAATAATCTCTTCGTTTGTTCTTCGCTACTAGTGACTTTGGAGTGACTCTTTGTTGCATGTTGAGGGATAGTTATATGATCTAGTTACGTTATTATTGTTGAGAGAACTTGCACTACTGAAAGTATGAACCTTAGGCCTTGTTTCCTAGCATTGCAATACCGTTTGTGCTCACTTTTATCATTAGTTACCTTTCATTTTTTTTATAATTTCATATTACAAAAACCTATATCTACCATCCATATTGCACTTGTATCACCATCTATTAGCCGAACTAGTGCACCTATACAATTTACCATTGTATTGGGTGTGTTGGGGACACAAGAGACTCTTTGTTATTTGGTTGCAGGGTTGTTTGAGAGAGACCATCTTCATCCTACGCCTCCCACGGATTGATAAACCATAGGTCATCCACTTGAGGGAAATTTGCTACTGTCCTACAAACCTCTGCACTTGGAGGCCCAACAACGTCTACAAGAAGAAGGTTGTGTAGTAGACATCAAGCTCTTTTCTGGTGCCATTGCAGGGGAGGTGAGTGCTTGAAGGTATATCTTTAGATCTTGCAATCAAATCTTGTTGTTTCTTGTTTTATCACTAGTTTATTCTATAAAAGAAAACTACAAGAAAATGGAATTGAGTTTGACTCATACGCTTCATCTTTTTAATATCTTTCGTGATAATGATGGAAAGGAAAATTGTGCTCAAGTGCTAGAAGAAGAAATCTATAAAATGTTTGGCACTAAATCTTTGTATGATGAGCATGATTGCAATGTTGTTAGTACGAATTCTTTGAATATCCATGATGCTAATGATATGCAAAGCCACAAGCTTGGGGATGCTATGTTTGATGAAGATGATATGTTTAGTCCCCCAAGTTTTGATGAGAATATTTATTATGATGAAAGCATGCCTCCTATTTATGATGATTATATTGATGAAAGTGGATTTGGAGAGGTCATGACTTTATTTAGTGATGAATCCACTATTTCCGAAGAGGTTCCAATTGATTATGAGAACAAAGTTGCTATCTATGATGAATATTGTGATGACTTGTATGCTATTAAGAATAATGATAACCATGAAACTTGTCATCATGATTTTAGTTTTCAATCGGATTATGCTTTTGAGTTTGCTCCCACTACTATCCATGAGAAGAAATTTGCTTATGTGGAGAGTAATAAAAATTCTATGCTTGTGGCTCATGAAAAGAATGCTTTATGTGATAGTTATATTGTTGAATTCATTCATGATGCTACTGAAAATTATTATGAGGGAGGAATATATGCTTGTAGGAATTGCAGTAATATCAAGTTTCCTCTCTGTGTGCTTAAAGTTTTGAACTTATGCTTGTTTTGCTTCCTATGCTAGTTGATAATTGTTCCCATAAGTTGTTTGCTCACAAAATCCCTGTGCATAGGAAGTGTGTTAGACTTAAATGTGCTAGTCATATTCTTCAGGATGCTCTCTTTATGTTTCAATTCTTATCTTTTATGTGAGCATCATTGAAATCTTCATGCCTAGCTAGGGGCATTAAACGTTAGCGCTTGTTGGGAGGCAACCCAATTTTACTTTTGTTCTTTGCTTTTTCCTCCTGTTTAGTAATAAAAAATTCATCTATCCTCTGGTTATATGTGGTTTTATGTTTTAATTAGTGTTTGTTCCAAGTAGAACCTTTGGGAAGACTTGGGTGAAGTCTATGCAATCTTGCTGTAAAAAAACAGAAACTTTTGCACTCACGAGATTAGCTGCCATTTTTTACTGGAGAGCGATTTTAGGTTGATTCTTTTTGAACATGATTAATATACAAATTACTCAGGTCCACCAATTTATTTCAGAATTTTTGGAGTTACATAAGTATTAAAATGATACAGATTACTACAGACTGTTCTGTTTTTGACAGATTCTGTTTTCATTGTGTTGTTTGCTTATTTTGATGAATCTATGAGTAGTATCGGAGGGTATGAACCATAGAGAAGCTGGAATACAGTAGATTTTACACCAATATGAATTTATAATGAGTTCACAACAGTACCTAAGTGGTGGTTTTATTTTCTTATACTAACGGAGCTTACGAGTTTTCTGTTGAGTTTTGTGTTGTGAAGTTTTCAAGTTTTGGGTAAAGATTCGATGGACTATGGAATAAGGAGTATCTAGAGCCTAAGCTTGGGTATGCCCAAGGCACCCCAAGGTAAAATTCAAGGACAACCAAAAGCCTAAGCTTGGGGATGCCCCGGAAGGCATCCCCTCTTTCGTCTTCGTTCATCGGTAACTTTACTTGGAGCTATATTTTTATTCACCACATGATATGTGTTTTGCTTGGAGCGTCTTGTATGATATGAGTCTTTGATTTTTAGTTTACCACAATCATCTTGATGTACACACCTTTTGGGAGAGACACACGTGATTCGGAATTTATTAGAATACTCCATGTGCTTCACTTATATCTTTTGAGCTAGGCAATTTTGCTCTAGTGCTTCACTTATATCTTTTTAGAGCACGGCGGTGGTTTTATTTTGTAGACATTATTGATCTCTCATGATTTACTTATATTATTTTGAGAGTCTTTTAGAACAGCATGGTATTTTCTATGGTTATAAAATTGGTCCTAATATGATGGGCATCCAAGTTGGGTATAATAAAAACTATCATAGAAAGTGCATCGAATACTATGATCAATTTGATGCTTGATAATTGTTTTGAGATATAAAGGTGGTAATGTTAGAGTCATGCTAGTTGGGTAATTATAAAATTGAGAAATACTTGTGTTAAAGCTGGCAAGTCCTGTAGCATGTACGTATGGTAAAAGTTGTGTAACAAATTTGTAGCATAGGGTGCTCTTTTAATTGCCTTCCATATGTGTGGAGGTCGGGATCGCGCGATGGTTAACTCCTACCAACCCTTCCCGTAGGAGCATGCATAGTAGTACTTTGCTTTGAGGGCTAATAAACTTTTGCAATAAGTATATGAGTTCTTTATGACTAACATGAGTTCATGGATTATATGCACTCTTACCCTTCCATCATTGCTAGCCTCTACGGTACCGCGCATTGCCCTTTCTCACCTTGAGAGTTGGTGCAAACTTCGTCGGTGCATCCAAACCTCGTGATACGATACGCTCTATCACACATAAACCTCCTTATATCTTCCTCAAAGCAGCCACCATACCTACCTATTATGGCATTTCCATAGCCATTCCAAGATATATTGCCATGCAACTTTCCACCGTTTCATTTATTATGACACGTTTCCTCATTGTCATATTGCTTTTGCATGATCATGTAGTTGACATCGTATTTGTGGCAAAGCCACCATGCATAATTTTTCATACATGTCACTCTTGATTCATTGCCCATCCCGGTACACCGCCGGAGGCACTCATATAGAGTTATATTTTGTTCTAGTATCGAGTTGTAATCCATGAGTTGTAAGTAAATAGAAGTGTGATGATCATCATTATTAGAGCATTGTCCCTTGAAAAGAAAGTCCAAAAGAAAGAGAAAGGCCAAATAAAAAAAGAGAAAGGCCAAATAAAAAAGGGAAGGCCCAAAAAAGGGTGGGCAATGTTACTATCCTTTTCCGCACTTGTGCTTCAAAGTAGCACCATGATCTTTATGATAGAGAGTCTCTTATTTTGTCACTTTCATAAACTAGTGGGAATTTTTTATTATAGAACTTGGCTTGTATATTCCAATGATGGGATTCCTCAAAATGCCCTAGGTCTTCGTGGGCAAGCAAGTTGGATGCATGATAACCCACAAGTGTAGGGGATCGCAACAGCTTTCGAGGGTAAAGTATTCAACCCAAATTTATTGATTCGACACAAGGGGAGCCAAAGAATATTCTTGAGTATTAGCAGTTGAGTTGTCAATTCAACCACACCTGGATAACTTAATATCTGCAGCAAAGTATTTAGTAGCAAAGTAGTATGATAATAAAGATAACGGTAGCAAAAGTAATGTTTTTGGGTTTTGTAGCGATTGTAACAATAGCAACGGAAAAGTAAATAAGCGAAGCACAAGATGTGAAAAGCTCGTAGGCAATGGATCAGTGATGGATAATTGTTGAGGATATAACTACTGAGTGTAAACCGCCCAGGAGGGGCCAGTTCACGCTCAACTATACTGAAGCCCAGGAAGACAAAGAAGATGGCGCTTTACTGATAAGGCTTAGAGGCCCAGAGCCCAGAGGCGGATTAGGGCCCATAGTGGTAAACCGCCATAGTTGTATAACTTGTATTGTAAGTTAGGGAAAGGGAGAGACCAAGCCGGACACTTGTATGAGCCGGCCTCGGGACTCTGTAAACCGGCCAGGCGTCACCCTGTGTATATAAAGGGACGACCCGGCGGCGGTTCAGGGACAACAAACAACAACTCGAGACTCGGGCAAAGCGTATTCGCTCCCTGGTCATCGAAACCCCATCAATTCCATCACAACTAGACGTAGGCTTTTACCTTCATCGTAAGGGGCTGAACTAGTATAAAACTCTCGTGTCCCTTGTCCGGTTTAACCCCTTCAAGCTAATCTCGTTGCGATGGCTCCACGACTAAGTCCTTCCGTTAGGACATCTGACGTGATATTTCCACGACAGTTGGCACCCACCGTGGGGCAATCGCACGATGGTTTTGAGTTCTTGAAGGGCAGCTTTGAAGGACTCAAGGGGTACGCGGTTGGCCGGATGACCAAGAGTCGTCGCAGCAGGTTCTACATCAACGACGCAGGATGGGGCCCCGAGACCGGCTCAATCGAGTACGGATATCGGGTCCCCTTTGGCGGAATTCACGTTTTCATCGGCAAGATCGGCGAACCGGGCCCTGAGCCGGACATCTTCACCGACCTCGTCGAAACGGCTCAGCATGCGGGTCCCGCCCGGGTTTAGCCTGCCATAAAGCGTGCGTTCGTAGGATTCATCCATGGTGCGGAATATGAACCGGTGTCCGATGGTGAGACGGCCATCTACTCAGATGGTGAGTCATCCACTGGTGAAACCGAGTCACTGTACCAATTGCAAGATGGGCGGATTGGGGGCTATTCCGATGGCAATAGTATTCCGGACCCCTTTGAACCGCCGAACCGGGTTGCAGTCTTCATGGCCGGAACACAGCCCACCTTGCAATCTTCATCCACAGCAGCAATAACGTCCGGATCAGCAGCCGCGGCAGGGGGCCCGGCGTGTCGACCGGCTCAAGTTCTCTCCGGTTTGTTGGATGCCTGGGCGACCTTGTTAACCACGGCAGTTACCCTGGAGACGCAGGATCAGCATAATGCGGAGGTTACCAAGCTAAAGGACCAGATAACACATGCTAAGGAAGACCTGGCAGCTGAGGAAGTTAGGATGGCTGAAGAACGGGCCGCTTTAGATGCCCAGTCACAGCAGATCTAGGCACAAAATTACCGGCTTATGTTGGATCAGAACGCGTCAAACGAAGTACTTCGAAGGAAGTACCGGTCTCGTCTGCCGCCGATCTATGAAGGACTGAACCTCTTCAATACGTCGGGGGCTGGGCCGAGTAATACGGCAGCAGCAAACCGGACCGTGGCACCTGAGGCAGCTCCGGATCAACCACAGATAACGGACCCACCTCGACAAACAGACAACCTGCCGCAAGACGTATCAGCACCACCGGGTCATTTTTCTAGCCCTTTGGATAACATGACTGCTGCGGCATCTCGCCTGGCAGCTATACCGATGGAGGGCGATTCGCTGGCAGAGGTTGAGACGCGACAGGCTAGAGATCTTCTTCAAACTGCTGTTGTGTAGCAGTAGGCTTATTCCTGTAGCCGAGATAGAATTCATTCAACCCCCCGTCCGAGCAAAAGTTATAGCAAACACATAGATGAACTGGAGATGTCCAGTAGTGTGTGGCACCGTAATGCTCCACAAAGGCCCAATCCGGCACGCGGTGGGACGAATGCTCAGGATGTGGTGGATAGTGGTAGAACGTGAAGGGAGGCCGCATTAGCAGCATAGCACGCGGGTCATCATCAACCCGCCCCGGTTCAGCTAGCGGCGTTAATAGAACAAGGGACCGGGCTTGCCTTCAGCTCCTGAGGAGTGCCGTGTCTCATTCCAGCTCTCCGTAATGTGCGATTGCCCAAAGATTTCAAGGGTCCGCGTAAGGTGCCTAATTATACTGCCGATCAACCTCCTGAGGCGTGGGTTGAAAGTTATGAGATGTCAATGGAGATGCTGGATGTGGATGAAGCGGCATGTGCAAAATACTTCACCATGATGTTGGAAGGAACAGCCTGCACTTGGTTAAAGAGCTTGCCCGCCAACTCCATCGGATCGTGGGACCAGTTGAAGGCCCGGTTTATAGCAAACTTTAAGGACACATGCAAACAACCCATGTCCATTGTGGATCTAGATGCCTGTGTCCAAGGAGAGAATGAGTCAACAACCCATTGGGTACGCCGGGTTTCAGAAGTCTTACATTCATTGGACCGCATTACGGCTGGCACGGTGATCCTAACATTGGAGCGTAATTGCCGGTTTAAGTCACTGAAGATGAAGTTGGGACGACTTAAGCGTCACTGCAATGACATGGGAACACTCATGGAAGCCTTGGTTAAATATGCCGATTCTGATAGTACCAAGGATCCCGATTCTGATGAGGAGAAACCGGAGAAGGGAAAGAAGAACGGCGGTGCGAAGGGACAGCGGCACAACCAAGGGAGCCATGGGAACAATGGTAAGTGCAAAGCAGATAATTCGGATTTTGTGGCTAACACCAATGTGCAGGGCAATATGCAACGTCGTAAGGGTAAACCGCCCCAGCGTAGTGGAAATATGAATCTGGAGCGACTGTTAAACCAACCCTGTCCAAAGCACGGGACCAAGGAGGTACCAGCAACACATCTCTGGAAGGATTGTTTCATTATGGGGGAGTTCAAAAACTCTGATCTCTTCTGGTATGATCAGGGTCCGTCGGGCGGTTCAGGTCCAGGTTTTCACGGTGGCGGCGGTTCAAACTCTGGTTTTCAGAATAATCAGGGTAACAACCAAGGTGGTAACAACCAACAGAATAATCGGGGGAATCAGCAGCAATCAGGTTTTCAGAGTCACCCAAAGCAGTTGAATGGCGGGAAGTATCATGTTTTCACCACTAGCTTGTGTAAGCACGGTCAGAAGCTTCACAAGAGGGCAGTTAATGTTGTTGAACCGGCAGTGCCCCGTTACTTACGTTGGTCCGAGCAGCCCATTGTGTGGAGCAGAGAGGATCATCCGCCCTGGGTTGACAATCTGGGTCAGCTGGCTCTAGTGGTGGCACCTTAGGTGGGAGGTTATAAATTCACTAAGGTGCTTATGGATGGAGGAAGCAGTATCAACATCCTATATTATGAAACCTTTTGCCGCATGGGGTTGACGGATAAGAATCTTAAACCGTCGAACGCTGTTTTCCACTGTGTGGTACCAGGTAAATCGGCATATCCTGTTGGCAAGATAGCTTTGGAGGTTGTGTTTGGTGATGAGCATGATTCCAGGTCTGAAACATTGACCTTTGAAGTGGTGAAAATCCAGAGCCCATATCACGCCTTGTTTGGACGGCCGGCTTATGCAAAGTTCATGGCAAGACCCTGTTATATTTACTTGTAGCTCCAAATGCCGGGTCATAAGGGGACCATCCCGGTGCATGGAAGTCATAAGGTTGCTTTGGAATGTGAAGAGGGTGATGCGGCTTATGCTGAGTCGGTTTGTGCAACAGAGGAGTTGAAGTTCTACAAAGACAATGTTGATCCGGCAGATATGACTCCTCTGAAGAAGCCCACCACAGAGCATGACCCGACCCTGAAGTTCAAACCGGCTGATGAAACTAAACTTGTTGATCTCGTTCCTCGCGATTCATCCAAACGGTTTAGTATCAGCACGAATCTGGATCCGAAATAGGAAAGCGCGCTCATCGAGTTCATCCGTGAGAACCGGGACATTTTTGCATGGAAGCCTTCTAACATGCCAGGTGTACCGAGGGAACTTGCTGAGCACACTCTCAATATTGATCCCAAGTTTAAACCGTCCAAGCAGTTTCTTCGCCACTTCAACAAGGAACGATGCAAGACCATTGGAGAGGATGTAGCCCGGCTGTTGGCTGCTGGGTTTATCATTGAAGTTTTTCATCTGGAGTGGCTGGCCAATCCGGTGCTAGTGCTTAAGAAGAACGGCTTGGCGTATGTGTGTGGATTACACAGACTTGAACAAAGCTGGTCCAGCAGATCCTTTTGCTCTCCCGCGTATTGATCAGATCATCGATGCTACGGCGGGTTGTGAGCGTTTGAGTTTTTTAGATGCTTATTCTGGTTATCATCAAATCAAAATGGAAGTTGAGGACCAGGAGAAAACAGCCTTTATCACTCCCTTTGGAGCCTTCTGCTATGTGTCTATGCCCTTTGGGCTCAAGAGTGCCCAGACAACTTATCAGCGTTGTGTGCAGAATTGTCTTCATACTCAGATTGGGTGCAACGTTCATGCTTATGTGGATGACATTGTGGTAAAGTCCAGGAAGAAGGAGACATTGACAGATGACCTCAAGGAGACCTTTAACAATCTTTGGGTTTATAAAATGATGCTCAATCCGGACAAGTGAGTTTTTGGTGTTCCGGCAGGCAAGCTCTTAGGCTTTCTGGTGTCTAACAGAGGCATTGAGGCTAATCCGGAAAAGATCAAAGGGATTACATCCTTGGCTAAAACGGTGTGTATCAATGATGTTCAGTGACTGGCGGGTCGAATTGCAGCCCTAAGCCAGTTTATCAGCCGCTTGGGAGAGAAGGCGATCCCGCTGTATCAGATGTTGAAGAAAACAGACAATTTTGTCTGGAGTGATGCGGCTAATGCGGCGTTTGAGGACTTGAAGAGACAGCTGTTTGAACCGCCAGTTCTTGCTGCTCCGGTTGATAAAGAACCCCTATTATTATATGTAGCTGCTAATGCTCGGGCTGTCAGTGTAGCCATTGTGGTCGAACGCAAGGAGGCTGGGAAGGAATATCCGGTTTGAAGGTCGGTTTATTATATTAGTGAGGTGTTAATTGAGTCAAAGCAAACATATCTGCATTGGCAGAAGCTAGTGTATGGGGTTTTCATGGCAAGTCGGAAGCTTAAACAGTACTTTCAGGGTCATCCCATCACAGTGGTCAGTTCTGCTCCTTTGGGGGATATAATCCAGAACAGGGAGGCAACCGGCCGGGTTGCTAAGTGGGCTATTGAGCTTCGACCACACGGTTTGAAATACATGCCTCGTACAACCATTAAGTCCCAAGCTCTTGTGGATTTCATCAACGACTAGACTGAGTTGCAGGCACCAGAAGACAAACCGGACAGCACATACTGGACTATCCACTTTGATGGGTCCAGACAGTTGGATGGCTCGGGGGCTGGAGTTGTCCTTACTTCCCCTCGAGGTGATAAAATTTGTTATGTTCTCCGTTTAATGTTTCCTTGTACTAGCAATGCAGCTGAGTACGAGGCCTTACTCCACGGTCTCCGTGTGGCCAAAGAAATGAACTTAAGCTAGGTTCGCTGCTTTGGAGATTCTGATCTGGTGGCTCAACAAGTTTCTGGCACTTGGGATTCTAAGGATCCCCTCATGGCGGCTTACAGGCGAGAGGTGTATGTTGTGGCTGGTCACTTCAAAGGTTATCAGGTTGGGCACATTGATTGATGCAAAAATGAAGCAACAGATGCTTTAAGCCGGCTGGGGTCTCAACGTAAACCGGTGCCGCCCAATACCTTTCTGGATATCCTGCATAACCCGTCTGTAAAGTTGCCCAAAGAGGAGGATTTGGCTATTCCTGATCCGGAAGCACAGTTAGTTCCCGCTTTACACATAATTCCGGATTGGACGGTTCCATATCTAGCGTATATGAACCGGGGCGAGTTACTAGAAGATGAAGTTCTGGCTAGACAGATAGTCCGGCGATCCAAGTCCATGGTTATTCACAATGGCGAGTTACACCGCTGCAGTGTTTCAGGCTCCTGAGGAGGGCCAAGACATCTTGCATGAAATCCATGAAGGTGATTGTGGTCACCATGCCGGTTCAAAATCCCTGGTTGCTAAAGCTTTTCGTCATGGTTTTTACTGGTTGACGGCTCATGCCGATGCTGAGGACCTGGTAAAGCGGTGTGATGCTTGTCAGAAGTTTTTCACGCCGAGCTCATGTTTCGGCTCAAGAACTACGGATGATTCCAATAACTTGGTCGTTTGCTACTTGGGGGCTTGATATGGTGGGTCATTTTAAGCGGTCCAAGGATAAGAAGACCCACCTCTTGGTGGCGGTTGACAAATTTACTAAGTGGGTTGAAGAGGAGCCAGTAAGCAAATGTGACGCAGCCACGGTGGTTCAATTCATCAAGAAGGTGATCTTCCGTTTTGGTTTTCCACATAGCATCATCACAGATAATGGCACAGACCTTTCCAAAGGTGAGATGGAGGAATTTTGTCAACGAGAGCACATCCGGCTTGATGTAGCGTCTGTGGCTCACCCCCAGTCTAATGGTCAAGCTGAGAGAGCTAATCAAGAAATCTTGAGGGGTATCAAGCCTCGGCTTATGGTTCCTTTGAAGCGGACGCCGGGTTGTTGGGTGGAAGAATTACCATCTGTGTTATGGGGCATAAATACCACCCCAAACTGATCTACGGGTTATACACCTTTCTTCATGGTTTACGAGGCAGAGGCAGTCCTCCCAAGTGATATTCGTCATGATTCGCCCCGGGTTGCCAATTATGTTGAAGCGGACAATGAGCAAGCATGCCAGGAGGCACTGGACCTGTTAGATGAGAAGCGGGACATGGCTTTGGCTCGTTCGGCAGTTTATCAGCAAGACCTGCGGCGTTATCACAGCCACCGGGTTAAGACAAGAACCTTTCAAGAAGGCGATTTAGTGCTCCGGCTCATCCAGGGTCAGACCGATATGCACAAGTTACCCCACCTTGGGAAGGGCCCTTTGTGGTCAGCAAGAACCTGCACAACGGATAATACTACCTCATTGACGTTCGAGAAGACTCACGCAGTTCTGAGGAGGAGACCCGGCGGCTGTGGAACATAGCTCTCCTTTGGCCTTACGACACCTGAGCTATAGGCTCCTCTTATGTACATATTTCGACAATGTATATATTATGATCAATATAATAAACCGGCATCCTTGCTATAAGCAGGGTCTCTGCCGTTTTCTCCAATATTTTTTGATTACATGGGGGCTTCAGCTGACAAAGCGGAGGTCTACCTGTTAAACCGGCTATCACGCCACAATACAACTTGGGATCTTCACAACCAAGGGGCCAAAGAGAGTCTGGATGTTATGCCCAGCTCAAACATAGGCACCCATTGAGCACAGCTCACAAAGTTACTTGGGGGCTCTTTGTGCACTGCAACAAAGAGTTTGAAAGGACCCTTGTAATATGCTATCAAGCACGGCTTGGAAGCCTGGTGTATTCACCTAAAACCCCGGTGTCGGTGTCAAAACCGGCGGATCTCGGGTAGGGGGTCCCGAACTGTGCGTCTAGGCGGATGGTAACAGGAGACGAGGGACACAATGTTTTTACCCATGTTCAGGCCCTCTCGATGGAGGTAATACCCTACGTCCTGCTTGATTAATATTGATGATATGGGTAGTACAAGAGTAGATCCACCACGAGATCAAGGAGGCTAAACCCTAGAAGCTAGCCTATGGTATGATTGTTTAGATGTAATGTTCGTCCTATGGACTAAGGCCCTCCGGTTTATATAGACACCGGAGAGGCTAGGGTTACACAGAGTCGGTTACAATGGTAGGAGATCTACATATCCGTATTGCCAAGCTTGCCTTCCACGCCAAGGAAAGTACCTTCCGGACACGAGCTGGAGTCTTCAATCTTCCATCTTCATAGTCTGGGAGTCCGGCTATCCGGACACCCCCTAGTCCAGGACTCCCTCAGTAGCCCCCGAACCAGGCTTCAATGACGATAAGTCCAGCGTGCTTGTAGTCTTCGGCGTTGCAAGGCGGGTTCTCCCTTCGAATTCCATGTTCCTGCCGAATAGTGTCCGGCTTCACCTTGAATATTGTGATTCTTGGCTTCTACGCCAAATTATGGCCCTCTTCCACGCGTCGCACGAATGCGAAAAGCCAGGGAGTCTTTTGCATTTTACCCCCTGGTTGTGCGGGTCACCTTCCTATTAAAGGGGAAGGGATCCAGATCCAAACCGCACCATCTTCCTCCCGCGTATACTCCATCGAAGCGCCTCTGACCCTGAAATCCATTCCACCATGGATCGTCAACGCGGCTCTTCCTCACGCTGCCCTAGCCCGCCGGGGATTGGAGGAGGTGCTCTATTTCGCACAATGAGCTGGTAAAGCTCCAAACGGAGGGATTGCTTCCTCCGGCCTTCATGATTCCGGTCCGAGCCGGACTGGTTACTTATCGAGGAGGGAGGCAGGCGGAGGACACCCCAAGCCCCAACAAGGGGGAGCGGGTGTGTTTCGTCCCCTATCTGATAAGGGGGCTCGGATTTCCAATACATCCGTTCCTCCGCGGGCTCCTGAAGTTCTACGGACTCCAGCTCCACCACCTCACGCCCGCCTCTGTGCTGCATATCGCGGGCTACGTAGCTCTCTGCGAGCTATTCGTGGGCATCGAGCCCCATTTCGCATTGTGGAAGAGGCTGTTCTGCCTCGTACCCCGTTCTCACCAGGGGTCCATATATCAAGTAGGCGGCGCCGAGATATGGCGCATCGCCGGGACCGGATACCTATCCGCACCCCAAGAGGGCGTCCAAGATCGGCCCTCGGGTGGTTTTATATTGTAGACGCTCCGTTGCCCGACCCGTCCGGATTGGCCTCCGGAGTTTGATGTTTGCTCCCTTGAAGAAACGCCTCGGTGGCACCCGCGAGCCCCGCTTGGAGGAAGACAAGAGCGTTCATTACTTGATGGGCGAATAAGATTAATGGCTCATTTCGCTTGACCATGATTGGAGTCATGGCGGCGTGCATCAGCGGGGTGCAGCCGCTGCAATACTGAGGCCACCCATGTGGGATTTCAATGGGGAGGACGATGCCACCGCACGGCCGTAAAGGGCGGATTCGACCGAGGATCTGGTGAAGATCTGTCCGGTCTGCATAAGGGGAGAAGGAGGACTTCTTCGTCCAACCTGTGGATGGGTTTTCTATGGTCAATCCCAGGAGGATGGGTAGCGAACACCTCAAAGGGCCTTCACCCGTATCTTGAAGTTTAAGCTTCTTATATTCGTCTTTGGCGCAGGTCTACGCCGGACTGTGGAGGACATGGTGAGTCCCGCTCACAACCCGAGGACCCGGAAGGGTCCACAGGTCCGCCTCCAAGAGGATCCAACCTCGGGTGGAGCTAATCGGCGGGTGTATCACCAGCTAAGCGTTGATGATGCGTTGAGTCGCCATTACGGCGGACTACCCCGGCTAAGTTCGGCATCGGTGACCAAGATCAAGTCCGGACACCGTTATCTTATCCTTGCCCATTCGACCTTCGCGAACGATGGTGTCTTGCAAGAAGCGCCAATTCGCCGGAGCCGAACTGCGGCGGCCGACTTCTGAGGTCGGCCGAACCAGCAGGAGGAAAAGGTCGCCCGTCGGGCGGAAACGTCGTCGCAGAGGTATAGCTCGTGTTTGATCTTTTCTCGAGCAATGTTCCGAGGAAACTTCTAAGTGCTCATGATCTTTATAGAAGAAAAAGCGCCACGGACTGCGAGCACGAGTTGCCGACCCAATCAACACCAGCCAGGCTCCAGCGCCGGATGGAAGGGGAGGCAAGCGCAAGACGCGAACCGGATCCTACTCCAACGGAGGATACCGGCAATCGTCCGCCACAAAGTCGAGGTGGAGAGCGCTATGAATCATAGACGCCACGACAGTTTTTCAAGAGGCGTGCTTTTCCCCTGAGCCATTGGATGCCTTTAACGCAGGGGACGCGCATCTCCGGGCTGCTCAAAATGGTTTTACCAGGGCCACGGAGCAATATGTTAAAGACATACGGGTAAGGGAATTTTAATGGTTGTATACACCAGTAGCCCCCGAGACTTAAATTAGTTATGCTAACTGATTTAAGGATCATTTGAAATTTCAGGCTCTTAACAAGAAGAACGCCCAGCTGTCTCGGGAGCTGCAAGATTGCAAGGTCCAACTCGAGGCTGCACTTGCTGCCGCAGGAGGAGACGGAAAGACCCCTCCTGGTAACACATTTATATAAATTGATATAAGCGATGTGCGGCATGCGCGCGAGTCTAACAACGACATTGTAGGCGCCGCCGAACAAGATCCGGACAGGCAAGCGCTACTGCGCCAGCTAAAGGCCGGCGAGAATGTGCTGAACAGAGTTCAGCAGGAAAGGAACAAGCTCCAAGATGCCAATGCCAAGCTCGGTGAAGAGCTGAAAGGCGCACAGGCTGAGCTGTCCGGCTCCGTCAAGGAGAATCAACGACTTCGTCGCGGCATATATAGTAAGTGCTTGAGCGAACTCTTTTGAAAAGAAGAGTTCGGCGAGGAAGTGTTTTTACATGATATGTCTTGTAGGTATACTCACGGGTCGTCCTGGAGAGGAGATGTCCGTATCCATGGGTGATCAACTTCCCGAACTATTGCAGCTACTCGAACGAGTTCGGCGGGCAATGAGTGGCGCCGTGCAGGCTTTATGGCCATCCCTCACCCTGGCCGAGGGCCTTGGGGAGCTTGCAGAGAAGCTACAGGGAGTGCGGCAGCGCTTCCGTTTGTGGAAGGTTTCGGCTTGCCGTCAAGGTGCCAGGGAGGCTTGGGCCATGGTGAAGACGCGATACAAGAAGGCGGATCCCAACCATATGGCCGAAGTTGGACCGGTGGGGCCCGACGGGAAGGAGATCCCTGTGAGTTTAGTGTACAGCCGTAGTAGAATGGTGCTAAATTTTCCCAACGGACTGTAAGCTAGACAGCTGTTAGACGGGATTGAGGAGGAATACAATCAATGAACTTGACAATGTATGTTATCCTTTAAAAATGACATGTGAAATGTCTTCTAGCCGGATTGTAGATCGTTTGTCGTTGCCGACCTTTTAAGCCGACCTCGGGACCCTAGAGTCCTGGAGTGTGTCCGAATACCTTTGTGGTTAAGAAATAACCGTGGTATGCATGGAGACTAGGCGTAGGGGTCATTAGTACTTTATCGCACAAGTGCCCAACTAGTTATGTTATATTACATGGTTAGTAAGAAACATCTTCCAGGAGAATAGTTCATTAAGGGTTCCTTTATTTGGGGTGGCATGCCCTAAAGTGCATGTCCGTCTTGCCAAGGAGCGATACAACATCTAGGGGCAGATGTAAAAATAGGTAAAAGTCATCTTTTGAATCACCGACCGAATATTCCCTTAAGAACGCTAGCTTTCGGCTTCACCCGATCGAGGTACACATCCGGTGACCCGCAAGAATAATCGCAGAGGTGCTCCTTTACCACCTAGCCGAACAATCGGGAGCGAGGGGTAAGCACAGAGCCAGCAACCCAGCTTGGCCAAAACTTAAGTCATATCGATGCATATAATGGCGAGTAAAAGGTACATGTGGAAGCGTGACACATGTGTTGGGTATAAAACCCGTATAGTTGAGCTTCTGTAAAAGAAGCCCCCAGGAATAACGAGTGTGAATGGCACATCGTATGTATGCAAAAAATGCGAAAATAGGCCCCGAGGGGCTTTGTTAATTTAAAAGGATAAAAATGAGAAAAGGAAAACAGCCGAAATATAAAAGGTTGGACGGGGGAAGGGGACGAACTCTTAGTCCGGCGCTAGGCATAGAATCGTCGGAGTCGGGCTGTGTTCCATGGGTTCGGCTCGAGTCGGTTGTCCGACGATTTAAGACGATGCGCTCCGCCGGTCGATGCTTGATCAATAATGAAGGGGCCTTCCCATCTGGGCTTGAGCTTGTCCTTTTTCTTGTCCGGCAGGCGTAGAACTAGTTCGCCAACGTTATAAGTCTTGGCCCGTACTTCTCTGCTTTGATATCTTCGGGCCTCCTGCTGATAGAATGTGGAACGAGCCTTCGCGACGTCGCGTTCTTCTTCCAATGTGTCCAAGCTGTCCTGCCGATCGAGCTCAGCTTCTCTTTCCTCATACATGCGCACTCGAGGTGAGTCATGAATAATGTCGCAGGCGAATCGCCTCTGCCCGTATACCATAAAAAATGGTGTGAATCCGGTAGTACGGTTAGGCGTTGTCCGCAGCCCCCATAGTACGGAGTCGAGCTCCTCGACCCATTGGGTGTCTGATTTAGTGAGTGACCTCACTAGTCTGGGTTTAATGCCGCTCATTATTAGACCGTTTGCTCTTTCCACTTGACCGTTGGTTTGAGGGTGATAGACTGACGCATAGTCGAGCTTAATGCCCATATTTTTGCACCATGACTTGACTTCATCGGCTGTGAAGTTCGTGCCGTTATCGGTGATGATGCTGTGGGGACTCAGTACGGTGTACCACCTCGATATAAAGTCTATCACGGCCCGGACTCTGCCGTTTTGACCGGTTTGGCCTCTATCCATTTGGTGAATTTATCCACCATGACCAATGGTATTTTTTCTTGTGGGTTCCCCCTTTAAGGGTCCGACCATGTCGAGCCCCTGCATCGCGAACGGCCGTGTAATGGGTATGGTTTTGAGGGTGGTGGGTGGCATATGGCTCGATTAGCGAAGAGCGGCAACCAACGATCGCTGGACCAAGTCTGTGCATCTGCCTCGAGCCGTCGGCCAATAAAATCTGTCGGAATGCCTTTCCTACCAGGGCCGGGCTGCTGCGTGGTGTCCACCTAGTCCGCATGGATTTCAGCCAGAGGTTTCGCCCTTCTTCTTCGGAGATACACCTTTGAAGGACTCGGTAGTACTTTTCTTATAGAGTTCTCCCTCATGAACCTTGTAGGCCTTCGATCACCGGACTATGCAATGGGCCTCATTTTGGTCTTGGGAAGTTCCTGCCTAAGTAAGTAGGCCAGAAAGGTTCATCCACGCGGCGATTCTCGCCATTATGTCGTAGGCGGATTGTGTTATGTCGTCTGTTGAATCACCGGTTAGTGCGGTTTTCTCGGTTTGTCGCTACGGACTCCTCTTCCCATAGTACGGATGGTTTGAAGAGCCGCTCGGGAAGATATTTGGAGGGACTACATCACGTTTTGCACCGATGCGCGGGATGTCGGCCGCTTGGTTGTTATCTCGGGCTATGTGATGGAATTGAGTCCTTCAAACCGAAATGACATTTTCGTGACAGCATTACGATATGCTACCATTTTCGGATCCTTGGCGCCAAAGTCTCCATTTATTTGGGATATTGCAAGGTTCAATCCTCACACCTCTAGGCGTTGAATGCCCACGAGACGCCATCCGGAGACCATGTAACAGGCCTCGTGTTCGCTGCATTGTTGGAGTCCGTGTACATTATTTGAAGTACATATCGATCAGATCTCCGTGGGGACGCCAATCTGACGCCACCCCGATCCGCCAACATTTTGGAGCCGTCGAAGTGCATAGTCCAATTGGAGTATGCGCCGTACTCTTTAGGTAGTTCGGCTTCAGTCCACTCAGCGACGAAGTCAGCCAAAACTTGTGACTTTATGGCTCGTCGAGGTTTGTAAGTTATGTCGAATGGCAAGAGCTCAATGGCCCATTTTGCAATCCTGCCCGTTGCGTCGCGGTTATTTATGATGTCATTGAGTGGTACTTCAGAGGCCTCTGTTATCGAACACTCTTGAAAGTAGTGCCGGAGCTTCCGAGATGCCATGAACACCGCATATGCTATCTTTTGATAGTGCGGGTAACGGGATTTGCAGGGGGTTAACACAGTGGATACATAATACACTGGTTTTTGAAGAGGGAATTTATGCCCTTCTGTTGCTCGTTCGACGACGAGGACAGCGCCACAACTTGATGTGTTGCGGCAATGTATAACAACATTGGTTCGCCTCGAGTGGGCGCAGCCAGACCGGATTTGTTGCCAATATGGCCTTTATTTCTTCGAGTCCGGCGTTGGCGGCATCCGCCCACTCAAGTGTTCGTGCGCCTTAGGAGGTGATAAAGGGCAACGCCTTCTCTCTAAACGGGAGATAAACGGCTTAAGGCTGCCACGCATCCTGTTAATTTTGTATTTGCTTGAGGTCCTTTGGGATATCCAAGCTATTCTGAGCCGGATTTTGGCCGGATTTGCTTCGATTCCTCTACCGGATACAATGAAGCCCAGCAGCTTCCGGCCGGTACGCTGAAAACACATTTTCCGGATTCACAATGTCATATGCTCGAGGTTGTCGAATGTGAGCCTCAAATCGCCTACTAAAGTTTCGACGTGTTTTGTTTTGACGACCACGCCGCTCACGTATGCCTCTCATTGTTTTGCCGATCTGGGTAGCCAGGCATGTTTGAATCATGCGCTGATATGTTGCCCCGGCGTTTTTAAGTCCGAAGGGCATCGTGTTGAAGCAGAATGGTCCGTATGGAGTGATGAATGCCGTTATGGGTTGATCTGCTTCGCCATCTTGATTTGATGATAGCCGAGTATGCATCCGTGAAGCACAACGAGTCGTGTCTTGCCGTGGCGCCGATAATTTGATCGATGCGGGGGGGGAAAGGATCCTTTAGGCAAGCCTTATTGAGGTCTTTGAAGTCGACGCAGAGGCGCCAGATTTGTCCTTCTTTGGTACCATCACCAAATTTGCTAGCCATCCGGATGTTTGATGTCTCGATGAATCCGGCTTCCAACAACTTGGCTAGCTCTTCTCCCATTGCTGTCTTTTGGGCTCGGAAAATCGTCGAAGAGCCTGTTTGATCGCTTGAACCTTTAGGATGTTTAGGCTGTGTTCGCCAACTGCGAGGATTCCGGCATGTCGAAGGGTGCCAGCAAAGATGTCCCAATTTTCCGGCGAATTACAGCGGCGGGCGTCCACTTCGGTTCAACTGTGCTTGATAGAGGCCGTCTTTGTTGGGTCCGTTGGGTGGACCTGAAATTTAACTATCTCATCTGCTGGTTTGAAGGAGGTGGACTTGGATCTTTATCAAGTATCACGTAGTCCCTGCACATCGAGAGCGTGGCGCGGTGAGTTCCTCTGCCGCTAAGGCTTTGGATAGTGCCTCGAGGGCTAATGCGGCTGTCTTGTTTTCGGTAGTCTTGTGTCCGGATCATTGACGAGAGTGATTATTCCGCTGGGCCTGCATTTTGAGCTTCATGTACCCGTAATGAGGTATTGCTTGAAAAATGTGAATGCCTCGCCCCTAATATGGCATGATAGCCGCTGCTGAACGGGCTACAGAACGTGACTTCTTCGGATCTGTAATTGTCCGGAGAGCCAACACCACATCGAGTGTGATTTTTCCGTGCAGCGCTTCTCGGCTAGGGATTATTCCTCTGAAGGTTGTGTTGCTTCGCTCAATCTGGCTCCAATCGATTTCCATTTTCCGCAGGGTTTCCTCATAAATGAGGTTTAGTCCGCCGCCGCCGTCCATGAGGACTTTTGTCGAAAAGCCGTCCACTATGGGACTAAGTACCGGTCTGGTGGGGCTCTGTAGTTCGAGATGTGGGCTCGTCGTGGCAAGGTGATAGCTGTGTCGCTCCATGGATTTGCTGTTGCTACTTGGTAGACTTCGCGAGTTCATGGATTGTTCGTTTACGATATTATGCGAAAGTCTCAAGACCGTTGATACCGTCTTGGTATTGTTGGAGTGGTTTCGAGCTAGAAGCTCTTCGCCACTTTTGGCCACCTGCCGTAGTATCCAACATGCTCGAAGGCTATGTGTTGGGACAGCTCCCCCCGTATTATGAAGTTTACAGGGTCCATTGAGCCATCCCTCCAGTACGGTTCCGTTTCCCTTGCTGGGTTTTTGCTTTTTGGTTTTTGCATCTGGGGCCTGATTGTGAGGCGCCCTTTTACCGCGGACTGGGCTTGGGGCCGGATTATCCCAAAATTGATATTCAGTTTTCCGGAAACTTTCCATCGCACAGTACTTTCATACTATGGACGCCAGATCGGTAAAACGCGTAATCTTGCGACGATCAATGGCGTTCAGGATTCCCCTGTCCGTGCAGTTATTGCAGAAGATTGAGATTGCGTTTTCCTCTCGGCAGTCATTTATCCTGTCCATAACCAGGAGGAATCTAGCCCAGTAATGATGTACTGTTTCTGAGGGCTCTTGCCGAATTAGAGATAGGTCACATATGTCTGGGCGGGTGGGTGGAATAAAATCCGGATCCCCGCCCATCTTTGAGCTCAAAGGCGAGGACTTCCGAATTCGAAGCTTGATTTGCTTTGGGAGCGCCCAACAGTCCGGAGCGACGATGATTTTAGGTTCAATGCTCGATCGAGTCCGTTCCTCCGCTGAATCCGGCATGGAGGGTTCGGGAATCCGGACACAGATTGTTTTCAACAATGGCAGAGAATTGCCGAGTTGTTCTTCTACCACTTCGACGTGGTGGGTAGCCTGGGGAGAGTTAATCTCTCTCAGATCGGTTTTAAGCCCGATCTGATTGTAGTCCGCTGCGACTCGAGAGCGCGATGCGATCCAAGAGCTCGTTAACGAGCGAGCTCGATTGATCTAACTGCTTGGCAGCTTTAGGGCTGACTCGAAGATTGCTTCCGACGACTTGAGAAGTCATTGCGAAGCGGCGGCGGACAAAGCGGTCATAAGGAAGCCGCCAAGCCGGATTGTTTGACCGGCGCCAAGGCCCTCCGGTGAGAACACCGTCCTTGAAGACGGGTAAAGGCATCCGCCCTATCGGCGACGACACAGAGGAACTCTCAATGAAAGCACCAATGTCGGTGTCAAAACCGGCGGATCTCGGGTAGGGGGTCCCGAACTGTGCGTCTAGGCGGGTGGTAACAGGAGACGAGGGACACAATGTTTTTACCCAGGTTTAGGCCCTCTCGATGGAGGTAATACCTTACGTCCTGCTTGATTAATACTGATGATATGGGTAGTACAAGAGTAGATCCACCACGAGATCAAGGAGGCTAAACCCTAGAAGCTAGCCTATGGTATGATTGTTTAGATGTAATGTTCGTCCTATGGACTAAGGCTCTCCGGTTTATATAGACACCGGAGAGGCTAGGGTTACACAGAGTCGGTTACAATGGTAGGAGATCTACATATCCGTATTGCCAAGCTTGCCTTCCACGCCAAGGAAAGTACCTTCCGGACACGAGCCGAGTCTTCAATCTTCCATCTTCATAGTCCGGGAGTCCGCGGATATTGATAGTCCGCTATCCGGACACCCCTAGTCCAGACTCCCTCACCCGGTTAACTTGCCTTCATCAAGTAAGCCACCCTATCCGGTAATCTGGCATGACCCCGAACGCTTGACAAGTCAATCTTATACAGACCCTGAACTTGTCAAAGTTAAAACGACGATTGGTTAGTTGGAGGTCCATCTTAAAAGGCTTTGTCAAATGGTTTAACTCAGCGGCCTGACAGCCCATGAAAAGCTTCGAATTTGGGCCTGGCAACCCTTGAAAAGCCTCGACTACATGATTTTATTTGCCTTTGTCAAGATTTCTTCTTCTTTGATAGTATTTTATGTTGAACCGGTGTTTATTGACCCGGTATGGCTATCAGTCATTTTAAATAGCCCGGTGTTTGTTAACCCGGCTGTCAACTACAAGTTGTCAGATCATATTCATTATTAAACCGGTATTTCATAACCCGGTCTGGCTTTGACTACATGTCGCCAGTATGATCATCCGGTGTTCATCGTAACCCGGTGTGACAGTACACACCAGCACTGCATGGTGGGAGTTATGACCATTAAAAGAGTTGGGTGTTCACCCTTACTAGAATCAAGTTGGTAAACCAACAGCATAATTTCATATCACAGGTATGATCTATTTTTGCTATTTTTGCAACCTTGGTTACCTACCAGGTTTTGTATTGGGCATTATGACCCGTCCGACAGTAAACCGCCCGGACAGATCTTTTTTATGCAGACACAAGGATTGCATAATATTATGAAGATATATAAGCCAGCGCCACAAATATCATGGCGGATCAAACAAAGTCATATATCAGTGCACGATGGCAGCAGATCAAAGTATGCCAACTAGCCTATTACAAGGTGATTTAAGGCCCAAAATAAGTGATTGTTCTTTACACAGAACACAATCTGTGAAAATCAACCCAGTTGCCGGATTAAGACTCATCGTCGGGTTGACGTGAGGTTGATGGATCTTCTGGCGTCGTTTCAACCTTCTCCTCCCCACCCAGTGGTTAGAAGTCAATGGTGGTCCAGTCAATCCAGGTTAAAGCTTGAAAGACAGCCTCTTCACTTATAAGATTGGACGGTTCAACGTCAGGGGCATAAGTGTGCTTACGGATTGGCGGGATAAGATTTTGCACTTCTTTCACAGCAGTGTCAATCCGTTGGTTATTTTCATCGTAGAAGGGCCGATGAACAGACAAGTTAGACTCTTCTGCCGATTGGCTTGACAGCGGACACATCTCCTTTGTCAGGGCTTTGAGGGCTTCATTATCAAATGTTGACTCATTTTCTTGTTCACCCGGATAACCCTTGGTGATATCAACTGGATCCAGGTTAGCTATCCACGCTTTGGCTCGAGTCAGTGCTAACAAAGCGCCAGCCCTGGCAGCAGATCATTTCACTTCTTCTATCTGTGCTGGCGTCATTGACAATTTGGCTAGTGTATCTTTGATCAACATTGGTGCCGGTTTGTTATATGAGACTGCGCAGATAACTCGTTGGGCACCGGTATACAGTTGCTCTATCAATGTATATGCTGCCTTCAGTTTCATCCGCATGTCAGAGCCCAGATGAGCAACACGGCTACCTGTAACGGTTTGAGAATTCGCTGTTAAACCGGATACTTTAGAGATGGTTAATCAAGCTCTGTACACAAGGTACTTACCAAATATCGCAGACGTCATAGCATTTACTTGATGTTTCAACCCGGTTAGCTCTTCTGCCACCGGTTTAAAAGCGACCTCGGCGTCTTTAGCCCGCTTCAACAAAGCAGCCTTTTCAATTTCCCAGTTGGCACGTTGAGTCTTGAAACCGTCTTTCAGTTGTTCCATGGCTGTCAAAGCGCCTTTTAGTTCATCTTTAGCCTTGGAGGTCTCTGCTTGCTGGGACTTGATATTCTCTTGAAGATCGGAAATTTGGGAACCTTTGTTGTTTATATCAGCCTGCAATAGTCAGATGATGAAGATGTTAATATTTTTCTCAAAGTCCCAAGCATATAACCAGTTATACACTTGGCACTTGGGGGCTAAAGCGGATTGCTTCTTTCCTGCTGATTATTTAAAGTCCCAAGGCTCAATACAAGTATTAATCTTAGCACTTGGGGGCTCATGTGTATTTGATCAGAAAATAAAAAGGCAAGGGAATTGACAAAATACAGTATGGAACATAAAGTCCCGGTTTATCTTCAAGAGACAAACCGGCCCTTGGGGGCTACAATGAAGTGGATATACAGAACAAGAAAGATTAAAGTGTTTGGAAGATTACCTCATAGCGCTCCCTCATCATGTTCACCAAACCAGCCTCATAATCTCGGCTTGTGTATAGGCGGTTTAGGAATCCGGAATGGAGCTCCTGGGCAGTAAGGTTAACATAGCTGGATAAATTTGTTTTCTCTTTCCCCTTGCCCATAGCAGCAAATTCTTCCTTGGCAGTATGCTTTGATAAGGCAACCGGATTGCCTGGGAGGGTGTGAGCAGTACCAGTGATAATAACATCACCATCGCCACCTTTTGATGGGGTTGGCGGATTGACAATATCCCTGGCTGGGCTCGGCGGATCAGCAGCTGGGCTCGGCGGATCAGCAGCTGGACTTGGAGGAGTAGCATGCGGGCTTGATGGATCAACATGAGTAGCCGGGTCAGCTTCCGGCGGATCAGCATAGGTGTTTGGACCTTGTGGGGCAGAATCATCCATGACTATATCAGTGTCTCTACCAGCGCCTTCTGGGGTCCTCTCCGGTTCAACTTCATCAGTGGGGGTACTGGTTTTGGCTTTCTTGCTCAGTCGGGCTTTGGCACTACAATATCAAACAAAGGTTAGTATGGTAAACCGACGCATGAAGGAAAAAGCTGAAGGGCAGTATACTTACCCAGCGACGGTCTTGAGGGGAGGCAATTGTGTGGTTGATGAGTCGCCAGATGAAGAATTAGAAGTCACCTGTAATTCGAATCATACGGATTAAGTGGGTATCGGAAGCAACCTGCCAAGGGATAAGGTTTATTAAAAGAGGAAGAGACCTCTGGACGACGTTTCCGGTTTGGAGTGTCTGGTAGACGGGAGGAGGTGACTTGCTGGCCACTGTGTCGGGTTGTGCGACGACCTTCATGTTGTTGTGTCTTCAAAGAAAATTGTGGATCCAAATGAGCAAGAGGGTGAGAGTATTTTACTTTCTGAACTGCACGGCAAAGTTTTTGAACCGATACATGATCTGAATCGGAGGAAAGGGAGATTACCTCTACATTGTCGGCACGACTGGCTTCCGCATCATCCTGGTAATAGTTATTGTCAATAAGATGTACGAAAAATAAGCCAAGGGAGTCAAGTTCTACCTCTTGTTCAGATTCCTCGATATCTTCGGGCGGATCAGAGGACTCGGCGGTTTTCTTCTTGGCTGGTTTCTTTGTGACTTTGCTTTTGGCACGAGGAGCCCTCGTCGGTTTATCTTGAGCTTTCCTCTTCCAGAAGGAATCTTTGGCCTGTAAAATTAAAACAAAGGATTATTATAGCAGTGTTAAAATGGAGACGGATCAAAAAGCACAAGGTTAAAAAAAATTACCGCTGGCGGTTTGTTGGAAGCATAAAAAGGGGGCAGCCTAGTTTTGCTGCATTCAGCGATCGGTTCGTCCAGCATCTTCTTCATAGATTCAGTGACTTCATCATCAGTCATTTCTATTTCATGATACCGTTGAGGATCCTTGATGTTGCCGGTATACTCATGCATCAACCCGGAGCGGCGGCTTAAAGGTAGGATACCCCATGAAACCCAGCAACGAACGAGGTCAACGCCGGTTAAGCCGTTTGCTAGAAAGGCCCAGAGCTTGGCAAGTTGAGGTGTGTAAGTCTGTCTTTCCTTGGCAGTGAGCCAGTGAGGCAGTGGATGGCCATTGCTGAGCGGTGAGCACGGCAACCCGGCAAAGGGTTTTCTTCAGCAGGAGCAGTGTTCTGACAATAAATCCATGTTTAGTTCCAGTCTTTGGGGTGGCTATGATGTTTGGCATGAGGGAAATCAACTTATTTCCTCTTCTGGATCGACACTCCACCAAGTTCAGTGTTGGGACCGTCAGAGAATTCAGTTCAGCGGTTTAGATGGAAAAAGTCCCAGAAGAGCTCAACAAATGGTTCTTCTTGAAGGTAAACTTCACATAATACTTGGAAATTACATATGTTGGACATAGAATTCGGTCCAATATCTTGTGGATGGAGTTGGAAGCTAGCAAGTACATCCCGGAAAAACTTTGATCCGGGAGGGCTAAATCCCCAGTCTAAATGTTGCATGAACACAATCACTTCTCCATCTTGAGGTTTAGGAGGGCATTCAGGGCCAGGGACTCGCCAGTGAAGGACATTTTTCTTGGCCAAAGCGCCAGTCAGAACATATCCATTGAGTTTCATTTCTGTGATCCAGGAAGGAACCCAGTTGCAAGCAGCGAATTGCTTGGTCATTTTGAAAAACAAACTGTAAAAGAAATGTGAAGGCCGGTTTATGATTCAAGGTTGATGTGCACTAACCGGTGTTAAATCGGGGAATTTAATCAGGGCATACATGTAAGGTAAACCGGAACTACTACTCAAAGTCAAGATGGCGGTTTAAGTGAGGGCTAATGGAATATGGAGGATTATCAACTACTAAAGATTAAATCGCCTTTAACGGAAGAAGCTGATCTGAAATCTACTAAGTGCTGCAGAAACAAGTTTCACAAGATGGTGATATAATTTTGGATTTACCATGGTTCAGTAAAGAAATTTTTCTGAGCCCTACAATGGCGTCAAGCGGAACACAGAAGGTTCAGATAAGGATCTATCCAGGAACAACAAGATGTTGTAGTACGGCAGATTAAAACTACAGATCCAGCCGCAAAAGGAAACTATCAGACCTAGCTAGATTCAGTAAGATGCTAAAGGAAAAGCAGATAAGTGCTGATGAACACCGACGAACACTGAGGAAACTTCGAAACCCTAATGCAGATTTGATAAGTGAAGGAAGGGAATATTTATTAGGGCCACGCAGCGGCGGAGGAGTGTCGCAGATCTCTGGCACAAACAGGTTAATGCAGCGGCCTAGTCGGTGCAGGGACGACGGCGGCGGCGATGCTTGAGTGCTTCAGGGTCACGAGGAAGAAGACGATGCGAAGAGGCAAGGGGAAAATGGAAGGACCCCCGGTCTTATTTATAAAGGAAAGGGGATAAGTGACAGGTACAAGAATCGAGGGGCCTGAAGCGGCAAAAGGGGGCGTAGCTGTCGCCTCGATCTTCGGGAATTAATTAAATGAAGAGAATCTTTATTATCTTTTTATACAAAGATGACGTCATGATGATTCACTGCAGGATTCAGAAGATGACGTCACGGCGGTTTACCAAAGTTTACAGGGACAAGACAACATGGCGGTTTACGAGAATCATTAAAAAATGTTCACGAAATTTTTCTAAGTATTGAAGATTTACATGAACAGGTTCAAATCAATCTGGGGCCTAATGTTGAGGATATAACTACTGAGTGTAAACCGCCCAGGAGGGGCCGGTTGACGCTCAACTATACTGAAGCCCAGGAAGACAAAGAAGATGGCACTTTACTGATAAGGCTTAGAGGCCCAGAGCCCAGAGGCGGATTAGGGCCCACAGTGGTAAACCGCCATAGCTATGTAACTTGTATTGTAAGTTAGGGAAAGGGAGAGACTGAGCCAGACACTTGTATGAGCCGGCCTCGGGACTCTGTAAACCGGCCGGGTGTCACCCTGTGTGTATAAAGGGACGACCCGGCGGCAGTTCAGGGACAACAAACAACAACTTGGGACTCAGGCAAAGCGTATTCGCTCCCTGGTCATCGAAACCCCATCAATTCCATCACAACTAGACGTAGGCTTTTACCTTCATCGTAAGGGGCCGAACTAGTATAAAACTCTCGTGTCCCTTGTCCGGTTTAACACCTTAAAGTTAATCTCATTGCGATGGCTCCACGACTAAGTCCTTCCGTTAGGACATCTGACGTGATATTTCCACGACAATAATTATGTCGGATGCGATTCCTCATGTAATAGCTATAACATAGGGTGACAAAAAACTAGCTCCAAATCATCAATGTAATGTAGGCATGTATTCCGTATATAGTCATACGTGCTTATGGAAAAGAACTTGCATGACATCTTTTGTCCTACCCTCCCGTGGCAGCGGGGTCCTAGTGGAAACTAAGGGATATTAAGGCCTCCTTTTAATAGAGAACCGGAACAAAGCATTAGCACATAGTGAATACATGAACTCCTCAAACTAAGGTCATCACCGAGAAGTATTCCGATTATTGTCACTTCGGGATTGTCGGATCATAACACATAATAGGTGACTATAGACTTGCAAGATAGGATCAAGAACACACATATATTCATGAAAACATAATAGGTTCAGATCTGAAATCATGGCACTCGGGCCCTAGTGACAAGCATTAAGCATAGCAAAGTCATAGCAACATCAATCTCAAAACATAGTGGATACCAGGGATCAAACCCTAACAAAACTAACTTGATTACATGGTAAATCTCATCCAACCCATCACCGTCCAGCAAGCCTACGATGGAATTACTCACGCATGGTGGTGAACATCATGAAATTGGTGATGGAGGATGGTTGATGATGATGACGGCGACGAATCCCCCTCTCTGGAGCCCCGAACGGACTCCAGATCAGCCCTCCCGAGAGAGATTAGGGCTTGGCGGGGGCTCCGTATCGTAAAACGCGATGAAACTTTCTCTTTAATTTTTTTCTCCGCTAGACGGAATATATGGAGTTGGAGTTGAGGTCGGTGGAGCCTCAGGGGGCCCACGTGACAGGGGGCGCCCAGGGGGGAGGGCGCGCCCCCCACCCTCGTGGACAGGGTGTGGGCCCCCTGGTCTTGATTCTTTCGCCAGTATTTTTTATATTTTCCAAAAAGTGCGTCCGTGGATTTTCAGGACATTCCGAGAACTTTTGTTTTCTACACATAAAACAACATCATGGCAGTTCTGCTGAAAACAGCGTCAGTCCGGGTTAGTTTCATTCAAATCATGCAAGTTAGAGTCCAAAACAAGGGCAAAAGTGTTTGGAAAAGTAGATACGTTGGAGATGTATCGACTCCCCCAAGCTTAAACCTTTGCTTGTCCTCAAGCAATTCAATTGATAAACTGAAAGTGATAAAGAAAAAATTTTACAAACTCTATTTGCTCTTGTTGTTGTAAACATGCAAAGCCAAAGATTCGTGTTTCAAAAATATTATGAACTAACCATACTCACAATAACACTTAGGTTTCACAATTACTCATATCAATAGCATAATCAGCTAGCGAGCCATAATAATAAAACTCGGATGACAACACTTTCTCAAAACAATCATAGCACGATATAACAAAATGGTATCTCGCTAGCCCTTTCTGAGACCGCAAAACATAAATGCAGAGCACCTTTAAAGATCAAGGACTGACTAAACATTGTAATTCATGGTAAAAGAGATCCAGTCAAGTCATACCCAATATAAACCAATAGTAATGAATGCAAATGACGAAGTGCTCTCAAATGGTGCTTTTTAATAAGAAGGGTGATGACTCAACATAAAAGTAAATAGATAGGCCCTTCGCAGAGGGAAGCAGGGATTTGTAGAGGTGCAGAGCTCGATTTTAAAATAGAGATTGAATAACATTTTGAGCGGCATACTTTTGCTGTCAACGCAACAACTATGAGATGGATGTATCTTCCATACTACATGCATTATAGGCAGTTCCCAAACAGAATGGTAAACGTTTATACTCCCCCAACCACCAACAAGCATCAATCCATGGCTTGCTCAAAACAACGAGTGCCTCCAACTAACAATAGCCCTGGGGGAGTTTTGTTTAATTATTTTGATTTGCTTTGATCTCTTTGGATCATGGGACTGGGCATCCCGGTTACCGGCCCTTTCTCGTGAATGAGGAGCGGAGTCCACTCCTCTTGAGAATAACCCACATAGCATGGAAGATATAGGCAGCCCTAGTTGAAACATGAGCTGCTCGAGCATACAAAACAAAATTTCATTTGAAGGTTTGGAGTTTGGCACATACAAATTTACTTGGAACGGCAGGTAAATACCGCATATAGGAAGGTATAGTGGACTCATATGGAATAACTTTGGGGTTTATGGAGTTTGGATGCACAAGCAGTATTCCTGCTTAGTACAGGTGAAGGCTAGCAAAAGACTGGGAAGCGACCAACTAAGAGAGTGACAACAGTCATAAACATGCATTAAAATTAATTCACACCGAATACAAGCATGAGTAGGATATAATCCACCATGAACATAAATATCATGAAGGCTATGTTGATTTGTTTCAACTACATGCGTGAACATGTGCCAAGTTGAGTCACTCAATTCATTCAAAGGAGGATACCATCCAATCATACCACATCATAATCATTCTAATAGCATGTTGGCACGCAAGGTAAACCATTATAACTCATAGCTAATCAAGCATGGCACAAGCAACTATAATCTCTAAATGTCATTGCAAATATGTTTACTTCATAATAAGTTGAATCAGGAACGATGAACTCATCATATTTACAAAAAACAAGAGAGGTCGAGTTCATACCAGCTTTTCTCATCTCAATAAGTCCATCATATATCATCATTATTGCCTTTCACTCGCACGACCAAACGATGTGTATAATAATAATAGTGCACGTGCATTGGACTAAGCTGGAATCTGCAAGCATTCAACTCAAAAGAGAAGACAAGTAATATGGGCTCTGAATTAAATAAACAATCATGCATATGAGAGCCACTAAACATTTTCAATATGGTCTTCTCAACCCCCAAAGGAAAGAAAAGAAAATAAAACAATTTACACGGGAAAGCTCCCAACAAGTAAGAAGAAGAACGAGAAATCTTTTTGGGTTTTCATTTTAATTCTTTTACAAGCATGGAAATTAAACTAACTATTTTTTTTATTTTTCTTAAGATTTATCAAACACACAAGAAGAAAGCGAAAAATAAAATTAAACTAACATGGATAATACAATGAAAGAGTATGAGCACCGACGACTAGTGTGTGAACATGAATGTAAAGTCGATGAGAAATACGTATTCCCCCAAGCTTAGGCTTTTGGCCTAAGTTCGTATAATACCAAGAACCGCTGCTACTCTCCCCAGTGTACTGGGAGGTGTAATCAGGATACCACTAGCTGGCCATCTCCGGATCCCACTAGAAAGATGATGCATGATAAGGGTCCAGTGCAGGTTCCGGCTCAGGTTCAGGTTCTGGAGTGGATGCTTGGCCTCGATGAGCGTACACTGCCTCTAGTGTAACAAGAAAATTATCTGCAATCAAATCAAACAACAGAGGCGCAGGCAAAATAATAGTATCATTGTGTTTCTTATTAAATGTAAGGTTATACAAGAGCATCTTCTCTTTGTAGTCAACAATAAACGCGTGTGCTACCATGCTCCTATAATCTAAAATGTAAGGAGGCAATTTTGTCTCCTCTTTCTCGTGGTGCCTGTCACAGCCCTAGCTTAGCCTTTGCTTATCCTTGCATGATCATCATGTCATCATGTCTAAAATTTCATTTAAGTTGAAATGGGGATTGTCCAAACCCTAGAATTAAAGGAATTCACTAGGTTAACCTGAAATATTTTCAGTAAGTCCAAATGGCTTTCAAAAATGTTCATCATTTATGGAAATCTTAAACAATGGCAGAGGTGATGCACATTTTTCCATGATATATTTGGGCTCTCAATTAAATCATACTCTATTTGAATTTGGGCATTTAAATACTATAAAATATTTAAAATTTCCAAATAATCCTAAACTGAAATGTTCCATGTTGGATATATTCCAAACAGTGTCCATGAGCAGTTTGGTGATTTTTGAGTGTGCCTAAGTATTTTTAATAAAGCCATCAAGTTGCAGAAAAATAGAAAACTGAAACAAAAAGAAAAGAGAGCTTACCTGAAACTTACCTGGACCTACTGCTGTGCAGCCCACTTGGCAGCCCAGCCAACTAGCCCAGCCCACCAGAAGCCCCACCGTCTTCAACCTCCTGCCAGTAGGCAGGAGGGCGTGTGCCCGACGCGCGCACGCACGCGACGGCCACCTCCTGCTTGCCGCTTCGCCCTGGCGTTCCCTAGCATCGCCTGGCAGCACCCTGGACCCCCTGGACCGCTCCCCTCTCTCCCTGCCTCGCCTCTTTCGCTCTCTCTCCCGAAGCCGAGCACGGTTGTCGTCGCCGTCCACTACCACCGCAGCCACCGCCGTCGTTTCGCCCTGCTAGATAGTCCAACAGCTCCGCCTCCTTACGCTGGTCACCTCCACCAACGGACTCGAGCGGACGAGCCTCAAGACGATGCCATCGATCCCTTCTTCGACCTCCACCCGCCAAGATCGCCGGCGATCCCACGCTCGCCTCGTTGCCTCCCCGAGGCTCCTGAGCTGCTCTCCTAGACCGCTGTGAGCTCCTGCTTCTTTCCCCCATGCTGACCCCTCCGTTCCCGTCCCCTAGCTCCGTCTTCCACCACGGCCGAAGCTCGCCGCCGCCGTGCCTCGTTGTGACGCCCGGGTAGTTAAGCTATAGTAACCCTCTGGTAATGATGTCACGTCACTTCGATTTCTGTTGCTAATCTCGCGTTAGTTCGAAACCGATCCGAATTCAAATTCAAAATCAAGCAAACAATAAAAGTTTTCAAATATTAAAACTAAAATGTTCATCATGTGGAAAATAATCCCTAACTAGTTTGTAGTGGAACCAATCTTTTACAAGGTGTTTAAATGCCCTAAACTAATTAAAAACAGTGGCTAAATAATAATTTAATTGCCTTTGAAAGTATAAAAATATTAAACTAATTTAATTTAGGTCCAAACTAGGTTTGGCTGTGGCCTATTTTGATGATACTAATTTAGGTGCTAACTTGGTATTTTAAGGAAACTAAAATAAAATGTAACTAAATTAAAACAAGAAAAGAAATAAAACAAAAACAAAAGGGAAAGGCTAAAATAGTAAAAAAAAACACCCCACTACCTTTGGGCCTAGGCCAACTGGCCGGCCCAGTCAGGTAGCCCACCCGCACGGCCCAGCCGACGCCCCACTCCCCTCCTCCATATCCCCACTCCGAGGGAAACCCTAAACCGTATCCCCACTCTCTCCCGCACGATCCCCCCCCTCACGATCTGGATCGGGATCGACCCCAATCCCGTCGCCCCCCCCCGACCTCTCACCCCTTACGGATCGCGCCCCACCCTCGCGCGCCTCGATGCGGCTATATCTCCCACGTCGGCACGACTTAGAGGCATAACCGCATTCAAAGCAATGTCGCAAGTGAGGTAATCTTCGCACAATCCATGTAATACATAAGGGAAAGAGATACATAGTTGGCTTACAGTCGCCACTTCACCAAATACATAAATAAACATCCATCATTCAGCTTACACTCAAGGTCCGACTACGGAACCAAAATAAAAGAAGAATACCCCAAATGCAACACAGATCCCCGATCGCTAACTGGCTCCACTACTAATCGTCTCGAAATGAAACATAGTAACGACCAAGGGCCTCATCAAATTCCCACTTCAGCTCGGGCTTCGCCATCTGCTACTGGTATCATCGGTACTGCATCTGTTTTGGTAGAGTCTGTGAGCCACGGGACTCAGCAATCTCACACCAGCGAGATCAAGACTATTTAAACTTAAGGGAAGGCTGGTGTAAAAGGAGGAGCTGCGACAAGCGACTAGCATATATGGTGGCTACGATCGCAAAAGAGAGCAAGGAGAGAAGCAAGGCACGGTCGTGAAGCTAGTAGCGATCAAGAAGTGATCCCGAAACTACTTACGTCAAACATTACTCCAACACGTGTTCACTTCCGGACTCCGAGAAGAGACCATCACGGTTACATACACGGTTGATGTATTTTAATTAAGGTCAACTTCGGTTTTCTACAACCGACATTAACAAATTCCCATCTGCCTCATAACCGCATGGGCACGGCTTTGAAAGATAATACCTGCAGGGTGTCCCAACTTAGCCCATCACAAGCTCTCACGGTCAACGAAGGAATAAACCTTCTCCCGGGAAGACCCGATCAGTCTCGGAATCCCGGTACATCAAGACATTTTGACAATGGTAAAACAAGACCAGCAAGACCACCCGACTGTCCGACAAATCCCGATAGGAGCTGCACATATCTCGTTCTCGTGGCACACCGGATGAACACTACGTCGCAACCGAAGATACCCCAAGTTGCCTCGGTGCACCGCAAGTGGCTCTAGTTTGGACCAACACTCGAGGAGCATTGGCCCGGGGTTAAATAAAGATGACCCTTGGGCTCGCGAAACCCAAGGAAAAAGGCTTAGGTGGCAAATGGTAAAACCAAGGTTGGGCCTTCTTGGAGGAGTTTTATTCAAAGCGAACTGTCAAGGGGGTCCCATAAATCACCCGACCGCGTAAGGAACGCAAAATCAAGGAACATAACACCGATATGACGGAAACTAGGGTGGCAAGAGTGGAACAAAACACCAGGCATAAGGCCGAGCCTTCCACCCTTTACCAAGTATATAGATGCATTAATTAAAACAATAGATATTGTGATATCCCAAAATATCCGTGTTCCAACAAGGAACAAACTTCATCTTCACCTGCAACTAGCAACGCTATAAGAGGGGCTGAGCAAAGCGGAGACATAGCCAATCAACGGTTTGCTAGGACATGGGTGGTTAGAGGTTTGACATGGCAATATGGGTGGCATGATATAGCAAGTGGTAGGTATCGCAGCATAGGCATAGCAAAAGAGCGGGCATCTAGCAAGCAAAGATAGAAGTGATATCGAAGGTATGGTCATCTTGCCTGCAAGGTTCTCAGAGTTGTCGAAGGCTTGATCCTGGTAGGCGTTCTCAACAGGTTCCTCGTTCACGTACTTGTCTCCCGGCTTTACGCAAAGCAAGAACACAAGCAACGGAACCACAATCAAACAAGGAACAATGCACAAGCAATATGATGCAATACATGACATGTGATGCGAGATGTGATATGCAATGCATATGTGTGCTCCGGAAGGAAAATGATGAACCGGGCATATCATGGCATGGAACAAGTACTAGCATGAAGTAGGCATGAAAATGAAGCTATCCTTGTGCCAAACAACCTCATGGCATGCTTGAAATAAAACACACAAAAATGACAAGACCACATCATGATGAAAAATGACATGTTCATGAACTTGCTCAAATGCAGAAACTAATGCCACCACTGGATTGGTGGGATTTTTCTACCCCAAAAACATATATAATATGTCTAGGTTGCTGTAGAAAAATCCCCACATTTATGCAAAAACCAAAGTAACCTATAATGGAATCCTCAGCATATGCCAAAACTGGCATATTCCGAATCTGGAATAAAACAGAAAAACGTGAGGAAATCTAGATGCACCCAGGCTGTTCCCAGCCGTTAGACTGACTGGTAGGGCCGTGGTCCACGTGGCTGGGTGTGTGTATGACTGGTGGGACAAAAATGTCAGTGATACAAGGAAATAAAATCAACAGAAAAAATGTGGAGAGCCTAGGATTCGAACCCAAGTCTCCTGATTACAGCGTGGGTGCGCTACTAGTTGGGCTAGGACGGGGCTGCTGGTTTGGAAGGGCTTCGGCCCCTTTTAAGGCAACCTGAAGTGGGTACTAGCCCCTTCTCATCTGCAGCAGAGAAGTCACCGGCGGTGCCTGCGAGCAGCGAGGCGACCACCGGAGCCAAGGGGTACCGGCGGGGGTGCGGGTTAGGCCAGGGAGTGCGGGTGCAGCAAGGCGCATGGAAGGCGCGTGTGCATGGAGCCACTGTGGGAGTTGGCGTGCGGGGTACTCGAGCTCGAGCATCTGCTCGACTTCAATTCCACGACGAGCACGGTGGGCGAGGAAGCGGCGGTAGCGGCAGCGTGCGGTGAGGGAGTGCGCGCATGGGTGCAGCAAGGCGTGGAGGAGCACGTCTAGGAGGATCCAGAGCAGGAGGTTCACGCAAGGTGTCTCTGGCTACCAAACTGAAGAAAACTTCAGAACTTGCCTCGGTGCGCCAGGAACACGACGACGGCGAGATCTTGGCCGCTCCTACGGAGACCGATCGACGAAAAGAAAAGAGCAGGGAGGAGGATGGGTATACCTTCTTACCCAAAGACAAGAATACGGCGACGGAGTCGAGCCTGCGGCGACGCGGACGAGCTCTGAACCTGGCGGGGCTGCTGTCCGCGAAGCAGGGGAGGAAGAGGACGGCGGGGAAGTAGCCGAACTTGGCGATCCCAGGCGAGGAAGAGGACGGCGGGGACGTAGTCGACGTCGTGGAGGAAGACGGATGTACTTGGCGAGGCGGAGGTGGCCGGAGTGCGCGTCGGCGAGGGCTATCCCGAGCTCGAGCTGAAGCTCGGTCGGTTCATGGCGGGCAGGGCGACGGCGATGCGCGTGGAGCTAACCTAGGCGGCGGCGAGGCAGGTAGAGGAGGGGAATCGGTTGAGTGGGGACACTAGGGCACCGGGGACAACTTTATAGGGGTCTAGGGACGAGCTCCGGGCGTCAAATCACCTAGCGTGCCGACGTGTCTCCGCTGGATGTTCTGCCGTCAGAGGAGGGCAAAGCAAGCGACGCTATGGGCTAAAGGGCATGGAGGCCTCTTGGGCAGCGGGTGGATCATGCGCTCTTGGGCTGCTGCTGCTTTGGTGCTCCCTCTCTCCCTCTGACTCTTTCCCATTCTTTCGAACAGAAAAACAAGAGCGAAAAGCATAGAAGGATTGGGGGGTTTCTGAGAGATATGAAAATATCCACAGGATTCTGGAATTATCCTCGATTTGATAAAATTGAGTTGGGTATCTTTTTTAGAGGTAGAAAAATACAACAAGTTTGAATATAGTTCAAACTTGGAGCATTTTTGAACCTAACCAACACAACTTCAAAAGAGCTGTAATTTGGCAGAGAGGCTAGGTACATAGTGTTAGAATATTGGGGAAAATATGAACATTTATGGTGGAGGCAAAATGGCACTTGCAAAGAATGGAAGGAAAAGGAAGGAAGGAGAAGTGATGGTGCAAGATCTATGCACTGAGCATGCCACAACATAATAGGTATGAGGTCACTACATGCACATGATGAGGATGAATGCAAAATGACAAGAGGCACAAATGCAATATGGTAAGATGAGCATGACAAAGAAAAGAATAAAACCACATAACCAAACAAGATGAGGCCAAACATGATAAACCCCACAAGAAATGGATGAAGGTCAAGTTGATATATTGCCAAAAATGGACATGATACATCTGGGGTGTTACAACTCTCCTCCACTACAAGAGGATCTCGTCCCAGATCTAGGACCGAAAGAACTCCGGATATTTGGAGCGGAGGTGATCCTCGCGCCCCGGTGGCTTCTCGGTCGGAATGGTGTGACCACTTCACTTTCAGGAATTTGATTGACTTGTTGCAAGTCTTGCGCTCGGTTTCTTCAAGAATAGCAGCGGGTGCTCATGATAAGAGAGATCTTCTTGGAGGTCAATTTCTTCAAAGTTGATTGTGCGCTCAGAATCTTGAAGCACTTATGAGCTGTGACACGTGAAACACATCGTGCACGTTTGCAAAGTTGGATGGAAGCTCAAGTTGATAGGCGAGATCGCCTCTTTTGCCAATGATCTTGAAAGGACCCACGTATCTAGGGGCAAGCTTCCTTTGATACCGGGCGGCGAGTGCCTTTCATTGAGAGACGCGAGGTAGACATGGTCTCCGATTTCAAAAGCCACATCACGGTGCTTGTCATAATAATAGCCCTTCCGCGCGATTGCGCGGCTTTGAGATTCTCACGAATGACTTTGCACATTTCTTGACTTCGTGATCAAGTCGTTGCCAAGAAGTTGGCGTTCACATGCCTCGGACCAATTGAGAGGAGTACGGCACTTTACGCCATAGAGAATTTCGAATGGGGCCTTGCCCAACTTGCTTGGAAGCTGTTGTTGTAGGAGAACTTCGGCATATGGAAGACAATCTTCCCACTTCATGCCAAAGAAATGACACAAGCCCCGAGCATATCTTCAAGGATTTGATTGACTCGCTCGACTTGGCCACTTGTTTGAGGATGGAAAGCTGTCTTTGAAACGAATGTTGGTGCCCATGGCCTTGAAGGAGTCCCGTAACTTAGAAGTGAAGATGCTTCCACGGTCTAAAGAGATCAATTGCGGAATACCGTGCAAGGGACAATTACGGAGGTGTATAGCTCTGCCAAATGAGCTGCTGTGATAGATTCTTTGATAGGAAGAAAATGAGCCACTTTATTAAGCTTGTCAATGACAACGAAGATAGCATCATTTCCACGCTTGGACTTAGGAAATCCATCCACGAAGTCCATCTCAATGTGATCAAACTTCCATTCTGGAATAGCAAGAGGTTGGAGGAGACCAGCTGGTCTTTGGTGTTCTGCTTTCACCCTTCTGCAGACATCACATTCATTCACAAATTGAGCAATTTCTCGCTTCATTCGAGTCCACCAATATGACTGCTTGAGGTCATGGTACATCTTTGTACTTCCAGGATGAATGGATAGAAGAGAATTGTGTGCCTCATTCAAGATGACTTTTCTCAAATCGCCTTTGGGAACCACAATACGGTCCTCGAAGAAAAGAGTATCTTTGTCATCCAAGCGATAGCACTTGTATTTGGAAATGCCCTTATCAATACCACGTTTCACCTTCTTCACCATGGTATCCAGGAGCTGTGCCTCACGAATTTGATCTTCCAAAGTAGGAGAGACTATGAGGTTGGCAAGAAAGCCTTGAGGAACAACTTGAAGATTTAGCTTGCGGAAAGCTTCACAAAGATCCGGTTGGAAGGGCTTGAGAATTAGACTGTTGCAATAAGCCTTTCTGCTCAAAGCATCCGCAATCACATTCGCCTTGCCAGAGTATATTCAATACTTGGATTGTACTCTTGAATCATTTCGACCCATCGAGTTTGCTCGAGGTTGAGGTTTGGTTGAGTGAAGATGTACTTGAGACTCTTGTGATCGGTGAAAATGTCCACTTTCCTTCCCAACAAGAGATGTCTCCATGTTATCAATGCATGGACAATCGCCGCCAACTCAAGATCGTGAGTGGGGTAGTTCTTTTCGTTGGGCTTCAATCAAGAGAGGTATAGGCCACAACTTTCTTCTCTTGCATTAACACAAGACCGAGACCTTGCAAGGAAGCATCACGAAAAACTTGAATGGCTTGGATTCATCGGAGGAGTCAAGACAGAGTTGTGACTAGCTTCTCTTTGAGGGTATTGAAAGCGACATCACACTCAAAGCGTCCGGACATACTTGACATGCTTACGGAGGATGTTGGAAAGAGGCTTTGCAATCTTAGAGAAATTCTCAACGAATCTTGACAATAGCTTGCAAGACCGAGAAAATCATGAGTCGCTTGACATTACGAGGAGGTTCCCAATCCGAACCGCGAAACCATCGCCGGATTAACAGCAATTCCCTTGGCGGAGATGATATGACCAAGATAAAGAACTTCATCAAGCCGAACTCACATTTGGAAAACTTCGATAGAATTGATGCTCTCTCGAGCTTGCCGAGCACCAATCGCAAATGTTTGGCATGATCCTCGCTTGTTCTTGGAGAAGACCAAAATATCATCGAGATACACCAAGACGAAATCATTGGTGTAGGGGTTGAAGATAAAGTTCATCATGCGAGAGAATGTTGGAGGAGCATTGACAAGGCGAAAGACATGACAAGATATTCATAAGAACCATAGCTTGTTCGAATCTTGTCTTGGGAATATCTTGTTCACGAATGCGAATCTGATGATAACCCATACAAAGGTCAAGCTTGGAGAATACTTTCGCACCTTTGAGTTGCTCGAATAGCTCATTGATGTTGGGAAGTGGATACTTGTTCTTGATTGTCTTCTTGTTCAATGGACGGTAATCGACGCAAAGTCGGTCCGTGCCATCCTTCTTCTGGACAAAAAGAACTCCACATCCCCATGGAGATGAACTCGGTCTGATCAAACCCAGACGCTCTTGTTCATCGAGCTACTTCTTCAATTCTTTCAGCTCCTTGGGTCCAAGCTTGTAAGGACGCTTGCAAACGGGTTTAGTGCCAGGCTCAAGATCGATAACAAATTCGACTGGCCGATGAGGAGGCATACCCGGAAGCTCTTCTGGAAAGACATCTTGGTACTCACAAACGACTGGAATCTGAGAGATAGCATCCAACTCGCCCTTCTCATTGAGAGAAAACAACCAAATGGTTTCATCACGAGCGGCATAGATGATAACATCCTCAGAAGGGTGTGTCAATTGAATTTGCTGGCGGCACAATCAAGTGAGCCTTGTCTTTGAAAGCCATCCATCCCGAGAATTAGATCAATATCCGAGTCACCAAGGACAATTGGTTTAGCCAGAAATCTATAGTCGCCCATCTTGATAGAAACATCCGGGACACAATTATTAGATGTCATTTGCTTACCCGGGGACACAATCTTCAACGGGACAGGAATCTTTTTCGTCACAAACTCATGCTTGGCAACAAAAGGTCTTGAAATGAAAGAAAGCGATGCACCAAGATCAAATAAGACTTTTGCAGAATAGAGTTAATCGGAAGGTTACCCATGATCACATCTCAAGAATCCTCTGCTTGAGCTGCATTCATCATATTCACCTTTGCATACTTTGGATTATGCTTGACCACTTTGCATTGCTTGAAGACCTCACAGGAGGAGGAGGCGGAAGGCGCCTTTGGTTGGCGATTTGTTCAGATAGTGACCCTTCTGCGGCACTTGTTGCAGTCACCTCTGAGGCGGACGGTGATAAGGAGCATTTGACCTTGGAGCTTGAGGCTGAGACTTGTTCAGTAGCTTGGGTTGGGTGGGTGGGAAGATCCACGACCACCGAGTTCTTCTCATAATAAGGCCGACGGAATGGAGGAGGAGGAAGGTAGAACTTTTGCTGCTTTGTCGCCACTTGAGAGGAAGAAGAAGACTGAATCGCATCCTGTTTCTCTTCTTTGAAGCCTCACACTTGAGCTGAGCACCTTCTTGCTTGAGGGCCATATTGTAGAATTGATCAAACCGAGTAGGCTCAACAAGAACGAGCTAACTGCAGATCCTCTCTAAGGCCACCTCTGAATCGATAGATCATACTTTTCTCATTAGGAACGTCTTGTTTAGCGGTTTAGCAAGTTTCAAATCAGATGTTGTATTCGTAAATGACATGTTTCCTTGCTTGAGATTGTGGAACTCCTCACGCTTGCTCTCAACAACACCGGTAGGAATGTGGTGAGCTTTAAAGTCTGACGGAAATCAGTCCAAGTAATCACTCGACCACCTCTGGAATCCTTGTATTCTTTGGAACCAATCAATTTGCTGATCCTTGAGCTGAAAAGACGCGAACTTGACGTAGTCCTCGTGTCCGACATTGCTGCATTCAAATGCTTGTTGATATCCACGAGCCAATCGTCGGCGTCGTGGCCTCGACAAGATGGTGAAAGACTTTAGCTGATTTGCAAGGAACTGGTTGAGGGTAGGAAGCGTGGTGATGGAAGAACTGCCCTTGACCTTGATTCCCTTGGTTGCCTTGGCCTTGGTTACGCTCTTGCATCACCTGAATCAACAATCGGCGTTGGCATTTGTGGTTGCCATCAAAGTTTGCCATGCCTCCGGAGGCGGAGGTGGAGGTGGAGGGTTCGCTGATTCCCATCACTGCGTCCGGATTACGGCGTTGGCGGAGCCATCTGAAGAGGGTGACATCCGTTAGCATCTTGATAGACAGATAGACAAGTTGAATCAACGGATAGAAATTGCAACATATAGTCTTCACAATAAACATTCGAACAGGGATGAACGAATGAATTCCAAAGTAAACATCACGTCCAATAAAGGTGAGAAGCCACTTGATAAGAGATTGATGAATAAAAAATAAAAACAAGGTATGAATGGAACAAATATGTGGTAAGGATTACCCAATCACAAACCAAATAACTGCGGAAGAAATGCTAGAGCTACTTGAATCCCACCTATAAACTCCCGAAACTTTCCGGTTATGCAATCAGGTGTTGGGGATACAGGGGAAGCAATATATCTCACCCAAACTAACAAGCCCTACATCCAGCTGTATCCATCCTTCAACACATAACCAAGAAACCTTCGTAAATCATGTACCTCAACCTTCGAAAAGCATCCGTTATGCGAGTCATGGCAATACTCCGTACTCACCTCGAGATCAAGTTAGCGGGTTATCTCACCAACGAACTGCATAAAAGAGATTTTTGATGTCGGCGTACTAAACTCAGGTATTCCAGAACTGCAACGATAGAATTATGACGACAACACCTCAGAGCTCAACCCCCCGGGACACCTCCACTAAACCCTTGCTGACGGGAGGCACCAAGACAATGTTGTCATCATAAAACAATCGGAACAATTCTAAGATACCCGCGTGATCCTAAAAAATTTTTTTAGTGAAATTTGAGGAGAGGAAAGTCAAAACTTCAACGTCAGGAGACCTCACCAGAGCGACGAAGGGACTGAGGAGTAAAATAATTCCTAACTCTCCGATATATATAATCCTAAATGACTCAAAACATTTTTCTAGACACAACTCGGCTGCTAAAAACGATCAAGCAGTGGGGCTCCTAAGGTCGGGGATGGCTCTGATTACCAACTTGTAACGCCCTCGATGCGGCTATATCTCCCACGTGTTGAAGCACGACTTAGAGGCATAACCGCATTGAAAGCAATGTCGCAAGTGAGGTAATCTTCGCACAATCCATGTAATACATAAGGGAAAGAGATACATAGTTGGCTTACAGTCGCCACTTCACCAAATACATAAATAAACATCCATCATTCAGCTTACACTCAAGGTCCGACTACGGAACCAAAATAAAAGAAGAATACCCCAAATGCAACACAGATCCCCGATCGCCCCAACTGGGCTCCACTACTAATCGTTTGGAAATGAAACATAGTAACGACCAAGGGCCTCATCAAATTCCCACTTCAGCTCGGTTCGCCATCTGCTACTGGTATCATCGGTACCAAAGATCTGCTTTGGTAGAATCTGTGAGCCACGGGACTCGGCAATCTCACACCAGCGAGATTAAGACTATTTAAGCTTAAGGGAAGGCTGGTGTAAAAAGGAGGAGCTGCAGCAAGCGACTAGCATATATGGTGGCTACGATCGCAAAAGAGAGCGAGGAGAGACGCAAGGCACGGTCGTGAAGCTAGTAGCAATCAAGAAGTGATCCTGAACTACATACGTCAAACATTACTCCAACACCGTATTCACTTCCCGGACTCCGCCGAGAAGAGACCATCACGGTTACATACACGGTTGATGTATTTTAATTAAGGTCAACTTCGGTTTTCTACAACCGGACATTAACAAATTCCCATCGCCTCATAACTGCGGGCACGGCTTTGAAAGATAATACCTGCAGGGTGTCCCAACTTAGCCCATCACAAGCTCTCACGGTCAACGAAGGAATAAACCTTCTCCGGGAAGACCCGATCGATCTCGGAATCCCAGACATCAAGACATTTCGACAATGGTAAAACAAGACCAGCAAGACCACCCGACCGTGCCGACAAATCCCGATAGGAGCTGCACATATCTCGTTCTCGTGGCACACCGGATGAACACTACGTCTGCAACCGAAGATACCCCAAGTTGCCTCGGTGCACCGCAAGTGGCTCTAGTTTGGACCAACACTCGGAGGAGCATTGGCCCGGGGTTAAATAAAGATGACCCTTGGGCTCGCGAAAACCCAAGGGAAAAAGGCTTAGGTGGCAAATGGTAAAACCAAGGTTGGGCCTTGCTGGAGGAGTTTTATTCAAAGCGAATTGTCAAGGGGGTCCCATAAATCACCCGACCGCGTAAGGAACGCAAAATCAAGGAACATAACACCGGTATGACGGAAACTAGGGTGGCAAGAGTGGAACAAAACACCAGGCACAAGGCCGAGCCTTCCACCCTTTACCAAGTATATAGATGCATTAATTAAAACAATAGATATTGTGATATCCCAAAATATTCGTGTTCCAACAAGGAACAAACTTCATCTTCACCTGCAACTAGCAACGCTATAAGAGGGGCTGAGCAAAGCGGAGACATAGCCAATCAACGGTTTGCTAGGACATGGGTGGTTAGAGGTTTGACATGGCAATATGGGTGGCATGATATAGCAAGTGGTAGGTATCGCAGCATAGGCATAGCAAAAGAGCGGGCATCTACCAAGCAAAGATAGAAGTGATATCGAAGGTATGGTCATCTTGCCTGCAAGGTTCTCAGAGTTGTCGAAGGCTTGATCCTCGTAGGCGTTCTCAACAGGTTCCTCGTTCACGTACTCGTCTCCCGGCTCTACCCAAAGCAAGAACACAAGCAACGGAACCACAATCAAACAAGGAACAATGCACAAGCAATATGATGCAATACATGACATGCGATGCGAGATGTGATATGCAATGCATATGTGTGCTCCGGAAGGAAAATGATGAACCGGGCATATCATGGCATGGAACAAGTACTAGCATGAAGTAGGCATGAAAATGAAGCTATCCTTGTGCCAAACAACCTCATAGCATGCTTGAAATAAAACACACAAAAATGACAAGACCACATCATGATGAAAAATGACATGTTCATGAACTTGCTCAAATGTAGAAACTAATGCCACCACTGGATTGGTGGGATTTTTCTACCCCAAAAACATATATAATATGTCTAGGTTGCTGTAGAAAAATCCCCACATTTATGCAAAAACCAAAATAACCTATAATGGAATCCTCAGCATATGCCAAAACTGGCATATTCCGAATCTGGAATAAAACAGAAAAACGTGAGGAAATCTAGATGCACCCAGGCTGTTCCCAGCCGTTAGACTGACTGGTAGGGCCGTGGTCCACGTGGCTGGGTGTGTGTATGACTGGTGGGACCAAAATGTCAGTGATACAAGGAAATAAAATCAACAGAAAAAACGCTACCAGTTGGGCTAGGACGGGGCTGCTGGTTTGGAAGGGCTTCGGCCCCTTTTAAGGCAACCTGAAGCGGGTACTGGCCCCTTCTCATCTGCAGCAGAGAAGTCGCCGGCGGTGCCTGCGAGCAGCGAGGCGACTACCGGAGCCAAGGGGGTACCGGCGGGGGTGCGGGTTAGGCCAGGGAGTGCGGGTGCAGCAAGGCGCATGGAAGGCGCGTGTGCATGGAGCCACTGCGGGAGTTGGCGTGCGGGATACTCGAGCTCGAGCATATTCTCGACTCGGGCTACGACGAGCACGGTGGGCAGGGGAAGCAGCAGGGCGCGGCGCGTGCAGGCTGTGAGGGAGTGCGCGCATGGGTGCAGCAAGGCGTGGAGGAGCACGTCTAGGAGGATACAGAGCAGGAGGTTCACGCAAGGTGTCTCTGGCTACCAAACTGAAGAAAACTTCAGAACTCGCCTCGGTGCGCCGGGAACACGACGACGGCGAGATCTTGGCCGCTCCTACGGAGACCGATGGACGAAAAGAAAAGAGCAGGGAGGAGGATGGGTATACCTTCTTACCCAAAGACAAGAATACGGCGATGGAGTCGAACTGCGGCGGCGGCACGAGCTCGAACTGGCGGGGCTGCTGTCCGCGAAGCAGGGGAGGAAGAGGACGACGGGGAAGTAGCCGAACTTGGCGATCCCAGGCGAGGAAGAGGACGGCGGGGACGTAGTCGGCGTCGTGGAGGAAGACGGATGTACTTGGCGAGGTGGAGGTGGCGGTGTGCTTGCGTCGGCGGCAGCTATCCGAGCTCGAGTGGCTCGGTCGGTTCATGGCGGGCAGGGCGACGGCGACGCGCGTGGAGCTAACCTAGGCGGAGGCGAGGCAGGTAGAGGAGGGGAATCGGTTGAGTGGAGACCCTAGGGCACCGGGGACAACTTTATAGGGGTCTAGGGACGAGTTCCGGCCGTCAAATCACCTGGCGTGCCGACGTGTCTCCGCTGGATGTTCTGCCGTACAGGAGGACGAAGCAACTGACGCTTGCGGGCTAAAGGGCCGCGGGAGGCCTGCTGGGCCGCGTGGGTGGACTTCGCTACTGGGCTGCGCTGCTGCTGGTGCTCCCTCTCTCCCTCTGACTCTTTCCCATTCTTTCGAACAGAAAAACAAGAGCGAAAAGCATAGAAGGATTGGGGGTTTCGAGAGATATGAAAATATCCACGAGGATTCGGAATTATCCTCGATTTGATAAAATTGAGTTGGGTATCTTTTTTAGAGGTAGAAAAATACAACAAGTTTGAATATAGTTCAAACTTGGAGCATTTTTTAACCTAACCAACACAACTTCAAAAGAGCTGTAATTTGGCAGAGAGGCTAGGTACATAGTGTTAGAATATTGGGGAAAATATGAACATTTATGGTGGAGGCAAAATGGCACTTGCAAAGAATGGAAGGAAAAGGAAGGAAGGATAAGTGATGGTGCAAGATCTATGCACTGAGCATGCCACAACATAATAGGTATGAGGTCACTACATGCACATAACCACTGAGAATGCAAAATGACAAGAGGCACAAATGCAATATGGTAAGATGAGCATGACAAAGAAAAGAATAAAACCACATAACCAAACAAGATGAGGCCAAACATGATAAACCCCACAAGAAATGGATGAAGGTCAAGTTGATATATTGCCAAAAATGGACATGATACATCTGGGTGTTACAACCCCCCGCGCCTCGACCCCACCGGCTCGCCTCTGCGCCCTATCGCCATCGCCGACCTCCCCGTCGCCGGAGCCTTTCCCCAGCCGGCGCCTCGCCGTCCATGTCGCCAACGACACCACTCGACTCCGCCCCGCCGCGTCCCCGACGCCTCCGCACCGGGGCCGCCCCGTTTGTGACCGTGCCGTGGCCGGAACCCGCCGGAATGCCTCGTCCCCGTCGCTCGCGTCCCGTCTCTCCATCGCCGGCGCCATCACGCCTCGCCGCCCAACTCCCACCAACGGGGTGAGAACCCTATCCCCTGCTTCCCTCTCTCGTCGTCCGCTCTTGCTCTGCTTCAGCGCCGGTCGCTCCTGCCGCCTGAGTAGCCCTCGCACCGAGGTCACCACGCACTTGCCTCGCTGGCCCGCGCTTAACCCGCGCCCGACGCCACCACTGCGCGCAAGACGCCTATCGCCTCATCGTCCCGCTCCGCCCTGCTACTCATCGCCGCCACTTGCCGCCAGCCTCCACCCGCCGTGGCCTCGCTGCTGCCACCCCCGCCGCCCGCCCCGCGTCGGCGCCCAGCCACACACGGGCGGGCTGCGGCCAGTGCCCGCATGCCCAACGCCCGTAACACGCCTATGCCAGCGCCCGATACGGCCCTTTAGGCCAATGACGACTAGGGCCCACCCCCCTTGAACGTTATAAATAAAAAGAAAGAAATGAATTTATTAAAGATTCAATTAATTAATTAATTAATTAGTGAATTAATTAAGTTAATTAGATCTGTTAAATTAGCTAATCACTTATTAAACTAACTAATAGATTAACTACAGAGTATGACACATGGACCCCATTGGTCAGAATTGACTGATCAATCACGATGGACCCTCCCGGACCCCACCTGTCAGCCTCACATTGCATTCTGTTGTGTACAACTCTGTGTACCCCTAGCATTTTAATATTTTGTTATGAATTAATAATAAATAAAAAATGATTAAAACTTTGATAATTAATATAAAATAAACCGTAACTCGGATGAAAATACTTTGTACATGAAAGTTGCTCAGAACAACGAGACGATTCCGGAAACGCATCCCGTTCGTCCGCCACACCCCCCTAACCTACTGAACTCGCCACATTCCCACTCCGGCTCCTCTGTCCGGAAACACGAAACGCCAGGGATACTTTTTCGGATGTTTTCCCTCTTCACCGGTATCACCTCATACTGCGTTAGGTCAACCCTAGCACCGTGTATCACCATGTTATGCTTTGTGTTGCTTTGATTGCTCTATTATTTATTATGTTCCCCCTCCGTTACTTCTTTCCGGTAGACCCCGAGACTGCCGGCAACCCCCAGATTGACTACGGAGTTGATCCCTCTCTCTTGCGAGAGCAACCAAGCAAGCCCCCCTTGATCACCAGATATCGCCTATTCTTCTCTATCTGCTTGCATTAGAGTAGTGTAGCATATTCTTGTTCTACACTCCTATTACATTGCATATAGCCGTCATTGTTGCTACTGATCATTGATACCTTACCCGCAATCCTAAATGCTTAGTATAGGATGCTAGTTTATCATCATTGGCCCTACATTCTTGTCGATCGCCTTGCTATACTATTGGGCGTGATCACTTGGGAGGTGATCATGGGTATATACTATACATATATACATACTACAGATGGTGACTAAAGTCGGGTCCGCTCGATGAGTACCCGCAAGTGATTCGATGAGGGGCTGAAAGGACAGTGGCTCCATCCCGTAGAGGTGGGCTGGGTTCCCGACGGCCCCGATCACACTTTGTGGCGGAGCGGCAGGCAGGTTGAGACCACCTAGGAGGCAGGTGGGCTGGCCTGTTCGGCGTTCATGAATACTTAACACGCTTAACGAGATCTTGGTATTTGATCTGAGTCCGGCCATTTGGTCTATATGCACTAACCATCTACGCGGGAGTAGTTATGGGTATCCGGCGTCGTGGTATCGGCCAAGCCTTCTAGGCGTCGGCGGCGAAGCGGCGCGCTACGGATTGGAATGTAAGCTGCTCTTGTATTAAGGGGCTAGTTACGCTTTCGGCCGCCCTCGCAGCGTCTTGGTGTGCAATGGGCGATGGGCCTGGACCCTGCGCCATAGGAGTTAGACCGGCGTCTGACCTCTCTGTTAGGCCTAGGTGGGGCTGCGATGTGTTGATCTTCCGAGGCGGGCATGACCCAGAAAGTGGGTCGGCCAAATGGGATCGGCGTGTTGGGTTATGTGGTGCACCCTGGAGGGAAGTTTATCTATTGAATAGCCGTGTCCCTCGGTAAAGGGCGACCGGAGTTGTACCTTCACCTTATGACAACTAGAACCGGATACTTAATAAAACACACCCTTCCAAGTTCCACAGACAACCCGGTGATCGCTTTTCCACAGGCGGAGGGAGGATCGCCGGTAGGATTATGCTATGCGATGCTCTTTGGAGATGCTACTTGGAGATGCTACTTGGAGGACTTCAATCTACTCTCTTCTACATGTTTGCAAGGCGGAGGCTGCGAGCGTAGTCTTCGATAGGACTAGCTATCCCCTCTTATTACGGCATTCTGCAGCTTCGGTCCATCGATATGCCTTCTTACACATATACCCATGCATATGTAGTGTAGTTTCTTGCTTGCGAGTACTTTGGATGAGTACTCACGGTTGCTTTCTCCCCCTTTTTCCCTTTCCTTTCTTTACGGTTGTCGCAACCAGATCTTTGGAGTCCGGGAGCAGACGCCACCGTCGATGGCGACCCCTACTACATCGGAGGTGCCTACTACTACGTGCAGCCCGCGACGACGACCAGAGTAGTTTAGGAGGATCCTGCAGAGGCATGCACCTCTTACGATCTGATCCCGGTTTGTGCTAGCCTTCTTAAGGCAAACTTGCTTAACTTATGTCTGTACTCAGATATTGTTGCTTCCGCTGACTTGTCTATGATCGAGCACTTGTATTCGAGCCCTCGAGGCCCCTGGCTTGTATTATGATGCTTGTATGACTTATTTATGTTTTAGAGTTGTGTTGTGATATCTTCCCGTGAGTCCCTGATCTTGATCGTACACATTTGTGTGCATGATTATTGTATGATTGAATCGGGGGCGTCACAAGTTGGTATCAGAGCCGACTGCCTGTAGGAATTCCCCTTCCACACTCCTTGGCCGAAGTCGAGTCTAGTCACTACAAAACTTTTACTAACATGGATGTGTGTCTTACGGGCACACGTCGCCATTGGGTGGTAGTAGGATCTTTTACTCCTCGACCTATACTCTGGGACTCTGACATCTCTTCTATTCGGGTTAAACGATTTTACTAACTCTGACTCTAGGTTCTCGATAATACTTTCTCACCGGAGAGCCCCTTATTACAGATGATCGTCTGCTGCACCAGAATAATCCAAAGTTATGCTACGATGTTCTCTCGAGACCTTGTGCTTTCGCATTTGCGATTTCCCTCCACCGTCAACCCATGTGGAAAGCCGCATACACTTGCCATTCATACAATCATTTCCCGTTGCTCTTGTTATTACAAGATGCCCCGAAATACTCTCCGTTGTCCCGAGAATCCTTTGAGTTTATTGTGTTGCAGTTCTTTACCGCATGAATACCCCCTACGGATAATTCCTTGCACTTATCGTGTATCTGTTCATCCCCAGTTGTTCGTATGCTTCATAAGATACTCTGAAATACTATCCGATCTTTCGTGAATCCTCTTCAAACTATTGCTCTGCAAATACTTGTCTGCTTGCATTACAGATGCTTCCCATATGTCTAGCGATATTCATTAGTATCCTTTGACACTGTCATTTTGACCCTGTTGATTCAACATGTGAGTGAATGTGCGCAAACATCAATTGATCCTTTTAAATTATCTTTCTGGCTCAGATGTCATTTTGAACATGAGTTGGTTCTTGACCAAACAAATTACCGTCGATTGTGCCCCTAAGTCTACTCAACTTATCCATCCTTACTCAGAGCGTTTGTTTCTGAGCCCTTAATTTGGAAATCATAACTCCTTTGTAGTTGAGCTTGGATTAGTCAGTTGTTTCGATAATCCGATCTCCTTGCTCTCTTTCTTCCTCTAGTTGAGTACCGATACTCATGTCAGCTCCGTTGTGGACCCCAGACCCATTGCTGGGTTGTTATCCGTTGGTATCATTCACATTCTAATAATGTGATTTCTTTCCCTGATACATAATGCCTTTCTTAAATTGTATTCTCTGTCTTGGCAACCATGCTCTACTATCGAGCTTGGTTAATTACTCCTAAAAATTTTGTGGTATATGTTCCTAAGATGCCCGATGGGTTGAACCAATGCCTTACCTAATCTATGTGAGCCCGGAAGATTTCACGGGTCATACTCATCTGGTATTTCACCAGGTAAAACTTTCAACACTAATGCCATTATCGAAACGAGAAGTGAATGTAAGGTTGTGCTTTGGAGAAGTGGGAGTCGACCTTGAACCTTGAGTTCATGCCCATGGACATGATGTAGATCGTATCATTAAAGCTTCTCTTAAATTAATTATTCCCTTGGTATAAGTTCTTATATCTAGGATTTGACCTTTTGCAATCATGGTCCCGACCATGATCTCCTTGAAATACCATTTCTCGTGCAAGTTTAAGCACTTATCTTCTTTAGAGCAATACCCCATTCCAAGCTCTACTTTGGACTGTCGTCAGTATTACCCCGTGGTATCTCGAGATTACCTTGGAACTGCATAACTCCTTATGAGTTCTTCATCAAGTACTACATTCTCACTGATTACAATTTTTCATGGGCTCTGAGTTATTAAACACTCAAAGACATCGATAACTGAACCGAGTCCGCACTATGGTTAACAACTCTTAGTAATCTTCTTTAAGTACGAGTTTGTACCCGATCACGTCATTCCTGGCCTTATCGGCCATATCATTATCGTGCAACTTTTAACTGTGCTACCTGGTCCTTCTTTTCGAAGCACAATTTTCGATGATGAGCTAAGCTTACGTCGACTCTCCTTGTCATATCATTTCACCTTGAACAACAAGCTTGATTCCGAGTTTGTCTCGTATCCGTGGTTTTAATAACTTTTCGCTCCATCCTTCCTTTTGCTTGATGTCGTCGATGAGCGATTATATCTTCATGAAACCTCTCGACAAATGTGTCATGATCATCATCAACATTTTGAGCTCTTCTAGGGTATCAAGAATTCATGATGAGAAATACCATCCTTTCCCTTGATGATTTGTCTTATCATCGACCACTTTATTGCCTTCCATTCAACACAAACTTGTCCGTGTTTTGTGTTATACCTTGAGTTCCTTGCTATCCAGCATTTGATTTTATTTACCTTGGAGTATTACCATCTTTTATTTCAAGGATGCTGTGAGGACTGCTCCACCTCTTAAGGAATTCTTGGTATTGTGATACTTCTCACCCTCACCATTCTTTCTTGGTCCTTGTGTTGATTCTAACCGGGATACCAACACGTGAACCATGCTACTTGGATTCTATACTTCTAGCAACCCTATTGCTTTGAAGTTAATGGTCGACATTTCATTCTTGGACCATTGGTTATCGAATCACCATTCTAACATTGATCTTGCTACCTAAGCCCATATTTCGGGTGCACTTTCAACCAGTGATTAATTGTGTATGTTTCCCTCGAGCATACATCATTATATCATTTGATCTGTTAAATGTTATCTCCTTGTTGACATAATTGTGGAGATCCATCTTTTGGAAATCTTGATGGATTGTCGTTGAGACCATCAGCCACCGCCTCATCCTCTCTTTGATTTAATGATGAACTCTTGTTTCGGAACTCGCTTCCATAGTTCAATTCCTGAGAATCTTACAATGTCATCTCGACAATTTGTGTTGCACCTTTTCTTCTTAGGTATCCTAAGTTTGAGGTATCATGACACCAATCGGATCTGAATCTCGGTTAGATATGATGGTTGGGACAACTTTCCAGGAGTTATGATGTTGGTCCTTTGATGACCCGGTAATATGATGCCATGCCTAGCACACCTGGCGGAGGCTATTGTTATAGATTCCTTTTCAAAAGGCTATCCATTCTTCCATAAGGAAATTGTAAGACTTATTCTAAAAGTTATTCCTGATGGATCCTTTGTGTTTCCAGAGTCTGATCTTCACCTGATGACCATGTCAATGCTATCTCGAAGCATGTATATGGTACTCCGATTTTCAACAAGAACATTTGACGCCCAATGCTAAATGTTTCCTGCTCAATTATCCAAACACCGTTGTATGGGTAATGTCATGAGATTTCTCTCCCCTACTTAAGGAGTTTTCTACATTATATCCTGTCATGGATATCATGCACTTCTTGTCCTTGGGAAGGATATACCCTTGAATAATGTGTTTAAACACATTTTCCTTTCCATTGTTCTGTTTAATTTGATAATCGTATTTTCCTTTCCATTGGCTGGTTTAACGTTTCTTGTGATCTATATGATCTAGCGGTAATATTCTCCTCCTTATGTAAACACCTCGGTGTACAATTACATCGGCAAGACCTGTTACTATTGTTGATGACATTCCGGTAACCACTGATGGACGAGAACTTTGCCTATTGGTCCGCCTCGTTTCAACGAGCAGGAAAATGGTTCTCTTCGTCCCTCGCCATTGGTATCGATGTTGTTGCCGACATAACTGACAGACTACCCTCTGACATGCCTTGCTTACATGATCGTGTAAGGCGTCATTGCCTTCCTACTCTTAACCCACATGGTGGGCCCATAACCCACACTCCACAGATCGAAACCCGACTCTCTGTACAACTCGATTCTAATGGTTATTCCCCACGCTTGGCCAGATTTAATTCATGGGCCACCTTCCTAGTGCTCTATTCTGGTATCGGACGCAATACTTACTCTCGCTGCTCTGAACCCCTTTCTCACTCTGGTTCAGACTTCGAGCAACTATCTATCCGCTTGGAACCTCTTATTGTACCTTCGTACCTCACTCTCGTTGTATTTTATATGTTCAACTCGAGAGATAATCTTATGCTCATTCATGGGTTAACCCTAGATTGTTTCCCTCATAAGCATTCTGTTGTAGCCGAGCTATCCCTTACCTATTCGTAAGAATGTTGGAGTTCCCGAAGAAAATGATGACTTCATCATGATGACCTGAAGCAGAGAAATGAAGACATCAATGTAATGGATCGACCTCTTCGAGAAGAGCAACCAAGACCGAGAAGATCCGTTAGATTTTCCGTAACCCAATCTCTCCCCCCCCCTTACTCCCCTCTTAAATCTCGGGACGAGATTTCTTGTAGTGGAGGAGAATTGAGACGCCCGGGTAGTTAAGCTATAGTAACCCTCTGGTAATGATGCCACGTCACTTCGATTTCTGTTGCTAATCTCGCGTTAGTTCGAAACCGATTCGAATTCAAATTCAAAATCAAGCAAACAATAAAAGTTTTCAAATATTAAAACTAAAATGTTCATCATGTGGCAAATAATCCCTAACTAGTTTTGGTGGTGGAACCAATCTTTTACAAGGTGTTTAAATGCCCTAAACTAATTAAAAACAGTGGCTAAATAATAATTTAATTGCCTTTGAAAGTATAAAAATATTAAACTAACTTAATTTAGGTCCAAACTAGGTTTGGTTGTGGCCTATTTTGATGATACTAATTTAGGTGCTAACTTGGTATTTTAAGGAAACTGAAATAAAATGTAACTAAATTAAAACAAGAAAAGAAACAAAACAAAAACAAAAGGGAAAGGCTAAAATAGTAAAAAACCACCCCACTACCTTTGGGCCTAGGCCAACTGGCCGGCCCAGTTAAACAAGCCCACCAAGCGGCCCAGTAGATGCCCCTCCCTCCTCCATATCCCGCTCCGGGATACCCTAAACCGTATCCCCACTCTCCCGCACGATCCCCCCCCCCCTCACGATCTGGATCGGGATCGACCTAATCCGTCGCCCCCTCCCCCACGACCTCTCACCCCTTCGGATCGCCCCCGTGCGCCTCGACCCCACTGCTCGTCTCTGCGCCCTATCGCCATCGCCGACCTCCCCGTCGCCGGAGCCTTTCCCCAGCCGGCGCCTCGCCGTCCATGTCGCCAACAACGCCACTCGACTCCGCCCCGCCGCGTCCCCGACGCCTCCGCACCGGGGCCGCCCCGTTTGTGACCGTGCCATGGCCGGAACCCGCCGGAATGCCTCGTCCCCGTCGCTCGCGTCCCCGTCTCTCCATCGCCGGCGCCATCACGCCTCGCCGCCCAACTCCCCTGCAACGGGGGTGAGAACCCTATCCCCGCTTCTCTCTCGTCGTCCGCTCTTGCTCTTCCGCGCGCGTCGCGCTCTCGTCGCCCCAGTAGCCCTCGCACCGAGGTCACCACGCACTTGCCTCGCTCGCCCGCGCTTAACCCGCCCGACGCGCCACTGCAGGCGCGCGACGCTTATCGCCTCATCGTCCCGCTCCGCCTCTCATCGCCGCCACTTGCCGCCGCACTCCACCCCGCCGTGGCCTCGCTGCTGCCACCCCCGGCGCCCGCCCCGCGTCGGCGCCCAGCCACACACGGGCGGGCTGCGGCCAGTGCCCGCATGCCCAGCGCCCGTAACCCGCCTATGCCAGCGCCCGATACGGCCCTTTAGGCCAATGACGACCGGGGCCCACCCCCCTTGAACGTTATAAATAAAAAGAAAGAAATGAATTTATTAAAGATTTAATTAATTAATTAATTAATTAATTAGTGAATTAATTAAGTTAATTAGATCTGTTAAATTAGCTAATCACTTATTAAACTAACTAATAGATTAACTACAGAGTATGACACATGGACCCCATTGGTCAGAATTGACCCAGTCAACTGCTTACTGGACCCTCCCGGACCCCACCTGTCAGCCTCACATTGCATTCTGTTGTGTACAACTCTGTGTACCCCTAGCATCTTAATATTTTGTTATGAATTAATAATAATTAAAAAAATTATTAAAACTTTGATAATTAATATAAAATAAACCGTAACTCGGATGAAAATACTTTGTACATGAAAGTTGCTCAGAGCGACGAGGCGATTCTCGATACATAACCCGTTAAATCCGCCACACCCCCTAACTGTCGAACTCGCAACTTTCCCCCTTGGCTCCTCCGTCCGAAACACGAAACGCCGGGGATACTTTTCCGGATGTTTTCCCTCTTCACCAGTATCACCTCATACTGCGTTAGGTCAACCCTAGCACCGCATATCACCATGTTATGCTTTGTGTTGCTCTGATTGCTCTGTTATTTATTATGTTCCCCCTCGTTACTTCTTTCCGGTGACCCAGGCTGCCGGCAACCCCAGATCGACTACGGAGTTGACGATCCTCTCTCTCTGCCAGAGCAACCAGGCAAGCCCCCTTGATCACCAGATATTGCCTATTCTTCTCTATCTGCTTGCATTAGAGTAGTGTAGCATATTCTTGTTCGGTTACTCCTATTACATTGCATAGCTTTGTCATTGTTGCTACAATCATTGATACCTTACCCGCAATCCTAAATGCTTAGTATAGGATGCTAGTTTATCATCATTGGCCCTACATTCTTGTCAGTCTGCCTTGCTATACTATTGGGTCGTGATCACTTGGGAGGTGATCATGGGTATATACTATACATATATACATACTACAGATGGTGACTAAAGTGGAGTACGCTCGATGAGTACCCGCAAGTGATTCTGATGAGGGGCTGAAAGGACGGTGGCTCCATCCCGGTAGAGGTGGGCACGGGTTCCCGACGGCCCCGATTGTTACTTTATGGCGGGCGGCAGGCAGGTTGAGACCACCTAGGAGGCAGTGGGCTGGCCTGTTCGGCGTTCGGATACTTAACACGCTTAACGAGATCTTGGTATTTGATCCGAGTCGGCCATTTGGTCTATACGCACTAACCATCAGCGGGAGTAGTTATGGGTATCCGGCGTCGTGGTATCGGCGAAGCCATCTAGACGCGTCGGCGGCGGCGCTACCGGATTGGAACGTAAGCTTGCTCTTGTATTAAGGGGCTAGTTACGCTTTCGACCGCCCTCATAGCGTGCGGTGTGCAATGGGCGATGGGCCTGCACCCTGCGCCATAGGAGTTAGACCGGCGTCTTGACCTCTCTGTTAGGCCTAGGTGGGGCTGCGGCGTGTTGATCTTCCGAGGCGGGCATGACCCGGAAAGTGTGTCCGGCCAAATGGGATCGGCGTGTTGGGTTATGTGGTGCACCCTGCAGGAAGTTTATCTATTGAATAGCCGTGTCCCTCGGTAAAGGATGACCCGGAGTTGTACCTTCACCTTATGACAACTAGAACCGGATACTTAATAAAACACACCCTTCCAAGTTCCACAGACAACCCGGTGATCGCTTTTCCACAGGGCGACGAGGGGAGGATCGCCGGGTAGGATTATGCTATGCGATGCTACTGGAGATGCTACTTGGAGGACTTCAATCTACTCTCATCTACATCTTTGCAAGGCGGAGGCTGCGAGCGTAGTCTTCGATAGGACTAGCTATCCCCTCTTATTACGGCATTCTGCGATGCAGGTCCATCGATATGCCTTCTTACACATATACCCATGCATATGTAGTGTAGTTTCTTGCTTGCGAGTACTTTGGATGAGTACTCACGGTTGTTTCTCCCCCCCTTTTTTCCCCTTTCCTTTCTTTACGGTTGCCGCAACTAGATCTTTGGAGTCCAGAGCGACGCCACGTCGATGGCGACCCCTACTACCTTGGAGGTGCCTACTACTACGTGCAGCCCGCTGACGACGACCAGGAGTAGTTTAGGAGGATCCCAGGCAGGAGGCCTGCGCCTCTTTTGATCTGTATCCCAGTTTGTGCTAGCCTTCTTAAGGCAAACTTGCTTAACTTATGTCTGTACTCAGATATTGTTGCTTCCGCTGACTTGTCTATGATCGGGCACTTGTATTCGAGCCCTCGAGGCCCCTGGCTTGTATTATGATGCTTGTATGACTTATTTATGTTTTAGAGTTGTGTTGTGATATCTTCCCGTGAGTCCCTGATCTTGATCGTACACATTTGCGTGCATGATTAGTGTACGATTGAATCGGGGGCGTCACACTCGTCGCCGTCGTGGACAGAGCCACTGTGGCTCGAAGACGGGCACACCACCGTGATCCACACCTCACCAGGAGCACGTAGCACGCACCAACGCCTCCCCTAGCGCCCTGCATCCCTAACCCGCCGTTGGCCGAACTCCGGCCGCCGCCTCCCTCGCCGCTGCCGATGCCACAGCTAACCCTAGCTCCTCTGGCTTGATCCATTGGATGCGCACGAGCTCGAGCTCCCTGTAGAACCCCTCCGCGTGTCGAATGGGTGCCGGAGCAGCCGTCCCGGTGTGCCTTCGTCGTCGGTTGACGTCACCGGCGGTTATACTCCGGCGAGCTTATGTGGCCGAGCAATTAGCAGCTAATCCCCCACTAAACAACCCCCTGAGCCAATGACAGATGGGTCCCATGCCCTAATTAACTCCAGCTTTATTTCTGCTTAGATTAGTTATAACCCAACGGGACCCACGCGTCAGCTTTGACTAAGCTGACGTGGCTGTTGACTGGGCCCACATGACAGTGACACTAACCAGCCCCAGACACTGACCAGTGGACCCCACAGGTCAGGTTTGACCTGGACCACAACCCGTTGACTCGCTTATGTCATGCTGGCGTAGTGCTGACGCAGTAATGCGTTTTCTGGAATTAGTTTAATTCTAAATATACAAGAAATTCCAGAAAATGTTCAAAACTTCTAAAATTCATAGAAAATCAACCGTAACTCAAAATGAAATAAATTATATATGAAAAATGATCAGAAAAATCCAATCTATCCATCTATACTGGTTTCATGCATGTTTAAACAACTGAACATTGCTGTTTAGATCAAAACATGATAATGCACTATTTGAATTCATAGTTTGAGTTTGAAGTTGAACCTTTGGTTCAAAATGACTCAAACCACCACGGTTATAGTTGCATTAGGCCAACACATTCATTTTGCCATGTCATGATCATGCATCATATTGTGCATTGCATTGATTGTGTTTTTCCATGTTTGCGATGTTGTCCCTCTCGATAGACGTGGTACCGACGATGAGTTCGATGACACCGATGAAGAACTATATTATCTTCAGAAGTGCCAGGCAAGCAAAACCCCCTTGTTCATTCCGATACTATCCCACTTTCTCGCTCCTGCTCTATTTTACTGCATTAGGACAACAACGATACAACTGTTACTTGTTGCGGTAGTTGAACCCTTTATCCTCTGCATGACTGTCATTGCCACGATAAATAGATGAAACCCACTAGCATGAGTAGGAGTTGTTTGAGCCTGATGTGCCTACTCATTCATGCTTGTTTGTCATGCCTGCTATTTCTTAGAGTTGTGTCAGTCGATTCATCGGGGATGAATTGGAGGTGTGTGAACATGTCCTCTTGTTGAGAGCTAAGTGTGTGAACACGATTTGGTAAAGGTAGCGGTGAGAGGCCATGTAGGAGTACATGGTGGGTTGTCTCATTGCAGCCGTCCTCAGGAACTCAGTTCTGTGTTTGTGATCCATGAACAGCTACTACCACTCATTGGGATCCTTAATTGACCCTCTCGGCTTCTTAATCACCCTTGTTCTCTGTCCAGGAGTTGCAACTAGTTTCTAGTGTTCGTAGTTAGTGCTAGTAGTCTACCAAGTGGCACCCGGTACAGGTGGGCTTGGGACAGACTAGGTGCAGTGGCACGGTGTACCAAGTGGCACCCGGATGGTGGGCTTGGGAACCCTGCTCACATCGTTTGGGGCCGTGAGCGACACCTCGGCCGGATCTCCTTGCGGATGGAACCCGAATAGGCGATAAACCTGGACAAGAAACTTGAGTGTTTAGGTAGGCCATGGCCGACTCCCTCGCCAGGCTTCCGCTTGAAGGTTGCCGAGATACACGAGGTGTACATGGCGGTAAGTGGCGAGAGCGTGTGTGAAGAAGTACACCCCTGCAGGGTTAACATTATCTATTCGAATAGCCGTGTCCGCGGTATAGGACTTTTGGGTTGCCTGTACAGTTCATATACAAGTGAAAGTGGATACTCTAAAATACGCAAGATAAGCGTGAGTGCTATGGATGGCGTTCTTGTAGGGAGACGGGAGCGGATCCATAGTGGTGTATTGCTATGGTGAATATGTGGACTCGTGTGCGCCACCTCAAAAGAGTTACTTGCGAATGTAGTTTAGGATAGCCATCGAGTCAAAGCCGCTTGCTGCGGTTAAACTCCACCACCCCTTTGTTGATAATGATGCATATGTAGTTAGTTCTGATGTAAGTCTTGCTGGGTACATTTGTACTCACGTTTGCCTATTTTATGTTTTTGCAGAGAGACTTCAGTCTCGCTAGTAGTTCTGCTTGGACTTCGGCGTTTAGCTTGTTACCTTAGCTACGATCTTGAGCCCTCGGCAGGATCTAGTAGTTAGTCAGGCTTCTCAGCCTTTTTCATTTATAGTTGTCTGTACTCAGACATGTTAAGTTTCCACTTGTGCTTGACTTGTATGCTCTGAATGTTGGGTCGTGAGACCCATGTTTGTAATATCTCGCTCCTCGGAGCCTATTGAATAAATACTTGAGTTGTAGAGTCATGTTGTGACGCCATGTTGTATTTGCACATATCGAGCATATTGTGTGTATGTTATTGAAATGCTTGGTATGTGTGGGATCTGACTATCTAGTTGTTTATCCTTAGTAGTCTCTCTTACCGGGAAATGTCTCCTAGTGTTTCCACTGAGCCATGGTAGCTTGCTACTGCTCCGGAACACTTAGGCTGGCCGGCATGTCCTTCTTAGTTCCTGTGTCTGTCCCCTCGAGGAAATGTCACGCGATGAATACCGGAGTCCTGTTAGCCCGCTACAGCCCGGTTCACCGAGTCTGCTAGCCAGTGCTACTGACTGGATTCACTCGGATGATGGACACGTTCGATCTTTGGGTCATGGGTGCTGTCCTGTAAGTTTGTGCCACTTTGGGTTTACGACTAGCCATGTCAGCCGGGCTCCTTATCATATGGATGCTAGCGACACTATCATATCGTGTTCCCCAAAAGGCGCAAACGGTCCCGGGCAAAGGTAAGGCGACACCCGTGGGAATACCGTGCGTGAGGCCGCAAAGTGATATGAGGTGTTACATGCTAGATCGATGTGGCATTGAGTCGGGGTCCTGACAGCTTTGGTATATGAGCTTGACTGCTTGTAGGATTACCAAGCCAAACTGGTCGAAGTTGAGTCTAGAAATTCTTTAGTTATATAAGGGAATTGATTGTGGGATGGAACGTAAGGCTCTTTTTACTCCTTTACCTTATGCCCTTCTGATCTGAGTCATCTTATCTTTTCCTACGGGGTTAAGGAACTAGGCTCTCTCCTTCTATCAGGGTCACGTGTTACTAATCCGTAGACTTATAGGATTGTTGGTTTCAAGCCTCAGTTAAGTTCCTACTACTTCCGTATGTTAATTGTTGATCTCGAAACCTTGATATTGTGGTGATCGAGTGGTTATGCCACCATTTTTGTAGCATGTCTCAAATTTTTGAGCATTTACAGCCGTTATGCTGTCCGAGTCATCCCAGGTTTCTAAATAGTCTGATGCATTTGCAAATCCCTCCTCCCGTTCCTGATGTCATTTTGGGCCAGATTAAGCACACTAATCGGTGAGTTGAGGTACTCTATTGCCTCGACATATATGTTGGAGTTAGTATTATGACCCTAGGTGTTTTAGGGAGTCACCTAGTAATCTAGCCATGTTTTGTGCTCCCCAGTGTGATAATTCTGGCCATCATCCTCGAAAGTATTCCGTGATGCCATTTAGTTAGTAGGTATTCTACTCCTGGGTTCTTGACCCAAGATTCACTCTACTTACCTCGTGTTGATAGTGTTGCTCGTACCTTTAGGATATTAGTAACCTTTGCGATAGTCCTCGAGGTCCGTGGTATTTCCTTCTTCCAAATACCATGAACCATTAAGGCAGAAGTTCTTTGAACCAAAATACCACAACCAGAGTACTCTTGAGGAGTTCTCCAGTCATAATTGTGATTCTGCCAGTTCTACCTTTCTGCATGGGTTATCCGGAAGAAATGTTGATCTTCGCTCGACATACTAATCTATGCATCCACAACTCAGGAAAAAAACATATGTTCCTTTGAGTTGTCCCTCTTTAGTTGTTTTCTGGCCCTCGTCCATCGATTGATAGTCAGGAGTAGTTATGTATTCGTGTTCATCGATGCCACTATCCTTGTGGCCCGTCAAACCATTCTATTCCAGAATGACTAGGAGAAACAACTTCCAGTACCTTGTCCATTTCTAGGATTTGGTCAAAGCAGTTGTATTCCGCAGATCAAAATGCCAATCCAGCTTTTGTCCTGTTCTACCTCGGAGTATCACCCTCTTTCATAGCAAGAGTATCGTGAGATTTGCACACCATCCTATGAACTCTTGATACAGTAATACTTCTTGCCATCATTATTCATTCCTCGGTTCCCGTGTTATTGTAACCGGAATGCCGACAAGTGTACCATGATGTGCGAAATCAATACTCCTGGCAACTCCGTTGCTTGGTAGTTAATGGACAATACCCTCATTCTTAGCGTGCTGGTTATTGAATTATCATTCTAAGACTGATCGTGCTACCTAGTCCATTTTTTCTGGTGCACTCTTCGATCAAGAGTTAGGATTGTGCCAATCCCTCACTCTTTTGATCATATCATCTTGCCCTGAAAAGCAAGGTTGTTCTCGAGCTTAGTAACATATTGGTGGTTCGTGATTTTTTGAATATCTTCTCGAAAGTATTACCAGGTTGTTCCCTGACTGTTATGTTGAGCTCGTGATCAAGTTGGTTTCTTGTAAACCACCATTTCTCCAAGAATCTGTGTTGGATACCCTGAGCTAGTTGGTTAAGCTAAACAACAACTTGGAGAGTTGGAAGATAAAAGCTTGCCTAACTTAGTTCGTACCAAAGGGATATTCTTGTGTAGTGTGTGTTGAAGAAAGATGATATCTGCATCGATTGGTCCCTGTGATCAGTTATTGGACCTATTGTCTTATCAATCCTTTGATTTGAGTATGGGCTATCGTCAAGTCGAATCAGAACCAACGATGTTTGTAATGTTGTCTTACTCGTGGTTGAACCCTCAAGCATACGCCATTACATCTTTTGGTCTGACCAATACTATCACCGTGTTCACATGATGGCGGAAGTCCAGTGATATGGAAATTCCGATGAGTTGCTGTTGAGCCCATCAGCAGCATTTTGTCTCCCCCATGACTCATGTTGAACATCAACTTAGTGTTGGAAACTTCTATAAGCATTATCTTCATGTCCCATCCGTGAAGAATATGTTGGATGAAAGAAGTGACTTTCTCTGATTCACGTGCATTTGGTGCAAGTTGCCGCCGTAAGTTCGAGAAAGATTGTTTTTGTTTCCCCCTGGTACCATCCCAAGTCAGTCATGCATGTGCGAAGTATGCTATGGTTTGACAGGCTCGCAACCTTCATTCCATATGTATCCCTAGCACACCAAGCCACTAACTAATTTGTTCAAGGACAAGAAGTTCCTTCATAAGAGCTAATCATGACTTATGTTAGGACTTCGTTTTCCTCAATGATGGTTCCCCACCTGAACTCGGTAGTGTTTGATTATAAGACTACTATGTGGTCATGCTTGTCTAGGACAACATGTTCACATGTATGTAGCAGAAACAGCTCATGTTTTGGAGCTTACTATCGTAGTTCATTTCCCGAGAATCTCGCAACGTCATCTCGTCGGTTTGTGTTGCAAACTTTCATTTCTCTTTCTAGACTTGATGAGTCTGGAATATCATGTTACCAACCAGATCTGAATCTCAGGCAGATATGATGGTTGGAACTTCTCCCAAGAACTATGATATAGGTTCCAGTGAAGTGGACGCACCTAGCTGGAAGCACTATTATTGTAGTATCTTGTTTAAGTCGTTTGGTCACCTCCCATGAGGATCACGCATGACTTATTCTAGAAGTTGATCCTTATGGATTTTGTGCTCCTGAAGTCCGACCTTTTACTTGATGTCCTAGATATCAAACCATATCTATGAATGGGATATACTAGCACATCAAGGAGAACATTAGAAGCGGAGTGCTAAATGTCTCTCGGTCGATCATCCAGATTTTGTTTCCTTGGCCTCGCTAAGGTGAAATCTGAGAAGGTTATCCTCCTTTGCATCTGCATCGTCCATCGTTGTTCATCATGGTAGTCCGTTGTGTTGCCAGGATCCTTGGCACGGATATTGGTAAAACCCTGATGAATATGGAAATGCTCAAGTTCTTGAGGGTACGCGCAAGCAGAATCATTCCTTGCGTTGTCCTCAACAAGGTAGTCCACATCATCCATTCTGGTATGAGTATGCCATTCTTTCGAATTCGTTCACACGATCGTTTGTGATTGCCTTAGGCTGGTATAAAGAATTTCAATGATCTTGTATCAAAAGTAATTCTTTTTGCCACCTAAGGGAATAGTTCTTCGAGACACCTTCCCTGAGGTGCCCCGTTATGGATTCATGGCAATTTCCTCGCTACTTTGAAACCCTCGTCAAATTGTTCCTTCTGTCGCTCCTCATGCATGTTTTGCCTCTCAGCTCCAGAGATGTTTCTATGTCTCATTCCGTGAATTGATCGTGAGTTGCTCGATCTTCGAGAGGATCGAATCTTGTAAAGTTTATTCCTGTCGTCGTGTTGGATGAAGATCTCGAAAGCAAAGATGTCAAGATCAAGATGATGATCGAATCAACGTTCTTATGAAGTGCAACCTAGATCATGAAGTTTGAGCTAGCTTTGTATCCCCTCTGCCTTCTTACCTCACGTCTTGAATCTCGGGACGAGATTCTTGTTTAGTGGGGGTGAGTTGTCATAGCCCTAGCTTAGCCTTTGCTTATCCTTGCATGATCATCATGTCATCATGTCTAAAATTTCATTTAAGTTGAAATGGGGATTGTCCAAACCCTAGCATTAAAGGAATTCACTAGGTTCGCCTGAAATATTTTTAGTAAGTCCAAATGGCTTTCAAAAATGTTCATCATTTATGGAAATCTCAGCAATGGCAGAGGTGATGCACATTTTCCATGATATATTTGGGCTCTGAATTAAATCATACTCTATTTGAATTTGGGCATTTAAATACTATAAAATATTTAAAATGTCCAAATAATCCTAAACTGAAATGTTCCGTGTTGGATATATTCCAAACAGTGTCCATGAGCAGTTTGGTGATTTTTGAGTGTGCCTAAGTATTTTTAATAAAGCCATCAAGTTGCAGAAAAATAGAAAACTGAAACAAAAAGAAAAAAGAGCTTACCTTAACTTACGGACCTCTTTCATCACATGCAGCCCACTTGGCAGCCCAAATTAACCGCCCAGCCCACCAGATGCCCCACCGTCTTCAACCTCCTGCCAAGAGGCGGGGGCGTGTGCCCGACAGCAGCACGGCCACCACCTCCTACTTGCCGCTTCGCCCTGGCGTTCCCTGGCATCGCCACGCAGCACCCTGGACCCCCTGGACCGCTCCCCTCTCTCCCTGCCTCGCCTCTTTCGCTCTCTCTCCCGAAGCCGAGCACGGTTGTCGTTGCCGTCCACTACCACCGCAGCCACCGCCGTCGTTTCGCCTTGCTAGATAGTCCAACGGCTCCGCCTCCTTACGCTGGTCACCTCCACCAACGGACTCGAGCGGACGAGCCTCAAGACGACGCCACCGATCCCTTCTTCGACCTCCACCCGCCGAGATCGCCTGCGACCCCACGCTCGCCTCGTTGCCTCCCCGAGGCTCCTGAGCTGCTCCCCTGGACCGCTGTGAGCTCCTGCTTCTTTCCCCCATGCTCACCCCTCCATTCCCATCCCCTAGCTCCGTCTTCCACCACGGCCGAAGCTCACCGTCGCCGTGCCTCGTTGCCGTCGTGGCCAGAGCCACTGTGGCTCAAAGACGGGCACACCACCGTGCTCCACACCTCACCAGGAGCACGTAGCACGCACCAACGCCTCCCCTAGTGCCCTGCATCCCTAACCCGCCGTTGGCCGAACTCCGGCCGCCGCCTCCCTCGCCGCTGCCGACGCCACAGCTAACCCCAGCTCCTCTGGCTTGCTCCATTCGATGCGCACGAGCTCGAGCTCCCTGTAGAACCCCTCCGCGTGTCGAATGGGCGCCGGAGCAGCCGTCCCGGCGTGCCTCCGTCGTGGTTGACATCACCGGCGGTTATACTCCGGCGAGCTGACGTGGCCGAGCAATTAGCAGCTAATCCCCCACTAAACAACCCCCTGAGCCAATGACAGATGGGTCCCACGCCCTAATTAACTCCAGCTTTATTTCTGCTTAGATTAGTTATAACCCAACGGGACCCACGCGTCAGCTTTGACTAAGCTGACGTGGCTGTTGACTGGGCCCACATGACAGTGACACTAACCAGCCCTAGACACTGACCAGTGGACCCCACAGGTCAGGTTTGACCTGGACCACAACCCGTTGACTCGCTTACGTCATGCTAGCGTAGTGCTGACGCAGTAATGCGTTTTCTGGAATTAGTTTAATTCTAAATATACAGGAAATTCCAGAAAATGTTCAAAACTTCTAAAATTCATAGAAAATCAACCGTAACTCCAAATGAAATAAATTATATATGAAAAATGATCAGAAAAATCCAATCTATCCATCTATACTGGTTTCATGCATGTTTAAACAACTGAACATTGCTGTTTAGATCAAAACATGATAATGCACTATTTGAATTCATAGTTTGAGTTTGAAGTTGAACCTTTGGTTCAAAATGACTCAAACCACCCTGGTTATAGTTGCATTAGGCCAACACATTCATTTTGCCATGTCATGATCATGCATCATATTGTGCATGGCATTGATTGTGATTTTCCCTGTTTGCCGGTATTTGTCCCCTCTCGATAGACGTGGTACCGACAATGAGTTCGATGACACCGATGAAGAACTATATTATCTTCAGAAGTGCCAGGCAAGCAAAACCCCCTTGTTCATTCTGATACTATCCCACTTTCTCGCTCCTGCTCTATTTTACTGCATTAGGACAACAACGATACAACTGTTACTTGCTGCGGTAGTTGAACCCCTTTATCCTCTGCATGAACTGTCATTGCCATAGTAAATAGATGAAACCCACTAGCATGAGTAGGAGTTGTTTGAGCCCTGATGTGCCTACTCATTCATGCTTGTTTGTCATGCCTGCTATTGCTTAGAGTTGTGTCAGGTCTGATTCATCAGGGATGAATTGGAGGTGTGTGAACATGTCCTACTGTTGAGAGCTAAGTGTGTGAACACGATTTGGTAAAGGTAGCGGTGAGAGGCCATGTAGGAGTACATGGTGGGTTGTCTCATTGCAGCCGTCCTCGAGGCCTGAGTTACGTGTTTGTGATCCATGAACAACTACTACCACTCATTGGGATCCTTAATTGACCCTCTCGGCTTCCTAATCACCCTTGTTCTCTGTCCAGGAGTTGCAACTAGTTTCTAGTGTTTGTAGGTAGTGCTAATAGTCTACCATGTGGCACCCGGTACAGGTGGGCTTGGGACAGACTAGGTGCAGTGGCACGGTGTACCAAGTGGCACCCGGATGGTGGGCTTGGGAACCCTGCTCACATCATTTGGGGCCGTGAGCGACACCCCGGCCGGATCTCCTTGCGGATGGAACCCGAATAGGCGATAAACCTGGACGAGAAACTTGAGTGTTTAGGTAGGCCATGGCCGACTCCCTCGCCAGGCTTCCGCTTGAAGGTTGCCGAGATACACAAGGTGTACATGGCGGTAAGTGGCGAGAGAGAGTGTGAAGAAGTACACCCCTACAGGGTTAACATTATCTATTCGAATAGTCGTGTCTGCGGTAAAGGACTTTTGGGTTGCCTGTACAATTGATAGACAAGTGAAAGTGGATACTCTAAAATACGCAAGATAAGCGTGAGTGCTATGGATGGTGTTCTCGTAGGGAGACGGGAGCGGATCCATAGTGGTGTATTGATATGGTGAATATGTGGACTCGTGTGCACCACCTCAAAAGAGTTACTTGCAGTCGTAGTTTAGGATAGCCACTGAGTCAAAGCTGGCTTGCTGCAGTTAAACTCCACCACCCCCCTTTGTTGATAATGATGCATATGTAGTTAGTTCTGATGTAAGTCTTGCTGGGTACATTTGTACTCACGTTTGCCTATTTTATGTTTTTGCAGAGAGACTTCAGTCTCGCTAGTAGTTCTGCTTGGACTTCGACGTTTAGCTTGTTACCTCAGCTACGATCTTGAGCCCTCGGCAGGATCTAGTAGTTAGTCAGGCTTCTCAGCCTTTTTCATTTATAGTTGTCTGTACTCAGACATGTTAAGTTTCCGCTTGTGCTTGACTTGTATGCTCTGAATGGTTGGTCGTGAGACCCATGTTTGTAATATCTCGCTCCTCGGAGCCTATTGAATAAATACTTGAGTTGTAGAGTCATGTTGTGATGCCATGTTGTATTTGCACATATCGAGCATATTGTGTGTATGTTATTGAAATGCTTGGTATGTGTGGGATCTGACTATCTAGTTGTTTATCCTTAGTAGTCTCTCTTACCGGGAAATGTCTCCTAGTGTTTCCATTGAGCCATGGTAGCTTGCTACTGCTCCGAACACTTAGGCTGGCCGGCATGTGTCCTTCTTCGTTCTGTATACGTCCCCTCGGGAAATGTCACGTGATGAATACTGGAGTCTGTTAGCCCTTCTGCCCGGTTCACGAGTCTGCTAGCCCAGTGCTACTGACTGGATTCACTCGATGGTGACACGTTCGATCTTTGGGTCATGGGTGCTGTCCTGTAAGTTTGTGCCACTTTGGGTTTACGACTAGCCATGTCAGCCGGGCTCCTTATCATATGGATGCTAGCGACACTATCATATCGTGTGCCAAAAGGCATAAACGGTCCCGGGCAAAGGTAAGGCGACACCCGTGGGAATACCGTGCGTGAGGCCGCAAAGTGATATGAGGTGTTACATGCTAGATCGATGTGGCATTGAGTCGGGGTCCTGACAGTGCCTAATAGGTATTTGAAAATGTCTAGCAAGACGTGAAGCATAGATACCTCCAAATATGGGGCCTTTTGTACGATTCAGGCTTAGCCGTTTAGCAATGACGGCGCCCATACTAAAACTATTATCTCCAAGCAATACATGTTTAAGAATGATAATATCAGGAACACTAAAGTTTCCACTATTTCCACGACCAATCAAGCATCTACTAGCAAATATGGCAAAGTAGTGTAAAACAAGAAAGTGTATGCTAGAGATTTTCGCCTCAGAACCCTTCTTTGGCTCCTCTACAGCGATAGTGCTAACAAAGCCATCCACATCTTTACGATGGGGTTTCTCTAATTCTCCCTCATAGGGTATCCTACATACCGCGCAAAAATTACGTAAAGACATTTCTCTGAATTCATCATATAAATGAAATGATACTGAAGGCAGTGACTTCTTAGGATAATAATAAAAAATTTGCACGAAAGTATTGGTAAGTAAGAGATACTGATCCATCCGGTCATGGAGGAAATCGGAGAGGTCTGCATTCTCGATCGAAGAATAAAAATCTTCATGAATTCCAGCTTCTTTCAAGAAATTATCACATGGCCATTCACACGACCGTACTTCCGCTAAGCGAGGAAGATTATACTTGGCTTTTTCCTTCTCGTTAGCTTGTTTTTCCTGAGAGCCTTAGCTAGAAGGTCCCCTCAAAAGTTTCCTTAACATTTTTTGAAAATTTCTGAAATTTTAGTAACTTCAAAATAAAAGTGAATAAAACTAAACAAGATTGGTAGCAACTACTCCTACGAGTGCCTAGAGCCTATATCATGCATTGGAATTGCTTGGGACCTCATAAATTTAACATGCAAGCTCAAGAACATGGTCACCTATACAGCAAAAAATTGCAATGAATAAAGCACTAGAACAAAAACTAATTGGACCAATGGAGGAGTCACATACCAAGCAACAATCTCCCAAAGCAGTTTTGTGAATGGAGCTTTGAGCAAGGAGATCAAAAATCGCAGCAAAATGAGCTAGAACTCGTGCTTGAGCTGGATGGGGATTTTTTGGGTAGAAGATGGAGTGTGTGGGTGCTGGCATAAGTGGAGGGGCCACCAGGCCCACGAGAGGCAGGCGCGCCAGGAAGGTGGGCGCGCCCTCCACTCTCGTGGCCTGGTGCTTACCCCTCCTGTAGTGATTTCAGTGCCTAAAATCCTCAAATATTCCATAAAAAATCATACTAAATTTTCAGGGCATTTGGAACAGTTTTATTTTTGGGATATTTTTTATTGCACGGATAATTCGGAAAACAGAGAGATAATACTATTTTTGCTTTATTTATTCTAAATAACAGAAAGTAAAAAGAGGGTACAGAAGGTTGTGCCTTCTAGTTTCATCCATCTCGTGATCATCAAAATGAATCTACTAACATGGTTGATCAAGTCTTGTTAACAAACTCATTCCGAATAACACGGAACCGGAGAAATTTCGAATAACACTAAGTAACCTCAACAGGGATATGAACATCCCCAACAATAAGAATATCATATTTTTTCTTGACAGTAGGGAGAGGAAATTCAAAACCTCAAATAATGATAGTTGGAACTTTTCCAATAGAATTGATGCTATGAACTTGAGATTGTTTCCTCGGAAAGTGTACCGTATGCTCATTACCATTAACATGAAAAGTGACATTGCCTTTGTTGCAATCAATAACAGCCCCTGCAGTATTCAGAAAAGGTTTACCAAGGATAATCGACATACTATCGTCCTCGGGAATATCAAGAATGACAAAGTCCGTTAAGATAGTGACATTTGCAACCACAACAGGCACATCCTCACAAATACCGATAGGTATAGCAGTTGATTTATCAGCCATTTGCAAAGATAGTTCAGTAGGTGTCAAATTATTCAATTCAAGTCTACGATATAAAGAGAGAGGCATAACACTAACACCGGCTCCAAGATCACATAAAGCAGTTCTAGCATAATTTCTTTTAATGGAGCATGGTATAGTTGGTACACCTGGATCTCCAAGTTTCTTTGGTATTCCACCCTTAAAAGTGTAATTAGCAAGCATGGTGGAAATTTCAGCTTCCGGTATCTTTCTTTTATTTATGATGATATCCTTCATATATTTAGCATAAGGATTTACTTTGAGCATATCAGTTAAGCGCATACATAAGAAAATAGGTCTAATCATTTCAGCAAAGCGCTCAAAATCCTCATCATCCTTTGTCTTGGATGGTTTAGGGGGAAAGGGCATGGGTTTCTGAACCCATGGTTCTCTTTCTTTACCGTGCTTCCTAGCAACAAAATCTCTCTTATCATAATGTTGATTCTTTGATTGTGAGTTATCAAGATCAACAGCATGTTCAATCTCTACATCATTGTTTTTGCTAGGTTGAGCATCAACATGAACATTATTATTAACATTATCACTAGGTTCATGTTCATCACCTGATTGTGTTTCGGCATCAGAGATAGAAATATTATTGGGATTCTCAGGTGTGTCTACAACAGGTTCACTAGAAGCATGCAAAGTCCTATCATTTTTCTTTTTCTTCTTTTTAGAAGAACTAGGTGCCTCTAAATTGTTTCTCTGAGAATCTTGCTCGATTCTCTTAGGGTGGCCTTCAGGATACAAAGTTTCCTGAGTCATTCTACCAGTTCTAGTAGCCACTCTAACAGCAAAGTCATTTTTATTATTTAATTCATCAAGCAAATCATTTTGAGCTTTAAGTACTTTCTCATCTTGAGTAGCAACCATAGAAGCATATTTGCTAATGAGTTTGAGTTCACCTTTAACTCTAGCCATATTATCGCTCATGCGTCCTATCTCAAAAGCATTATTCTTTAACTCTCTTCCAACATAAGCATTAAAACTTTCTTGTCTAGCCATAAAGTCATCAAATTCATCTAAGCATGGGCTATGAAATTAGTACAGGGAATTTCAACTTTATCATATCTATAGAGAGAATTTACCTTTACTACATGTGTCGGGTTATCAAGACAATGTGGTTCTTCGACAGGCGGTACATTAAGACCATGTATTTCTTCAATAGGTGGTAAATTCTTAACATCTTCAGCTTTAATACCTTTTCTTTCATTGATTTCTTTGCCTCTTGCATATCTTCAGGACAGAGAAATAGAACACCTCTCTTCTTCGGAGTGGATTTAGGAATAGGCTCAGGAGTCGGCTCAATTGGTTCAGGAGTTGCCTCAGGAATTGGCTTAGGAAGAGTCCAATTATTTTCATTAGTCAACATATTATTCAATAGTAATTCAGCTTCATCGACTGTTCTTACCCTGAAAACACAACCAGCACAACTATCCAAGTAGTCCTTGGAAGCATCGGTTAGTCCATTATAAAAGATATCAAGTATTTCATTTTTCTTGAGAGGATGATTAGGCAAAGCATTAAGTAATCGGAGAAGCCTCCCCCAAGCTTGTGGGATACTCTCTTCTTCGATTTGCACAAAATTATATATTTCCCGCAAGGCAGCTTGTTTCTTATGAGCAGGGAAATATTTAGCAGAGAAGTAATAAATCATATCACGGGACTACACACACAACCGGGAGCAAGAGAATTATACCAAGTCTTAGCATCACCCTTTAATGAGAACAGAAATATCTTAAGGATATAATAGTAGCGAGATTTATCATCATGAGTAAACAGGGTGGCTATCTCATTCAACTTGGCAAGATGTGCCACAACAGTTTCAGATCAAGGCCATAAAAAGGATCAGATTCAACTAAAGTAATAATCTCAAGATCAACAAAGAATTCATAATCCTTATCATTAACACAGATAGATGAAGTAGCAAAAGCAGGGTCAGGTTTCATTCTAGCATTAAGAGATTGTTGCTTCCATTTAGCTAATAACTTCTTAAGATCATATCTATCATTGCAAGCAAAGATAGCTCTAGCAGCTTCTTCATTCATAACATAACCCTTAGGAACAACAGGCAATTCATAATCATTGGGAGAACTTTCATCATCACTATCATCAATAATAGCATCTTCAATAATTTCATTCTCTCTAGCCCTAGCAAGTTGTTCATCAAGAAATTCACCTAATGGCAAAGTAGTATCATGCACAGAAGTAGTTTCATCATAAGTATCATGCATAGCAGAAGTGGCATCATCAATAACATGTGACATATCAGAACTCATAGCAGTAGCAGGTTTAGGTGTCGCAAGCTTACTAATAACGGAAGGCAAATCTAGTGCAGAGCTAGATGGCAGTTCCATACCTCCCCTCGTAGTTGAGGGCAAAATCTTGGTTCTTTCGTCTTTCAAGTTCCTCATAGTGATCAACAGATATAAATCCCAAGTGACTTAGAGAATAGAGCTATGCTCCCCGACAACGGTGCCAGAAATTAGTCTTGATAACCCACAAGTGTAGGGGATCGCAACAGCTTTCGAGGGTAAAGTATTCAACCCAAATTTATTGATTCGACACAAGGGGAGCCAAAGAATATTCTTGAGTATTAGCAGTTGAGTTGTCAATTCAACCACACCTGGATAACTTAATATCTGCAGCAAAGTATTTAGTAGCAAAGTAGTATGATAATAAAGGTAATGGTAGCAAAAGTAATGTTTTTGGGTTTTGTAGTGATTGTAACAATAGCAACGGAAAAGTAAATAAGCGAGGCACAAGATGTGAAAAGCTCGTAGGCAATGGATCAGTGATGGATAATTATGTCGGATGCGATTCCTCATGTAATAGCTATAACATAGGGTGACACAGAACTAGCTCCAATTCATCAATGTAATGTAGGCATGTATTTCGTATATAGTCATATGTGCTTATGGAAAAGAACTTGCATGACATCTTTTGTCCTACCCTCCCGTGGCACCGGGGTCCTAGTGGAAACTAAGGGATATTAAAGCCTCCTTTTAATAGAGAACCGGAACAAAGCATTTGCACATAGTGAATACATGAACTCCTCAAACTACGGTCATCACCGAGAAGTATTCCGATTATTGTCACTTCGGGGTTGTCGGGTCATAACACATAATAGGTGACTATAGACTTGCAAGATAGGATCAAGAACACACATATATTCATGAAAACATAATAGGTTCAGATCTGAAATCATGGCACTCGGGCCCTAGTGACAAGCATTAAGCATAGCAAAGTCATAACAACATCAATCTCAGAACATAGTGGATACCAGGGATCAAACCCTAACAAAACTAACTTGATTACATGGTAAATCTCATCCAACCCATCACCGTCCAGCAAGCCTACGATGGAATTACTCACGCACGGTGGTGAACATCATGAAATTGGTGATGGAGGATGGTTGATGATGATGACGACGACGAATCCCCCTCTCCGGAGCCACGAACGGACTCCAGATCAGCCCTCCTGAGAGAGATTAGGGCTTGGCGGCGGCTCCGTATCGTAAAACATGATGAAACTTTCTCTCTGATTTTTTTCTCCGCGAGACGGAATATATGGAGTTGGAGTTGAGGTTGGTGGAGCCTCAGTGTAACGCCCCGGATTCGACGCGCCAGGTGTCTGCCAGTTATTTGCCGTCGTTGCCATGTCATTTGCTTGCGTGTTGCTCTTTGCCATGTCATGATATGCATTTCATATCATGTCATCATGTGTATTGCATTCGCATACGTGTTCGTCTCATGTATCCGAGCATTTTCCCCGTTGTCCGTTTTGCAATACGGCACTCCTATGTCATCCGGCGTCCCCTTTTGGCCTCTTCTGTTGTGCGGGTGTTAAATGTTCTCGGAATGACCCGAGGTTTGCCAAGCGGCCTTGGTATAGCACCGGTAGACCGCCTGTCAAGTTTCATGCCATTTGGAGGTCGTTTGATACTCCAACGGTTAACCGGGTAACCGTAAAGCCCTCTTTGAGTTGCAGCCCAACACCCCTTCCAAAGTGGCCCAAAGCCCAGCAAACTCCCCTTCATACTCTCGGTCGTTCAATCACGATCGCGTGGCCGAAAACCGCACCTCATTTGGACTCTTCTAGCTCCATCTACCTATAAAACTAGCCCCTCCCACGAAATTCGCGGTCAAATCCTACCCTAACCCTAGCTTCTTCCTCCTCCAGCCGCCGGACATGTCCGCGCCCCACCGGACATGTCCAGCCGCTGCCTGCCGGCCAACCGCGATCCGCCACGTGGCGATCCCCGCCGCTGCCGCCTCCGCCGCCCGAGAACCAAGCGGCCAGATCCGGCCAGCGGGGCTGTCTGCGCCGCCCGCCGCGCCCGTCCCGCCTCCTCCTCCGCGCGCCTCGTCCGGCCGCCGGGCGCGCCGCCGCCCGCCGCTCCGTCCCCGCCGCCAGGCGCCCGCGCCGCCTCTCGAGCCGCGCCTCCCAGCCAGCGCCGCCCGCTCCTCCGCCGCCCGGCGCTTCGCCCGTAGCGCCGCTTGAGCCAGCGGCTCGCCGCCGTCCCCTCGCCGTCCTCCTCCGCTCCGGCCAGCGCGCCACCTCGCCGGAGGAGCTCGCCGGAGCCGCCGCCCTCGCCAGATCTGGGAGTGGGATCAGATCCACCCACTCCGCCAACCAAACGCTTTCCCGTGCCCGGATCCGCTCCGTCCTGGGATCTCCTCGTCCCGGGTTGACTTTTCCCGGAGGTATAAAATTCCCCTAAGTCCCAGATTTTTGTCATAATCATGCCATGTTCATCGCATTGTATCTCTGCATCCGTAGCTCCGTTTTGCGCGTATAATATGTCAAATTGTTCGTCTCGACGAGTACTTCATTTCATCCATTGCATCATTTTCTTTTGAGCTCATCTTGATGCCCGAAATGCTGTTGGAAGAGTGCATGTTGATGTTAATCTGCTGAAACTGTTATAACTTGCTCATGTATCATTTTTGCCATGATTGATGTGTGCATCCTATGAGGTTGATGTCTACATGTATGTTGATCTATGCCATGCCATCTTTCCAGTGGTGCCAACCATGTATTATTGTGAGTTGTGTGCTGAGTGCATCAAGCTTGTTAAGTAGGGTAGTTGCTGTTGCTGTTTTCCTAACAAATTCTGTTATATTTTGTTGCTATGTTAACATGCTTCTACTAGTCATTTCGTGCATAATCTGGAGATGCTCTATAAACATGTTTTGATCTACATGTCTTGCTCTATCCATTCATGCCCTTGGTTGCAATTATAGCCTGCTGAAACATGTTGTTATCTTGCTCCATAGTTGCTTGATAATGTTGCTGTCAGCCTGTTAACATTAAGTTCACTTGTTCCCATGTGTTTTGCTAGTGATCCATGCACCCTATGAACTTGCTCTTGCCATGCTTAGCTTCACAAACATGCCTTCTTACTGTTGGTTGCCTTGCCATGCCATGTATTGCTCTGTGGTGAGTGGTTCAAGCTCACGAACATGCCTACTTATTGTTGTTCCTGCCATGTTTGAATATGTAATATAACTTGCCATGTTTACTTGGGTTCCATCTTATCTTCTGATCCTTTTTGGCTCATGGTCAGTAAGGGACTTTTGATCTATGCATTTAGTAGTATCATGCCATGCCTTTGTTTGCCATGATAAGCTCCTGTAACATGTTGTTTGATAGCTCTAAACATTGCAACCTGATGTTATTTCTGCCAAGTCTGAAACTGTTATTATTTGCAATCTTTCCATGTGTGTTTGAGCATGTTCTAGTGATTTCTGGAGATAGCTCAGTGTTCATGTTTTGTTGTGCTTTACCTGTACTTCATGCCCATGCCTTTTGTTATTATGTTGGGGTGCTGTAGCATGTTGTTTTGATGCTTGCAAGATACCTAGTTGTTGTTTTGGACAGATTGTTGTTATGACTTGTATAGAGTGTATGTGTTGCACCGTTGCTCCGTTTTGAGTGTGCTCTATATGAAACTTGCTTGTTTTTGCATGTAGCTTCATATTATCATGTTGCATCCTTGTTTTGAGGTGTTTGCTTGATGTTTGTATGCATTTTACATCAATGCCATGCTTAACTTGTTTTGCTCATATCTTCTAGGCCATAGCTCCGAATCTAATGAACTTTATATGTAACTTGACTAAAATCTCGTGTAGATCATCTTGGTGCATCTTAACTTGCTGTTTAACAACTTCAACTTAAGGTTTATTCAGTTCTGGACCAATTTCGAAATTTGCATATGAGGACTTACCAGAATTGTTATATGTTGTTTCCGGCCTCATTTAAACTTGCCTTGATGTGTTGCTCTTGTATGCATCATCTCTTGCCATGAGTAGCCTCATCTAGCTTTCTCATGCATCATGCTTGTTGTGCATCATGTCTTGTCTATGTGTGGTGTGTTTACCATGTTGTGTGCTTCTTCTCGATAGTTCCGTTTACGTTGCGATCGTGAGGATGCGTTAAATCACGTGTGGTTCGTCTTCGTGGCTTCATCTTCTTCATGGACTCGTTCTTCTTCCTTGCAGGATTTCAGGCAAGATGACCGCTACCCTGGATCTCACTACTATCATTGCTATGCTAGTTGCTTCGTTCTATCGCTATGCTGCGTTGCCCATCTGTTGCTCATCAAGCCTCCCAAATTGCCATGAACCTATAACCTTTGACACCATTCCTAGCAAACCATTGTTTGGCTATGTTACCGCTTTGCTCAGCCCCTCTTATAGCGTTGCTAGCTGCAGGTGAAGTTGAAGATTGCTCCATGGTGGACAGGGTTATGTTGGGATATCACAATATCTCTTATATTATCAATGCATCTATATATTTGGTAAAGGGTGGAAGGCTCGGCCTTATGCCTGGTGTTTTGTTCCACTCTTGCCGCCCTAGTTTCCGTCATACCGGTGTTATGTTCCCGGATTTTGCGTTCCTTACGCGGTCGGGTGATTTATGGGACCCCCTGACGGTTCGCTTTGAATAAAACTCCTCCAAAGAAAGGCCCAACATTGGTTTTACCATTTGCCTCACCACCACCTATATTTCCCTTGGGAGTAATTAACCCAAGGGTCATCTTTATTCAGCCCCCGGCCAATGCTTGTCTAAGTGTTGGTCCAAACTAGAAACCCTTTAGCGCGCCCCCTCAAGGAAACTTGAGGTCCGGTTTTAGTTATGCGGAATGCTCATCCGGTCGTGGCACGAGGCGAGATCTGCAGCAGCTACTATCGAGGATGTCGGCACGCCGGGAGGTCTTCTGGTCTTGTTTTACCATTGTCGAAATGTCTTGTAAACCGAGATTACGAGGCGATCGGGTCTTCTGGGAGAAGGTCTATTCCTTCGTTGATCGCGAGAGCTTGTCATGGGCTAAGTTGGGACACCCTGCGGGGTTTAAACTTTCGAGAGCCGTGCCATGGGTTATGTGGCAGATGGGAATTTGTTAATGTCGGTTGTAGATAACTTGACACTAGATCCGAATTAAAACGCATCAACCGCGTGTGTAGCCGTGATGGTCTCTTCTCGGCGGAGTCCGGGAAGTGAACACGGTTTCTGTGTTATGTTTGACGTAAGTAGGTGTTCAGGATCACCTCTTGATCATTACTAGTTGACGACCGTTCCGCTTGCTCTCTTCTCGCTCTCATTTGCGTATCTTAGCCACCATATCATGCTTAGTCGCTGCTGCAACCTCACCACTTTACCCCTTCCTTTCCCATTAAGATTTGCTAGTCTTGATACCCATGGTAATGGGATTCTTTGAGTCCTCGTGGCTCACAGATTACTACAACAACAGTTGCAAGTACAGGTTATGCGATGATCATGACGTGAGAGCGATGCTTGCTTTGAGTTCTTCTTCTGCTTCTTCGATCAGGGGATAGGTTCCAGGTCGGCAGCTTGGGCTAGCAGGGTGGATATTGTTTGACTTTCTGTTTATGATTCATCCGTAGTCGGATGTTGTTCTTGTATGTTGTATTGTTGTATTCATGTGGCATTGTATGCCTTATGTATGTATCCCCATCTATTATGTATTGTTGATGTAATGATATACACCTTGCAAAAGCGTTTCAATATGCGGGTCTATCCTTGGTGGGACCTTCGAGTTCCTTTTGGATAGGGTTGCATATTGGGCGTGTTTCTCGAGGGCCCACGAGGTAGCGGGCGCCCGGGGAGGCGCGCCCCACCCTCGTGAACAGGTGTGGGCCCCTGGTCTTGATTCTTCGCCATATTTTTATATTTTCCAAAAAGTGCCTCCGTGGATTTTCAGGACATTCCGAGAACTTTTGTTTTCTACACATAAAACAACATCATGGCAGTTCTGCTGAAAACAGCATCAGTCCGGGTTAGTTTCATTCAAATCATGCAACTTAGAGTCCAAAACAAGGGCAAAAGTGTTTGGAAAAGTAGATACGTTGGAGACGTATCAATGCACACCCACTTAGTTTCTTTTGTTGAGCTTTCATACATTTATAGCTCTAGTGCATCCGTTGCATGGCAATCCCTACTCCTCATGTTGACATCAATTGATGGGCATCTCCATAGCCCGTTGATTAGCCTCATCAATGCGAGACTTTCTCCTTTTTTGTCTTCTCCACACAACCTCCATCATCATATTCTATTCCACCCATAGTGCTATATCCATGGCTTACGCTCATGTATTGCGTGAGAGTTGAAAAAAAGTTGAAGCGCGTTAAAAAGTATGAACCAATTGCTTGGCTGAAACCGGGGTTGTGCATGATGGGAGTATTTTGTGTGACAAAAATGAAACATAACCTAACTATATGATTTTGTAGGGATAAGCTTTCTTTGGCTATGTTATTTTGATAAGACATGATTACTTGTTAGTATGCTTGAAGTATTACTATTTTTTTGTTAATATGAACTTTTATCTTGAATCATTTGGATCTGAACATTCATTCCACAAGAAAGAAAATTACATTGAGAAATATGCTAGGTAGAATTCCACATAAAAAATTCTGTTTTTATCATTTACCTACTCGAGGACGAGCAGGAATTAAGCTTGGGGATGCTTCATACGTCTCCAACGTATCTATAATTTTTGATTGTTCCATGCTATTATATTACCTGTTTCGGATGTTTATGGGCTTTACTATACAATTTTATATTATTTTTGGGACTAACCTATTAACCGGAGGCCCAGCCCAAATTGTTGTTTTCTTACCTATTTTAGTGTTTCGAAGAAAAGGAATATCAAACGGAGTCCAAACGGAATGAAACCTTCGGGAGAGTTATTTTTGGAACGAAAGCAATCCGGGAGACTTGGAGTAGACGTCGAGGAAGCTTCGAGGAAGCCACGAGGGTCCAGGGCGCGCCCTACCCCCCTGGCACGTCCCCCCACCCTCGTGGGCCCCTCGTGGCTCACCTGACCGACTTCTTTCGCCTATATATATACATATACCCTGAAAACATCGGGGAGCACCATAGATCGGGAGTTCCGCCGCCGCAAGCCTCTGTAGCCACCAAAAACCAATCGAGACCCTATTCCGGCACCCTGCCGGAGGGGGGATCCCTCACAGGTGGCCATCTTCATCATCCCGACGCTCTCCATGACGAGGAAGGAGTAGTTCACCCTCGGGGCTGAGGGTATGTACCAGTAGCTATGTGTTTGATCTCTCTCTCATGTTCTTGATTTGGCACGATCTTGATGTATCGCGAGCTTTGCTATTATAGTTGGATCTTATGATGTTTCTCTCCCTCTACTCTCTTGTAATAGATTAAGTTTTCCCTTTGAAGTTATCTTATCGGATTGAGTCTTTAAGGATTTGAGAACACTTGATGTATGTCTTGCATGTGCTTATCTGTGGTGACAATGGGATATTCACGCGATCTACTTGATGTACGTTTTGGTGATCAACTTGCGGGTTCAGTGACCTTGTGAACTTATGCATAGGGGTTGGCACACGTTTTCGTCTTGACTCTCTGGTAGAAACTTTGGGGCACTCTTTCAAGTTCTTTGTGTTGGTTGAATAGATGAATCTGAGATTGTGTGATGCATATCGTATAATCATACCCACGGATACTTGAGGTGACATTGGAGTATCTAGGTGACATTAGGGTTTTGGTTGATCTGTGTCTTAAGGTGTTATTCTAGTATGAACTCTATGATAGATTGAACGGAAAGAATAGCTTCGTGTTATTTTACTACGGACTCTTGAATAGATCGATCAGAAAGGATAACTTTGAGGTGGTTTCGTACCCTACAATAATCTCTTCGTTTGTTCTCCGCTATTATTGACTTCGGAGTGACTCTTTGTTGCATGCTGAGGGATAGTTATATGATCTAGTTATGTTATTATTGTTGAGAGAACTTGCACTAGTGAAAGTGTGAACCTTAGGCCTTGTATCCTAGCATTGCAATACCATTTGTGCTCACTTTTATCATTAGTTACCTTGCTGTTTTTATAATTTCATATTACAAAAACCTATATCTACCATCCATATTGCACTTGTATCACCATCTCTTCGCCGAACTAGTGCACCTATACAATTTACCATTATATTGGGTGTGTTGGGGACACAAGAGACTCTTTGTTATTTGGTTGCAGGGTTGTTTGAGAGAGACCATCTTCATCCTACAACTCCCACGGATTGATAAACCTTAGGTCATCAACTTGAGGGAAATTTGCTACTGTCCTACAAACCTCTGCACTTGGAGGCCCAACAACATCTACAAGAAGAAGGTTGTGTAGTAGACATCAATCATGTTTTGCTCGCGGAAGAGATTTAGTCAACGGGTCTGCCACGTTCAGATCCTTATGTACTTTGCAAAGTTCTATGTCTCCATCCTTAACATAATTACGAGTGGAGTTGAAGCGGTGCTTGATGTGCTTGGTTCACAAAAGATAGTAATTGGATCCGATGCACTAGGTATTACACCCAGATCGGATATGAACTCCTTCATCCAGACTCTTTCTTGCACTGCTTCTGAAGTAGCTATATACTCCACTTCACATGTAGATCCTGCCATGACGCTGTGCTTGGAACTGCACCAACTGACCATTCCACCATTTAATATAAATACGTATCCGGTTTGAGACTTAGAGTCATCTGAATCTGTGTCGAAACTAGCATCGACGTAACCCTTTATGACGAGCTCTTCATCACCTCCATAAACAAGAAACATGTCCTTAGTCCTTTTCGGGTACTTCAGGATATTCTTGACCGCTGTCCAGTGATCTACTCCTGGATCACTTTGGTACCTCCTTGCCAGACTTATGGCAAGGCACACACACCAGGTCTGGTACATAGCATGGCATACATTATAGAGCCTATGGCTGAGGCATAGGGAATGAATTTCATCCTTTCTCTTTCTTCTGCTGTGGTCGGGCTTTGAGTCTTACTCAATTTCACACCTTGCAATACAGGCAAGAACCCTTTCTTTGACTGATCCATTTTGAACTTCTTCAAAACTTTGTCAAGGTATGTACTTTGTGAAAGTCCTATTAGGCATCTTGATATATCTCTATAGATTTTGATGCCCAATATGTAAGCAACTTCATCGAGGTCTTTCATTGAAAAACTCTTTTTCAAATATCCTTTTATGCTTTCCAGAAATTCTTTATCATTTCCAATCAATAATATGTCATCCACATATAATATCAGAAATGCTGCAGAGCTCCCACTCACTTTCTTGTGAATACAAGCTTCTCCGTAAGTTTGTATAAAACCAAAAGATTTTATCACTTCATCAAAGCCAATATTCCAACTCCAGATGCTTGCACCAGTCCATAGATTGATCGCTGGAGCTTGCATACTTTGTTAGCATCCTTAGGATTGGCAAAACCTTCTGGTTGCATCATATACAACTCTTCCTTAACAAACCCATTAAGGAATGTCTTGACATCCATTTGCCCGAGCTCATAATCATAAAATGCGATAATAGCTAACATAATTTTAACAGACTTAAGCATCGCTACGGGTGAGAAAGTCTCATCGTAGTCAACCCCTTGAACTTGTTGGAAACCTTTTGCGACAAGTCAAGCTTTATAGACGGTGACATTACCATTGACATCTGTCTTCTTCTTAAAGATCCATTTATTCTCAATGGCTTGCCATTCATCAGGCAAATCCACCAAAGTCCATACTTTGTTCACACACATGGATCCTATCTCGGATTTCATGGCCTCAAGCTATTTGTTGGAATGCGGGCTCATCATAGCTTCTTCATAGTTCATAGGTTCGCTATTGTCTAACAACATGACTTCCAGGATTGGATTACCATACCACTCTGGTTCGGAACATACCCATGTCGACCTGAGCATGCCTTGTTAGGGAACACGGTAATTTCAAAAAAAAATCCTACGATCATGCAAGATCTATCTATGTGATGCATAGCAATGAGAGGGAAGAGTGTGTCCACGTACCCTCATAGACCGAAAGCGGAAACGTTATGACAATGCGGTTGATGTAGTCATACGTCTTCATGATCCGACCGATCTTAGCACCGAACATACGGCACGTCCACGATCAGCACACGTTCAGCTCGGGGACGTCCCTCGTACTCTTGATCCACTTGAGGCCAAGGGAGAGTTTCATCAGCACGACGGCATGGTGATGGTGATGATGAAGTAACCGGCGCAGGGCTTCGCCTAAGCACTATGACGATATGACCAAGGTGTGTAACTGTGGAGGGGGCACCGCACACGGCTAAACAATGTCAACTTGTGTGTCTATGGGTGCCCCCCTCCCCCGTATATAAAGGAGTGGAGGAGGGGGAGGGCCAGCCCTCTATGGCGCGCCCTGGAGGAGTCCTACTCCCATCGGGGGTAGGATTCCCCCCTTCCCTAGTTGGACTAGGAGAAAAGGAAGGGGAAGAGAGGGAGGAAGGAAAGGGGGGCACCCCCCCACCCCCACCCAATTCGAACTGGGCTTGGGGGGCGCGCCCTCCACCTGACCGCCTCCTCATCTCTCCCACCATGGCCCAATAAGGCTCATATACTTCCCGGGGGGGTCCGGTAACCTCCCGGTATTCCGGTATATGCCCGAACTCACCCGAAACCATTCCAATGTCCAAACATAGGCTTCCAATATATCAATCTTTATGTATCGACCATTTCGAGACTCCTCATTATGTCCGTGATCACATCCGAGACTCCGAACTACCTTTTGTATATCAAAACACATAAACTCATAATACCAATCGTCATCGAACGTTAAGCGTGCGGACCCTGCGGGTTCGAGAACTATGTAGACATGACCGAGACACGTCTTCGGTCAATAGCGGAACCTGGATGCTCATATTGGTTCCTACATGTTCTACAAAGATCTTTATCGGTCAAACTGCATAACGACATGCGTTGTTCCTTTTATCATCGGTATGTTACTTGCCCGAGATTCGATCGTCGGTATCTCAATACCTAGTTCAATCTTGTTAACGGCAAGTCTCTTTACTCGTTCCATAATACTTCATCTCGCAAGTAACTCACCAGTCACAATGCTTGCAAGGCTTATAGTGATGAGTATTACCGAGAGGGCCCAGAGATACCTCTCCGAAACATAGAGTGACAAATCCTATTCTCGATCTATGCCAACCCAAAAAACACCTTCAGAGACACCTGTAGAGCACCTTTATAATCACCCATTTACGTTGTGACGTTTGGTAGCACACAAAGTGTTCCTCCGGTATTCGAGAGTTGCATAATCTCATAGTCTGAGGAACTTATATAAGTCATGAAGAAAGCAGTAGCAATGGAACTAACACGATCATAATGCTAAGCTAACGGGTGGGTCATGTCCATCACATCATTCTCCTAATGATGTGATCCCGTTCATCAAATGACAACACATGTCTATGGTTAGGAAACATAACCATCTTTGATTAACGAGCTAGACAAGTAGAGGCATACTAGGGACTATAGGTTTTGTCTATGTATTCACACATGTACTAAGTTTCCGGTTAATACAGTTCTAGCATGAATAATAAACATTTATCATGAATTAAGGAAATAAATAATAACTTTATTATTGCCTCTAGGGCATATTTCCTTCACGCCTAGGGGCCCAAGAGTGCCCTGGTGGGCTGTGCCCACCTCAGTGGCCTCCCGCACCACCTCTTTGCTCTATAAATACCCCAATATTCCAAAAACCCTAGGGGAGTCGAGAAACACAATTACAGCTGCCGCAAGTTCCAGAAACCACAGATCCAATCTAGACACCATCACGGAGGGGTTCATCATCCTCATTGGTGCCTCTCCGATGATGCGTGAGTAGTTCATTGTAGACCTACGGGTCCGTAATTAGTAGCTAGATGGCTTCCTCTCTCTTTTGATTCTCAATACAATGGTTTATTGGGGATCTATTTGATGTAACTCTTTTTGCAGTGTGTTTGTTGGGATCCGATGAACTTTGAGTTTATGATCAGATCTATATTTTTATCCATGAAAGTTATTTGAGTTCTTTGATCTCTTATATGCATGATTGCTTATAGCCTCGTATTTTTCTTTGAATCTTTGGTTTAGTTAGGCCGACTAGATCGATTTTTCTTGCCATGGGAAGAGGTGCTTTGTGATGGGTTCGATCTTACAGTGCTCGATCCCAGTGTCAGAAGGGGAAATGACACGTATGTATCGTTGCTATTAAGGATAACAAGATGGGGTCTATTCCTACATGAATAGATATTTTCTACATCATGTCATCGTTCTTATTGCATTACTCCATTTCTCTATGAACTTAATACACTAGATGCATGTTGGATAGCGGTTGATGGGTGGAGTAATAGTAATAGATGCAGGCAGGAGTCGGTCTACTAATCTTGGCGTGATGCCTATATAATGATCATTGCCTGGATATCGTCATAATTATTTGAAGTTCTATCAACTGCCCAATAGTAATTTGTTTACCCACCATATGCTATTTTTCTCGAGACAAGCCACTAGTGAAATCTACGGCCCCGGGGTCTCTTCTTTATCATATTACGGAGTTTTAGTCATCTTGCCTATGAGTCATGGTTCACATGTCTCAAATGATTCATAATCAAGAGATTTTGAAAGTCCATTAGCATGGAGTTTCTTCACGCGCTTTACAGCAATATGACCTAAGCAGATGTGCCACAAATATGTGGTACCATCATTATTAACTTTGCATCTTTTGGCATCAATATTATGAATATGTGTATCACTATGATCAAGATTCAACAAGAATAAACCATTCACAAGGGGTGCATGCCCATAAAAGATATTACTCATAAAAATAGAACAACCATTATTCTCTGACTTAAACAGATAACAGTCTTGCAATAAACAAGATCCAGATATAATATTCATGCTCAACACAGGCACCAAATAAACTAATACCGAAGGTAGATGTAGAGGTAGCGTGTCGAGGCGATCACATCAACCTTGGAACCATTTCCGACGCGCATCATCACCTCGTCCTTAGCCAGTCTTCGTTTATTCCGAGCTCATGTTTCGAGTTACAAATATGAGCAACCGAACCAGTATCAAATACCTAGGCTCTACTATGAGCACTAGTAAGGTACACATCAATAACATGTATATCAAATATACCTTTGTTAACATTGCCAGCCTTCTTATCTGCCAAGTACTTGGGGCAGTTCTGCTTCCAATGGCCATTCCCCTTGCAGTAGAAGCACTCAGTCTCAGGTTTGCGTCCAGCCTTGGGTTTCTTCACGAGAGCGGCAACTACTTTACCGTTGTTCTTGAAGTTCCCTTTATTTCCCTTGCCTTTCTTGAAACTAGTGGTCTTTTTAACCATCAACATTTGATGATCCTTCTTGATTTCTACCTCTGCGGCCTTAAGCATTGCGAAGAGCTCGGGAAGTGTTTTCTCCATCCCTTGAATATTATAGTTCATCACAAAGCCCTTATAGCTTGGTGGCAGTGATTGGAGAATTCTGTCAATAACTGAGTCATCTAGAAGATTAACTCCCAACTGAGTCAAGCGGTTGTGCAACCCAGAAATTCTGAGTATATGCTCACTAACATAACTGTTCTCCTCCATTTTACTGCTAAATAACTTGTCGGATATGTCATACCTCTCAACCCGGGCATGAGCTTGAAATACCAATTTCAGCTCATGGACCATCTCATATGCTTCGTGGTGCTCAAAACGTCTTTGGAGCCCCGGTTCTAAGCCGTAAAGCATGGCACACTGAACTATCAAGTAGTCATTAGAACATGCCTCCCAGATGTTCACAACATCCATAGACGACGCTGGAGGGGGTGCGTCACCTAGCGATGCATCAAGGACATAAGCCTTCTGTGCAACTGATATGTCTCCAACGTATCTATAATTTATGAAGTATTCATGATGTTATATTATCATTCTTGGATGTTTTACAATCATTTTATATCAACTTTATATCATTTTTTGGGACTAACCTATTGACATAGTGTCCGGTGCAAGTTGCTGTTTTTTTTTGCTTGTTTTTTTACTTCGCAGGAAATCAATATCAAACGGAGTCCAAACGCAGCGAAATTTTTTGGAGATTTTTTTGGGACCAAAAGACCCAGGATGGGCTAAAAAGTACCAAAGCGGAGGCCCGAGGTGGGCACAACCCACCTGGGTGCGCCCAGGAGCCCAGGCGCGCCCAGGGGGGTTGTGCCCCCCTCCGTGACCTCCCGCACCGCCTTTTCACCCTATAAATTGCCAAATATTCCAAAACCCCTCTGGGTAACCGTTCAGCCGCCGCAAGCCTCTGTTGCCACAAAAAAGCAATCTAAACCCCATTCCGGCACCCTGTCGGAGTGGGAAATCATCACCAGAGGCCATCTTGATCATCCCGACAGCCACCATGATGAGGAGGGAGTAGTCCACCCTCGGGGCTGAGGGTTTGTACCAGTATCTATGTGTTTAATCTCTCTTTCTCTCTCATGTTCTTGAGATGTCATGATCTTGATGTGTCGCGTGCTTTGTTAATATAGTTGGATCATATGGTGTTTTCCCCTCTCTATCTTGTTGTGAATTGAGTTTTCCCTTTGAGATTTCATTTTATCGGATTGAATATTTTTATGAATTTAAGAACACTTGATGTATGTCTTGCTATGAATACCCGTGGTGACAATGGGGTATCATATTGATTCACTTGATATATGTTTTGGCACTCAACTCGTGGATTCCCGAGGTGACATTGGGGTAATCTATGCATAGGGATTGATGCACATTCTTGTCTTTGTTTCTCCGGTAAAAATCTTGGGGCACTCTTTGAGGTTCTTTGTGTTGGATTGAGTATTATGAATCTGAAATTCGTTTGATGCATATCGTATAATCAACTCACGGATACTCGCGGTGACATTAGAGTTGGTTGATGTGTATCATATGGTGTTATTTTAGTACGAACTCTTGGTTAGATCGATCGGAAAGAATAGCTTGGTGTTATTTTAGTACGAACTCTAGGATAAATTGATCGGAAAGAGTAGCTTTGAGGTGGTTTCGTACCCTACAAACAATTTCGTCTTATGTTCTCCGCTAGATAGGAACTTTGGAGTGATTCTTCATCACACGTTGAGGGATGGCTATATGATCCAATTAGATTAGTAGTGTTGAGAGATTGCACTAGCGAAAGTACAGACCCTAGGCCTCATTTTCAAGCATTGCAATACCGTTTGTGCTCCATTTTATCAATTGCTACCTTCTGTTTTTATTGTTACTATTACAAAAATCAATATCTACTATCATTAGTACATTTGTATCACCATCTCTTCGCCGAACTAGTTCACCTATACAATTTACCATTGTATTTGGTGTGTTGGGGACATAAGAGATTTTTTATTATTTGGTTGTAGGGTTGCTTGAGAGAGACCATCTTCATCCTACGACTCCTACAAATTGATAAACCTTAGGTCATCCACTTGAGGAAAATTGCTACTGTCCTACAAAACTCTGCGCTTGGAGGCCCAACACATGTCTACAAGAATAAAGTTGCATAGTAGACATCAAAAACAATGAGGATAATCCTCAAGTTACGGGCCCAGTCCACATAGTTGCTTCCATCATCTTTCAACTTAGCTTTCTCTAGGAACGCATTAAAATTTAGGGGAACTACAGCGCAGGCCATTGATCTACAACACAAATTTTGCAAATACAATTAAGACTAAGTTCATGATAATTTAGTTCAGTTAATCAAATTACTAATTAACTCCCACTTAAATCAACATCCCTCAAGTTGTCTAAGTGACACATGATCCAAATCAACTAACCCATGTCCGATCATCACGTGAGATGGGGTAGTCATCAATGGTGAAAATCTTCATCTTGATCACATCTACTATATGACTCATGTTTGAACTTTCGGTCTCCTGTGTTCCGAGGCCATGTCTATACATGCTAGGCTCGTCAAGTTTAACCCAAGTATTCTGCATGTGTAAAATTGGCTTACACCTACTGTATGCGAACGTAGAGTCTATCACACCTGGTCATCACGAGTTGCTTCAAAACGACAAACTTTTGCAATGGTGCATGATATGTCTCCAACATATCTATAATTTTTTATTGTTCCATGCCGTTATATTATCATTCTTGGATGTTTTACAATCATTTTATAGTAACTTTATATCATTTTTTAGGACTAACTGATTAACATAGTGCCCAGTGCCAGTATTTTTTGCTTGTTTTTTACTTCACAGAAAATTAATACCAAATGGAGTCCAAACGTAGTGAAACTTTTTGGAGAATTTTTCTGGTCCAGAAGACACAGGATGGGCCAAAGAAGTACTAGAGGGGTGCCCTGAGGGGGGCACAACCCACCTGGGCGCGCCTAGGGCCCAGGCGGGCCCTGGTGGGTTGTGCCCACCTCGGTGGCCTCCCGCACCGCCTCTTTGCTCTATAAATACCCCAATATTCCAAAAACCCTAGGGGAGTCGACGAAACACAATTCTAGCTGCCACAAGTTCCAGAAACCATAGATCCAATCTAGACACCATCACGGAGGGGTTCATCATCCTCATTGGTGCCTCTCCGATGCGTGAGTAGTTCATTGTAGACCTACGGGTCCGTAGTTAGTAGCTAGATGGCTTCCTCTCTCTTTTGGTTCTCAATACAATGGTCTCTTGAAGATCTATTTGATGTAACTCTTTTTGCGGTGTGTTTGTTGGGATCCGATGAACTTTGAGTTTATGATCAGATCTTTATTTTTATCCATGAAAGTTATTTTAGTTCTTTGATCTCTTATATGCATGATTTCTTAGAGCCTCATATTTCTTCTTCGAATCTTTGGTTTAGTTAGGCCGACTAGATCGATTTTTCTTGCCATGGGAAGAGGTGCTTTGTGATGGATTCGATCTTACGGTGCTCAATCCTAGTGACAGAAGGGGAAATGACACGTATTTATCGTTGCTATTAATTATAACAAAATGGGGTCTATTCCTACATGAATAGATCTTGTCTGCATCATGTGATCGTTCTTATTGCATTACCCCGTTTCTCCATGAACTTAATACACTAGATGCATGCTGGATAGTGGTCGATGTGTGGAGTAATAGTAGTAGATGCAGGCAGGAGTCGGTCTACTAATGTTGGACGTGATGCCTATATAATGGTCATTGCCTGGATATCATCATAATTATTTGAAGTTCTATCAATTGCCCAACAGTAATTTGTTTACCCACCATATGCTATTTTTCTCGAGAGAAGCCACTAGTGAAATCTACGCCCCCGGGTCTCTTCTTTATCATATTTGCCTTCAAGATCTATTTTTATTTGCTTTTCTTTTCAGATCTTTAATCAAAAAAATACAAAAATACCTTGCTGCAATTTATTGTTATTTATTTTATCTCGCATTCCCGTGAGATCTATTTATCCAATCTACTACAATTTTATCTATCTTTTTACCCGGAGGGATTGACAACCCCTCTTTTATGTCGGGTTGCAAGTATTTGTTCTTTGTGTGCCGTTCACGTAGTGTTGTGTTGTTCTCCTACTGGTTCGATAACCGTGGTCTCATCACCGAGGGAAATACCTACCGTAGATGTGCTGCATCATCCCTTCCTCTTTGGGGAAATACTGACGTAGTTCAAGCCGCATCAAAAGGAGTTTCTGGCGCCGTTGAAGGCAGCATCATAAACATCTATCAGGTTCTAATCACAAATCTCATCTCCTTGCAATTTACATTATTTGTCATTTTCCTCTTATTTTCATCTCCCTCACTTCAAAAAATATGTCATTTTATTTGCCTTCTTTTTCGTTTGCCTTTTTCTCGTTCGATCTTATGTTTGCTTGTGTTGCCATGTGCCTTCTATTTGGTTGCATCTTCGCTTGCTGAAAGTCTATTGATATAGATCCTCATCCACTTGCTAATCTTTTTAAAAGATCCAATTATGAAGAACCAATTGCTAGTGAATTGAGTTCGCTAGATTATCTTTATGAAGTTTTGCTTGAGATTCATGAATCTGAAAATTGTGATGAAGTGCTAAACAAAGAAATTTATGAAGTGATTCATGATATCTCCTTGAATGAAAAGCACAATTGCAATGATTTTATTATAAATTCTATTAATGTCAATTGTGCTAATAATACGCAAAACCCCAAGCTTGGGGATACTAATTTTGCTATGTCCACTACTTATTGGAATGATCATGATTGAGGTGATAATGCTTCTTAATTATGATCTTGAAAATTTATTTAAGCATCGTGATGAATATGTTTGCGATAATATTGAAAATAGGTTTGAAGAGGTCATGACTTTAGTTGATGTTAATCCCACTATCTTGGAAGATTATAAAACTTTTATGCATGTGGATCATGAAGAGAGAAAAAATTACATGATAGATATATTGTTGAATTGATTATGATCCTACATGTAATTATTATGTGAGAGGAAAATATGGTTGTAGAAATTTTCATGTTACTAAATTACCTCTCGTTATGTTGAGATTGCTATTGTTTCTTTCTTCTTCCTTGCATATGCTAGTTTTTGCTTGTCTTGATACATCTTTTCCCTATAAAATGCCTATGCATAGGAAGTATGTTAGACTCAAACTTGTTTTTAACATGTTATATGATGCTCTCTTTGTGCTTCAATTTTTTGTCTTTCTTGTGACCATCATTAAAATTATCAACGCCTAGCTAAAAGGCTTTAAAGAAAAGCGCTTGTTGGGACACAACCCAATATTTTTATTTTCTGTTTTATGAGTATATGAAATTATACTTCTGTTATGATTATGTTTTAGTGTTTGTGCCAAGTAAGACCTTTGGGATGATCTTGGGTGATAGTTGATTCGATTCTGCTAAAAAATAGAAACTTTAGCACTCAGTTATGGAATTTTTTAAATTCAAAAAAACATCATTTCGATCTAAATTTTTTACACTAGATTTATATACAAATTTCCTATGTTGTACTAATTTTTTAGAATTTTTGAAGTTATAGAAGTTTGGCTAAAGTCCAGATTGCTATAGATTGTTCTGTTTTTGACAGATTCTATTTTCATTGTGTTGTTCACTTATTTTAATGAATCTATGGGTAGTATCGGGGGGTATGAACCACGATGAAGTTAGAACATAGTAGACATAATGCAAATATAAAATTGGAATGAGTTTACAACAGTACCTAAAGGTGGTGATTTGCTTTATTATACTAACAGATCTCACGAGTTTTCTGTTGAGTTTTGTGTTGTGAAGTTTTCAAGTTTTGGATCAAGTTTCGATGGGCTAAGGAATAAGGGGTGGCAAGAGCCTAAGATTGCGGATGCCCGTGGCACCCCAAGGTAATATTCAAGGACAACCAAGCATCTAAGCTTGGGGATGTCCCGAATGACATCCACTCTTTTGTCTACAATCCATCATTAAATTACTTGAGGCTATATTTTTATTCACCACATGATACGTGTGTTGCTTGGAGCGTCTTGTATTATATGAGTCTTTGCTTTATTTGCTATTTAGTTTGCCACAATCATACTTTGTGGACACACCTTTTGCTCTATGTGCTTCACTTATATTTTTTGAGCTAGGTAGTTGCTTTAGTGCTTCACTTATATCTTTTAGAGCACGGTGGTGGTTATATTTTGAAGAAATTGAGGAACTATCATGCTTCACTTATATTATTTTGAGCGTCTTATAAATAATATGGCAATTTGCTTAGGTTAGGAGTTTAGTCCTAATGTGATGGGTATCCAAGAGGGATATAATAGAAACTTTCACAAAGATCATTGAATATATGAGAAGTTTGATTACTTGCATTTGTTTTGAGATATAAAGATGGTGATATTAGAGTCATGCTAGTGAGTAATTGTGGTTTAGTAAGACTATTTGTGTTAAGGCTTGTGATTCCTGAAGCATGCACTTATGGTCTCTCATTATGCTATGAAATTGGAGCATGATATATTATTGATTGTCTTCCTTATGAGTGGCGGTCGGGGACGAGCGATGATCTTTTCCTACCAATCTACCATCCTAGGAGCATGCATAGTACAATCTACCACAAGTCGGGATGAGACTCCGGACAAAAATATAAAAAATATAAAAAATAGGCCGAAGAGCCCAACAAAAAAATGAGAGAAAAAGAGAGAAGGGACAATGTTACTATCCTTTTTCCACACATGTGCTTCAAAGTAGCACCATGTTCTTCATGATATAGAGTCTCCTATTTTGTCACTTCCATATATTACTAGTGGGAAGTTTTCATTATAGAACTTGGCATGTATATTCCAATGATGGGCTTCCTCAAACGCCCTAGGTCAGCATGGGCAAGCAAGTTGGATGCACACCCACTCAGTTTTCTTTCGAGCTTTCATACACTTATAGCTCTAGTGCATCCGTTGCATGTCAATCCCTACTCCTTGCATTGACATCAATTGATGGGCATCTCCGTAGCCCGTTGATTAGCTCGTCAAGGTGAGACTTTCTCCCTTTTTATTTTCTCCACACAACCTCCAACATCATATTCTATTACACCTATTGTGCAATATCCATGGCTCACGCTCATGTATTGCATGAGAGTTGAAAAAGCTAAAGCGCGTTAAAAAGTATGGACCAATTGCTTGGATTGTCATCGGGGTTGTGCATGATAAATACTTTGTGTTAAGAAGATAGAGCATGACAAGACTATATGATTTTGTAGGGATAACTTTATTTAGCCATGATATTTTGAGAAGACATGATTGCTTTTTAGTACGCTTGAAGAATTATTGTTTCTATGTCAATATTAAACTTCAGTTTTGAATCTTATAGATCTAAATATTCATGCCATGTTAAGAAAGATTACGTGATATACATGTTAGGTAGCATTCCACATCAAAAATTCTATTTTTATCATTTACCTAATCGAGGACGAGCATGAATTAAGCTTGGGGATGCTTGATACGTCTCCAACGTATATATAATTTTTTATTGTTCCATGCTATTATATTATCAATCTTGGATGTTTTATATGCATTATTATGCTATTTTATATCACTTTTGAGACTAACCTATTAACCTAGTGCCCAATGCGAGTTGCTGTTTTTTTCTTGTTTTTGTCTTTAGAGAAAATCAATACCAAACGAAACTAAACTTTTTGACGATATTTTTGAAGCACAGGACACCTTGGAAGCTTCGAGAAGAGGCTAGAAGAGCCACGAGGTGACGACAAGCTCGGAGGGCGCGCCCCCAGGCTTGTGGGCCCACAGTTGCTCCTCCAGCCCTAATTCTTCTTCTAGGAATAGTCAAATATTCCTCGTAGACCAGAGGAGACACCAAAAATACTTTTCCGCCGCCGCAAGTTTCTGTCCTCGTGAGATCCCATCTTGGGGCCTTTTCCGGTACTCCACCGGAGGGGGAATCGATCATGGAGGGCTTCTACATCAACCTTGCTGCCCTTCCGATGATGTGTGAGTAGTTTATCATAGACCTACGACTCCATAGCTAGTAGCTAGATGGCTTCTTCTCTCTCTTTGATCTTCAATACAATGTTCTCCTCGATGTTCTTGGAGATGTATTCGATGTAATCTTCTTTTGCGGTGTGTTTGTTGAGATCCGATGAATTGTGGATTTATGATCAGATTATCTATGAATATTATTTGAGTCTTCTCTGAACTCTTTTATGCATGATTAAAATAGCTTTGTATTTCTCTCCGATCTATTAATTTGGTTTGGCCAACTAGATTGATTTTTCTTGCAATGGGAGAGGTGCTTTTGTAGTGGGTTCAATCTTGCGGTGCTTATTCCCAGTGACAGAAAGAGACATGACACGTATTTGTATTGCCACTAAGGATAAAAATATGGGGTTTGTTCATATTTATTGGATCTATCCCTCTATATCATGTCCTCTTGCTTAAGGCGTTACTCCGTTCTTGTTAACTTAATTCACTAGATGCATGTTGGATAGCGGTCGATGTGTGGAGTAATAGTAGTAGATGCAGGCAAGAGTCGGTCTACTTATCACGAATGTGATGCCTATATACATAATCATTGCCTTGGATATCGTCATAACCATGGGCTTTTCTATCAGTTGCTCAACATTAATTTGTTTACCCACCATATGCTTTCTTTCAAGAGAGAAGCCTGTAGTGAAAACTATGGCGGTCTATCTTGTATCATATTATTTTCAGATCTATAAAACCATAAATACCTTGTTGCAATTTATTTACTTTTATTTTATTTAACACTTTTACTTATCTTTTATATCTATCACTATCGGATCTCATCCTTGCAAGTAACCGTGAAGGGATTGACAACCCTTTATCGCGTTCGGTGCAAGTATTTTTTGTTTGTGTAGGTGCAATCATTGGAGACTTGTGTGTTCTCCTACTGGATTGATACTTTGATTCCCAACTGAGGGAAATACCTATCTCTAGTTTGCTGCATCACTCTTTCCTCTTTAGGGGAAAAACCAAAGCAAACTCGAGAAATAGCATGCATCCACCCTGTTCTGGTTCGATCGCTGGGCTAGGGATACCCCCTTCGCGGCCCGCTTCCTGTATCTATTCTCCATCACGGTGAAACCTAGGATCTCTGTCGAGGTGTTCCTTATTGACTTAGGGTACCTCGCGTTCCGACTGCCGGATATAATTGTCTGGCATGAACTCCTTGACTGCATCGCCTTTGCACGAGCCAGACGTCGAGCAGACGATCGACCGCATCTCATGGCATCTTGAATCTTTGATGTAGACTCGACTAGATGGCGAGTCATTCTCGGTCCGATCTTTCACGGTACTTGGCAAACGAAAACACAAGAAAACAGATGATGAAGATGCAGACGAACAAATACTATGGATCAAACGAGATGCAAGAAACCAAAGTCACAGAACTAGCACAAGATAGATGAGAATCAATCTCGCTAGCAACTTCCGCCGTGCTCTCGCGGCGACGCAGCAAATCAAAGGATTTTGTGCCACCCGAACATGGCAGCTTTTCTGTATTTTCTTCACTCCTGATCAAAACCAATCTAAAAACTACCTGATACAAGATCGACGATGCCTTTTATATAGGTGACCCACCAGCCGTAACAGCGTCCAACACTCTAACCGACCTGACCCAAACTAACAAAACTAGATACTCTCCTTTTACATCTCAGAGAAATCTAGCTAGTAACAAACTTGTCCGTGAACCTCTATCCTAAGTAGTACTCCTTTAATTAAAGAAACCAATTAATAAATCCGGCCACGTTGATCAAATAAGCCTTATTATATTTTAAAATAAAAGGAAGGACGTTTGCACGCTTTGGACTTCTATTAACCGTCTGGATCACCAAACGAGAAAAGCCTTGTTCATCCTGGAGGAGTCCGAAAGTTGGGTGTCACCAGGTCCTCCTTCGGTTCAATCGGTGGAACCTCAAAGCAAAAAAGAACCAACTTGCAACACATGCTGAATATTATATCTTGAAGTTCCTGATATATTTGCATCAAAATATACGATCGACTGTGTCTGCTGTTCAGTATGTGGAGTGGCACCAAGTAAACCTATTGTGTTTTGCACTGGAAAAATAATAGAACCATTGTTGCACGCATCATCCTCTCCCTCTTGAATCGAAGCCGTCCTCGGCTTCAAAGACGACTTCAAAGCAGCCTTTGCGATCTTTTGTTGTGGAGAAACATTAGCATCTACCTTGATGGCATTGGCAAACATCAGTCTCAACACATTTCGTTTTCCATTATACCAAAATGAATAAGTATTGGACCTCCCATCATGTGCAGCTCCATGATCATATTGCCATGGCATCCCCAACAATAAATGACATACACCCATTGGCAAGATATCACATATCACCATATCAGTATAATTGCCAACAGAAAAATTCACACGGACCTTATGAGTAACCTTCAGCTTCCCTGTATGATACATCCACTCAACACGGTTTGGCCGAGGGTGCTTCCATGTAGGTAACCCAAAGCGTCCACCAATCCCTTGCTAACCGCGTTGGTGTAGCTTCCTCCATCTATAATCAACTTACAATTGGTGTTGTTGATTTTGCACTGAGTCTGAAAAATATTCCAACGTTGTCCCTTATCGTCAATGCGGTCCTCTTGCACTCGTTGCACCATCAGTGATGGATATGATTCAGCAGCTTTAAAACTCGCAACCACATTTTCAGCATCCTTAGATTGTTCACTAGAAGTGTCAGAAACTGCCTCTTCATCACTAGCGGATGCATAGCCATCTCTCGTGAGCAACACTCTTTTCTGATTAGGACATTCACGCTTCATATGCCCCCTTCCCCCACACTTGAAACATTCTATGTCACTAGTACGGGTGGTGGACTGCGCGCTAGAATCAATCCTCGACAGACCTGATGTTGAAGCATCCTTTTGCACGGAACCATGAGGGTGATTTGACGTTGTCGCCCTGGAGCTAGGACCGACATCATCAACCTTATGCTGCGAGCGTCGCCATGTGTTACCAGAAATAGTGCTAACTTGGCGTCGCTTAATCTGTTGTTCCGCACGCACAACTTGGTACACAAGATCTTGTATATTGTAGTAGACCACCATCTCAACACGATCCTGCACCTCAATATTTAGCCCGTTAAAGAAACATGCCATGGTCGCCTCTGGATCCTCCGTCGTCCCTGTACATATCATAAGCAATTCCATCTCCTTCTAATATTCATCTACACTCATATTACCTTGAGATAGCCGCTGCAACTTATTGTACATATCTCTTCTATAGTGCTCAGGAACAAAACGTCGCCTCATAAATTCTTTCATCCCTCTCCAAGTCGTCGGGCGATGTCGTGAACGACAAATTTGATTCCACCAAATCAGCGCGTAACCCGTGAACTCAATTCCAGCAAGTTGAACTTTCTTCTCTTCACTATAATGATGGGCGTCAAAAATTTGTTCAACACGCATCTCCCACTCTAAATAGCCTTCTGGTTCGCATTTGCCGGAGAACGAAGGAATTGAAATTTTTATGCGGCCAATTCCATCATCCAAAGGCACACGCACAGCTTGACCAACTCGGTCATGCACTCCTCCACGAACGGAAGTTTCAGGACGGGGCTCATAGTGTCGTGGTCGTGGCGTGTACCCCGCTACCTCATGGTCAACGCCGTCATCGAGGCCATCATCTCCAGCATGTGGCTGTGCCGCCAGACGGCGATCATGCACGCCAGCATGTCCGTCGCGAGCCGATGGTGCATAACACAGTGGAGCAGCCGGAACAGTCTGTGGTGGTGCAGAATTCGTTGCCGGCATATTGATGATGTCTGCCAAACCATCGAACCTAGTGATCAGGACATCTATCCTTTTGCCGAGCGCATCATGACATTGCTTGATGTAGTTGCATGTGTGGTCAAAACCATCCCGAATATTTTGAGGAATATCTTCCATGTACACTGGACGTACAATTTCCTGAGAATCAACGGCAACCTCGTCTTCCTTGTTGACCGAGGTCGACATCTTGATCAACACAATACCGTGAACAATCTTAGCTTTGATCCCACTTGATGTAGACTCGACTAAATGGCGAGTCGTTCTCGGTCCGATCTTTCACGGTACTTGGCAAACGAAAACACAAGAAAACAGATGATGAAGATGCAGACGAACAAATACTATGGATCAAACGAGATGCAAGAAACCAAAGTCACAGAACTAGCACAAGATAGATGAGAATCAATCTCGCTAGCAACTTCCGCCGTGCTCTCGCGGCGACGCAGCAAGTCAAAGGATTTTGTGCCACCCGAACATGGCAGCTTTTCTGTATTTTCTTCACTCCTAATCAAAACCAATCTAAAAACTACCTGATACAAGATCAACGCTGCCTTTTATATAGGTGACCCACCAGCCGTAACGGCGTCCAACACTCTAACCGACCTGACCCAAATTAACAAAACTAGATACTCTCCTTTTACATCTTAGAGAAAGCTAGATAGTAACAAACTTGTTCGTGAACCTCTATCCTAAGTAGTACTCCTTTAATTAAAAAAACTAATTAATAAATCCGGCCATGTTGATCACATAAGCCTTATTATATTTTAAAATAAAAGGAAGGACGTTTGCACGCTTTAGACTTCTATTAACCGTCTGGATCACCAAACGAGAAAAGCCTTGTTTCATCCTGGAGGAGTCCTAAAGTTGGGTGTCACCAGGTCCTCCTTCGGTTCAATCGGTGGAACCTCAAAGCAAAAAGAACCAACTTGCAACACATGCTGAAGATTATATCTTGAAGTCCCTGATATATTTGCATCAAAATATACGGTCGACTGTGTCTGCTGTTCAGTATGTGGAGCGGCACCAAGTAAACCTATTGTGTTTTGCACTGAAAAAATAATAGAACCATTGTTGCGCGCATCAATCTTCCGTCAACTTCTCCATGAAGTCCATGCCGGGCCATCGCCCCCTCGTCGGGACCTGCGCCCTTGGTGATGATATGGTTGATCAGGCCCCCCTGAAGATCAGGATCTTCTTATGGCAATGGATCCGGGGCCGCATCCCTTCCGTCATGGAGGTGCTCAAGCGGCATGGCGTGGGCAATGGGACATGTCCTCTTTGTGGGACGGCGGAAGACTCGAACCACATATTCTTTTCCTATGTGTCCGCCCAGTTCCTGTGGAGTTGCTTCTGCGAGGTGGTTGGTGGTCGTTGGTGCAACACCAACTTCCCGGACCTCTTCGCCGAGCTTCAGACCTTACCCCCAATTGTCCGCCATATTAGGTGGCTGGCTATTGGGGTCCTTGCATAGACGCTTTGGACAGTTCGAAATAAGCTTGTGATCCAGCATGTCCCTCTGCGACGTGCGACCGACGCGGTGTTAAAAATGTGTGGCAATTTGCAACTCAGGTGGCCGCTTAGCCACCCTCAGGACCAGGACGCCATCAACATCATCATTGTTAACTTTCGCTCGATGGCTCTTCGCTTGGCGCCGTTGCTTCCTCCATCACCTCCGGAGCCGGATTAGCTTCTTCGACTGTGGCGCATCCGCCTTTTTATTTTAAGGGCTTGTTGAGCTGTGCCCTCAAGCAGTACCCTATCCTACCTCGTACTTTGTGTTGTGCTACCTTATGTGTGTGTGTTCTCTGTTGAACCTTGTGGCTATGGTGGTTTGCTTTATATATAAAGCGGGGTGAAAATCTTTGTCAGTGGAGTGGAAACTTAACCTTTCATGGACATCACAATAGCTACTACTCCCTCCGTTCCTAAATATAAGTCTTTTTAGACATTCTACTATGGACTACATACGGAGCAAAATGAGTGAATCTACACTCTAAAATATGTCTATATACATCTGTATGTAGTTTGCAGTGAAATCTCTAAAAGACTTATATTTAGGAACGGAGGAAGTATATGATTATCCTACAAACTAATTTGGGCAATCAATTGCTTTGAGATAATCAAATTGATTGCACAAATTAGTTTCACCCACATAACAACTTATCAAAACGGTGAACGCGAGTCAATGAATCATGTTTTCGAAGATTAATACTATAATTCTATGCTTATATTTATATATAAAAACTTGAAAATCATGTTCTGTCGAGCTTTTCCCAGGCTACGGGCCGGGCTGTGGGCTGGAAAGTGAGTCCTTAGCCCGGCCCAGACATTGAGCTTGGGGCCAGCCGTAAAAATGTGAAATACTGTAAAACCGTGGAAATTATATGGTCCGGCGAGGATATAGGGGATGTGCTAGAGTTGCTATCCTCCGTCGTCGCCATTGACATTCCGAACTCACAGGCTCAAAAAAGTTCATTTTGTTTTGTTTTGACAGGGCGTCTTGCAAAATGCAAAATTCGCAGCAAGAGCCATTGCATTGCATCACCCGCTCCCTGGCCTTAGCCGCACTGACAGGCGAGCCCAGAAAAGCATGGGACCCACCTATCAGTAACTGTAAATCTGTGCCTGAGACTGACATCAGTTGCCCTCCCCGTAACCCTCCCCTCGACTGGCCGCGCCGCCGTACCCACAGCCGTCTGGACTCTGGAGGCTGAGCGAGCGAGACCCCCAAAACCCTCGCTTAGCACGCGGTCTGCGATCGCTCCCCCCTCCCCCACGATGCCTCCGTCGATGCCGAAGCGGCGGCGCGGCGTTGCCGCCTCACCCCGCTGCCGGAAGAAGCAGAAACGCCTCGACGCCATCTGCGACGTCGCGCCGACGCCTCCCCCGGGGGGCGGCGGCGGTGAGGATTCCGACCCGGAGTCCGTCCGCCGGAGCGCGCGGTCACGCCGCGCGCCGGTCACGCTCGACACCTCGCCGGCCCCCTCGCCCCGCCGCATGAGGCCCCGCCGCGGCGGGGGCGTGGCCGGGTCCAGTGGGAGCCCGCGGAGGGGAGGCAAGGGTAGGGCACGGGGCCAGGCGGTTGCCCGAGTAGTGGACGGCGAGGAGGATGAGGAGGATGGCGGGGGAAATGCGGCTTGGCGCTCGCGGCTGCGGGATAGGGCAAAGGGGAAGGCCGGGGCGGGGAGGCGAGTGAGGACCCTGTGGTTCCAAGATGAAGACGAAGATGAAGAGGGGATTAAGGAAGAGGGGGGCGAGGAGAGCGGAGGTTTGTCATCGCGTGGGAGGGAAATCAGAGAGGGCGAGATCAATTTAACCATCGATGTTAGTGTACAAACTCACGAGGCTGTTGAGGGTGTCACTGTAGTAGAAGAGGAATGTGAGGAAAAAGGAGCAGGGGAGGAAGGTGATGAGTGTGACGAGGAGGAAGAAGCAATTGGCGTGGGAACTGATCTAGACGAAGGCAACATGGAGGAAGTGGGGGAGGATGATAGTTTGCAGGGTGAAGAGAAACCTGAACAGTTGGATTTACCTGTACTAGAAGGAGAAAATGGTGATGAGAATACTGATGAGGCTGAGTTCGGCGATTTAGGGGAGAATGAGCAGCTCGATGTGCACCATGGGCAGATTGCAGAAGTGAGCAACCTTCCTGATGAGCAGCCAATGGAACTTGATGGTCCTGATGAGCAAGTGGAAGAGGTCCAGCAGGATGAACAGATGGATGATGCCCCAAATATAGTGTTGCCTGAGGAGGCTCTGAACGAGAGAGTCGGAAAATCTCTAATTTCAGATGAAAAACGAGGAGTTGTAGATGTTAAAGAAGGAAGGAGGTGTGGGCTATGTGGAGGAGGGACTGATGGGAGACCACCCAAGGTTGCACTGCATGATACTGCTGACAGCGAGAATGAAGCCTATGAGGGTGCCATGCCTTCAGAGGAGCCCAACTATGATATATGGGATGGGTTCAGTGACGATCCTGGATGGCTCGGAAGGTTACTGGGTCCAATACATGATAGATTTGGGATTGCCCGTGTCTGGGTTCATCAGAATTGTGCAGTTTGGAGTCCCGAGGTCAGTTCCTGCAATGTGTTTCAAATTCTTATGTGTTTATATGAATGTGTATGTTGAGTTACTTCTTTCTTCTGTTGCTTATTATTGCTGTTCTTTAGCTCTATTTTTAAGGAAGGCATGCAGCTATGTCCTTGTGTATACCCCCCTACTGTAGGGGAAGGCCCCACAATATAAATAGGAGCTCAGATCTTCGCCCGTGAGAACTTGAACCTAGGTTGTGGGTTTGTACATCCACCTTCTCATGGCCTCACCCAAGTTAGTTAGGCTCACTTCCTCAATAACCCCCTCTTTATCACCATGATTGTCCTGAAAATAGTATGTTCCACTACGTGGTTAACTGGTTATGGATAAGCATTGGTTGCTGTGGATTACTTACTGAATTCCAATAGAATGTATTGCCAATAAAAACAGCTGAATGCATCCATATACACCATGTTAGTGATGCTGAGATTTTTTTTTTTGGGTGTTAAATTTCAGGTTTACTTTGCTGGTCTGGGGTGCCTAAAAAATGTAAGGGCAGCACTTTGCCGTGGAAGGCTTTTGAAGTGCAGTCGGTGTGGCAGACCTGGAGCAACTATTGGGTGCCGTGTCGACCGGTGTCCAAAAACCTACCATTTGGTAATTACTTTATGCTTAGGCTGCACTTCATCATTCTATTATTTCTCTTTATATGTATTATTTATCTATCCGTCTCGATTCTGTAGCCTTGTAGTCGAACAGAAGCCTGCATATTTGACCACCGGAAGTTTCTTATAACTTGCAATGATCATCGACATCTCTTCCAACCTCAAGGCGATAAATATGCTGAACTGCTCAGGAAGATGAAGATAAAGAAGATGAAGGCCAATATCAGAAAGTTGTCACATGATGCGTGGAGAAAGGATATAGAGGCTGAAGAGAAATGGTTAGAGAACTGTGGGGAAGATGAAGAGTTCTTGAAACGTGAGGGGAAGAGGCTAAACAGAGATCTTTTGAGGATTGCACCTGTTTACATAGGAGGTTCTTCTGAAAATGACAAGGCGTACGGTGGTTGGGAATCTGTTGCTGGGCTTAGTGATGTTATCCAGAGCATGAAAGAAGTGGTGATACTGCCTCTTCTATATCCTGAATTCTTTAGCTCTTTAGGTCTTACACCACCAAGAGGTGTTCTGCTGCATGGTCATCCTGGTACTGGTAAAACACTTGTCGTACGGGCACTAATAGGGGCATGCTCTCAGGGTAACAGAAGGATTGCTTATTTTGCTCGAAAAGGTGCCGATTGTTTGGGCAAGTATGTTGGGGATGCTGAGAGGCAGTTAAGACTTCTATTCCAGGTAGCTGAAAAATGCCAACCTTCTATCATATTTTTTGATGAGATGGATGGTTTAGCACCTTGTAGATCCAGACAACAAGACCAGACGCACAATTCAGTTGTAGCGACTTTGCTCTCGTTACTTGATGGCTTGAAATCACGTGGCTCAGTTATAGTTATAGGGGCTACGAATCGTCCTGATGCTATAGACCCTGCTCTTAGGAGACCAGGAAGGTTTGATCGTGAGATATACTTCCCGCTCCCCACCCTAGAGGCCAGGTCTGCCATTCTTTCGTTACACACAAAAAACTGGCCTAGTCCTATTTCAGGCACATTCCTCTCAGCTGTTGCAAGCCAAACTATTGGATACGCTGGTGCTGATTTGCAGGCAATTTGTACCCAAGCTGCATTAAATGCTCTGAAAAGGACTTGCCCATTGCAAGATATCTTACGCTTCGCTGAGAAAGGAACTGAACATGGACGACTTCCTCTACCATCAATCACCGTGGAGGAAAGGGATTGGTTGTCTGCTCTTGCAGCAGCACCCCCACCCTGTTCACAAAGGGAAGCAGGGATTGCTTCAAATGATCTAGTTTCCGCTCCTATTGATTCCTATCTTTTACCATGCCTTCTTAAACCATTACTTCACCTCCTTATTTCCCTCTGTTTGGATGAACGGATCTGGTTACCTTCGTCTCTTCTGAAGGCATCTTCCTCTATAAAGGCAGTGGTGTTTTCGTCTATGGAAAAGAACAACATACCTCACACTTTCTGGTCTTCCTATCTTCCCTCTTTGATACAGCAGAAAGATGTTGGAAATAAAATTGTATCAATCTTGTCAAGCTATGGTCTTACAACATCTCAACTAGGAAATCATGGTTCAATGTTGTTAAGTCAAAACAAACAACATGAGAAGTTCGATGACCGCAGGTTGAGTTCCACCTGTTCTCTGAACAAAGGAGGGTTAGCATATAAGTTAGCAGGTTTTCGAGCTTTAGTTGCTGGGGCACCCAGGTCAGGCCAACAACATCTAGTCCGTTGCCTTCTTCATGGTTTTGTGGGTCAGACTGTCATACACAAGCTTGATCTTGCAACTATGGCACAGGAGGGAAATGGTGACATCCTTAATGGATTGACACAAATTCTGTGTAAGTTACTTTTATTTCCTTTTACTTCTGAAATGTTGACTGAGAAATTAGCAGTTAACTTTTCGTCTGTGTTTTTCCTGTACCTTGAGTGTCAATTTCTTTGCCTGCGTATTTTATTTTTCATTTGTACTGTCCATATGCATGCAACAGAGGCTGGGGATGAATAAAATCTCCACCATCTAAAAAAGGTGACTCGTGAGTATGTGAAATTAATGCCTACTCAGAAGTTATCTGTATAAGAATCGATGATAAGTCAACAACTTCCTTTAGGCTTAAATTTGTTCACTTTGCAAGCAGATCCTGTCATTATGAAATTTTCATGGTGCTGCTGTTGCCCGCGGCACAGTAACTGCAGCAGCATAGAGAACACTGCCATGACTTTGGATTAGTATTCTCTGCAGTTATAACGCAACAACATATTCTGTCTTGTCTAAACAGGTTCGGATGTTACTTAGAAAGTAGGAGCTTTCCTGGATGTAACCTTCGGTCATGTATTCAGGAGTATTTAAATAGACAAATACATTATGGATAACTATCTTATTGGGCTTCACTGATGTGCATGTGCTACTCTTATCTGATATGGGCAGCTAGTCATCCACAACCAACCGATTCACAAGCACTGTGCAGTTGACACGTAGTAAAAACAAAAAAAACTTGTTTTATCAAGAAAATTAGCTATATGAAGATAGTCATGCACCCGATGTTGGATCTTTCTGCTGATCAAAGTTGCATTTTTCTGTGAAGAGTTCATCACATATTAGAAAGCGAGTTGAGCATGTAGCTAATATGTATCTACATTGGACAATTCAAGTTGTTTTATCCATTTGAGGTTGAATTCATTTTAGTTGAGCTGCACATTGCCAAGTTACTGAATATATGCGCTGAAGATTGATGCACCATAGCAATGATGATTCTTTATAGATTGAATTTAATGCGAAGTTGCCAACCCATATCTGGCCTGATGTAAATTAGCAGACTTAGTTTAGCTGAACCATTATCCTTTTTTGGCCACATCATGTGAGTTTAGAAGCCATTGTGACCCTATACAAATTCCAAAGGCAATCAATGTAATGTTGTTTCAGTAACTTATGTTCCTGGAGGAGAATGCCTTTATGGTTTTATATATAGGTAAACTATGTTATGCCCAATTCCTCTTTTAGTTGATGTCCAATGATCTGTTGACTATCCATCTAGTACTCTATTAGTATCTTTCATTTGTTTCCAATGAATATAAGTGAGTAACCATAGTTTGTTTCTGCTTTTCCTTGACCAGTGAAAGGTCTACACCTTGGAAGGTGCATAATCTACATGCCTAGAATTGATTTGTGGGCAGTCAACACGGTCCATGAACAGGAAACAGAAGATCATGGGCGCAACATGGGTACAAGCAAGTTGGCCTCCTCGCCAGTTGAAAGCATGCCAAAATGTTCAGAAGTTTGGAATACTTTGGTTGATCAGATGGGTTCATTATCAGCATCTGTATCCATAAGTGTTCTGGTTAGCTTCATCTCCACTCTTCATGCCATATGTCTTTTGACTTCCTTTTTGCTTGAGATTTTCTGTATATATGTATGCATATTCGTACTGTCCTCCATAAAATGACACAAAGAATGTGCATGGTAAGTTCATGGCTAAAAAACTGCATTTAAGTTCATTAACACAATGAGTGCGCCTCTGAGGATTTGTAGTCATGCAATGTTATCACCTTGTTTGCATTTCTTTCTATATGATAATCTAACTAAAAACAACTAAAACTGTTATTAAGAAAATGATATTTTGTATTTATCTTTGTTAAATCATGCTTTTGGGCCTTACAACACAAACTTAAAATGACATAAAGGTTGTGATCAGTCCATGCTGCAACATATAGTTAGTTGAGAGAATCTTTACCAATCATTGTAAAATATTTCTGCTATGGCTCTTAGTTAATTACTGAAAATATCTGGAATTAATAAACAAAACCGTAACCTAAAAGTCACTGCATTGCGAAACTAACCCCAATTTGCTCTAGAAGTTAGTAGCAAGTAGTTCGTAGCTGGGAGTGATTGCTCAAATTCGATCGTGCAACATTGTATAGCAGCAGTTCCCCCACGGATCTTAATAGCAACAATAGTGATGTGCTCAGTTTTGTATATGTTATTTGGTCTGTTTGTGCAAATGATAAAGAGCTGGTTGGTTCATTTGTTGCTGCCTTGCTGGTTTATCTTTCATCTCATATTCATGTTGAACACGGTGAATGTTATCACCATTGGCGATTGCCCATCACTATTTGGACTTGAGATTTAGTGGTAATTAGCTGACCTGATTATATATAAATGGGATATGTAGCTGATAATTCACTTACAGGCCACTAGTGAGCTGAAGTTCCAAGATCTTCCATGCGGAGTCAAGCATTTCTTCAGCACACATGTTGTAGATCAATGTCTTAGTTCTTCAGAACACACTGTACCAAGATTCTCTGTGAATGTTGACAGCTCTATTAGCTGGGACGAGGTGCTCAATTCATGCGCTTTGCGGTTATCAAATGACTTAATTCAGCATCATGTTCAGTTATTGCATGACATGGCTCATAACAATCGTGATGAACAGAAAGAAGTCTTTGCGCCCATGGAAATTAGTGCACCAGATGAATCTAAATCCTGTGAGAACCAGGAATCCATCATATTGGCGAAGTCTTCTTTGTATGTTGACAAACGGCCCTCATATCCTACAAAACTGGCCACGTGCAGTGCTCAGCTACAGCCATCAGCATTTGATGTGAAAGATAAAGAGGAAGATCCTGAGAAACTTGATTTTCACGAGAGTGTCTCAAGAAATCCTTCTAGCAGAACTATGAAGGGCAATGAATCACTTTCTATTATTGCCTTCGGAATTCAGATACTGCAGCACCCACAGTTCTCTAAACTCTGTTGGGTTACCTCAAAACTGCGGGAAGGCCCCTGCACTGATATAAATGGACCATGGAAAGGCTGGCCGTTTAACTCCTGTTTATTACATAGCAGCACCTCATCCGTTAAATCATTGTCTGAAGGACACAGTGTTGTTAAGGGCAAGGAGAAGTCCCTTTGTGTGAGAGGATTGGTTGCTGTTGGTTTATTAGCATATAGAGGTGTCTATGCATCTGTTATGGAAGTCTGTGCTGAGGTGAGAAAGGTTTTGGAACTGTTAGTTGAGCAGATCCGAATTAAAATTTTGGAAAAGAAAAGTCGATATCGGTACTTCCATATTCTATCTCAAGTAGCATATCTGGATGACATCGTGAACAGCTGGGCGTACACCTTCCAAAGGTATGCCTGACGAATCAGTCTCATGTTTCTATTGATTGCCAGTATTGTTTTTTTTCTTAAGTCAGGTGCGCTAGGCCAGCAAGATCATGTTGGTACTTAATATTGCTGATCCTGTGATGAATTTTACTGACCTTTGTTTTCTTCCTTTTGCTTTCATCTACAGATTACATCCTGACACTAGGACAAGAGCATTAGGTACAAAGACAGCAAGTCTAGGAAAGTCATGCACAAGAGAGTGTGAAAGTACCAGTTACGCTACAGAAAGCAATGTACTGGCTGGTCCTGCTGGCGGCTTTCCCCACGTCCAAGACAATTCAGCCCAACAGTCACACGACCATCTGGTTGGCCCTGCTTCCTGTCCTAGTGAGATGCATGATAAGCCAGTCCAACAAGGTCCTGACCAACTTGAAATTCATAGTGTGGTCTGCAACATTGGTAATGATCATTTGACATCTATATCCAGGATGGATGCAGTGGAACATGATCTTGTCTGTTCAGCTTCGCCTGATGCGCACAAAGGTGCTCTTACATCTGCAGATCCAGTCATAAATGATGGAGGATCTGGTGAAGTAAACAACGGCTGGAAAATGTCCAGAGTAACCAATGGTAAAGAAAAATGCAAGCCAGATATTCAAAGATCTGAAAGCCTCTCTAAATCTGTTGAAGATTTCAATAATATGCAAAGGGCAGAAAATTTAAGTGCATGCCCAGCTACTATGGACAGTGTAGAAGTATCAAAGAAGACGATGTCTTCTGAATCTCATGGCAGTGGTAATGAGCTGAATACCAGCTTTCCTCTTAATGATGTTGGGTCAGGTCATTCGATTAATGGTCAAATGCAAGATAGAAGAAATAATCTCTCAGTTCCAAAATCTTCATGTCTATATGAATGTTGCTCCTCATGCTTCCGTGCTGTTTATAAGGTGTCTCATGATATTCTTTCAAATTCAGTACGGCCTAATAAGCACTGCTTAACCGTTGATGATATGCATGACATTCTCTCATCTTGCTCACTGAATCTACTAGCAACAGTTAGAAAATGGCACAGCTCTCAAGGTGTAGTTGGTTGTCAAGAAGAGATTGGAAAAAAGCATTATCTGGAAATCATCTCAGAGCATTGTGTTTGTCAGGGTGATGTTAGTTTTGTTTCAAGGGATTGTGCATGTCACTTGGAAAGCAGTGCAGAGTCCGAAGCCAGTAATAAGGAGAGGCATTCTTTATGTGGACAATCATTAAGTTTTTTCTTCAAGGATGGTGTTTTGATGCCACAAGATCTCACTGCAGGGACCACACTTCATTGCAGCTTTAAAAGACTATGTTTTTGCTCGCTACCTGGAACGATTTCTATGCTCGTTCAGATCCCCAGTTGATGTGATCATGCGGGCAGATAAAAATACAATGTGTTGTCCATGCTAAAGATGCCGCGGTTTAGGATTTTTGCTCTGAGCTGACCCGCCTCCAGTTCTGTACATACCACAAGATTAGCAAGTCTTCTGTTCTCATCCTCGATGCAACTTCACGCTAGCCTTCTGCAAATAAATCTCCTTTATCGGTCATGGTTGGCAGTGGAATGCGCCAATGCGGGCTTGCGTAGTCAGTGTGAGATATGGATTGGTTGAAGAGAAGTGGAGCAATTGATCTTCTGTTAATTAAGTGGCTCTGTTGTAGACAAGGACTACTGTTACTGATGCTGGAATCTGTAGAACTAGATGAATGATGATGCCTTCTCAAATCTCATTGTATTATGTATTACAACTCAATTAAGCTATCAAGTTGAAACAAGGTTGACAAATATTAGCAGGTTTGGGTGTACATTCAGACTGCTCACTGACTCGCTGGTATGCTTTGTATGAGCAAATAGCTTTCAGCATGATAGTTCTGTATAATTGTGAGTCTGCTGTTATTCTGACATGAGTGAAATTAAGAGTGCTGTTTTTAGTTATTCCAGCGGAGTTAATGTTTGGCAACAGAAATAATACTAACATTATTTTGTTGATTGGTGATGACTATAACAGTATATTTAACAATATAGAGAAAGCACTGAACCTTAGGTGTCAGTAAGAAACTCTTATCAGATGTTTGATGCAAAACTATGACTGATGGGTTAGAACCCCATAGGTAATGTTTATATGCAATGGAGGTCGCACATCATGTCAAGTTTCCGAGTACTGCCACAGCAGCAATACATTGATTGTGTTAGGGGTCATACTTGGCCATGGCTCATCTCTTTTGAAGCTAAGGAAGTTCCACTGGGTATATTTGTTGGACTAGGGGTAGTTGCGACTTGGGAGGTAGGATATAACTTGCCTATGCTATTAGGATCACTTCATAATTTTGTTAGTGGACTGATTTCAGACGGTGAATTAATACTTGTGCAAATACCGGTTAGGATTGTTAACAATGTGTAGTCATATTTAAAAGAGCCAGATATTATCCAGCTAGTGGCCAAACTGGTTTGCATATGGTCCCTTTTTAAATAAATTGAAATATGATTTGAATCAAATATGCATTAACAGTGGCCGATGTACTAGAGTCAGACTCTGACTGGGATAACCAGGGAAGGCAGTAACTATAACTACATTGTTATTCTTGGATTTTTAATCATGATTGTAACTTGTAGCAGGCTGCTGTTTTTCTTTTCTCCCTGATTCATGCATGCCTCCTGGTTATATGACTGGGTTTGGTAGTGAACTTGCCTGGGCAATATGTCAGTAAGACTACTGACTATTTTTCTGTTGGTAACCTTGATTCACAACTGTATAACTACCATGCTGAAGATAACCAGATGGCATGGCTGCGAGGGACTGGGTAGACATAGATTGGGACGAGAGAATAACTGTAGATTAGATTTATTGTTCTTGCTTGATTCCCAAACCTTACATGATCTGCACGTATATAATATTTCCTAACTTGGTACCCAAGGTGTTGTACTCTTAACTAGGAAACCCTCTAATATGTGTATCTGAATCCATACTTTCCTAATCCTTACTGTCCTGAATTAAGCATTCCTAATTCTATCTCTAACTCATCTTTCCCAGTTCAAGTCATCCCCTTCCTGAACTCTTCCCTAGCCAACTCCCTGCTCGAATATCATTGGGCGTCTCTTACCTGTGCAGAACTCATGTTGTACACCTTGCTGGCTGGCTGGCCGCAATACATGTGATGCTGCTTTGAGGCAACGTTCTGATGTCCACAACAATTTTCACACTATCTGTATTACTACCACAATCTACAGTTGTCTATAATGCTCCTCCAATAATGCTAGACCTACAAAAATCTACAAACGTTTTACTTAACTTTATTACTGTTTGAACCAGTTTGAGCTGTCTTGAGATACCACCAGGATTGCCTTTCTTAAATAAAAGTTAATTAGCTAGGTAAGTTCATATGTGTTGAGGAACACCAGTTATTGTTCTTCTTGATGTAAGAAACTAGCTGCAAATTTTCAGCACTGTTTGTTGGCAGGTGTTTTAGTACGAGGTAAATGCAATAATGTATCACAATGTGTCGGTGGGGCATGAGGCTATCTAAGGGAGCACAACCTTTAGACCTTATTGCGAAACAAACCAATGCTTCTGACTACATTCTCAAGGTTCCCCCAAAAAATAAGAGATTGTGGAAGGGTGTTGCACCTTATGGTGGATCATGAGCATAACTGTTTGCTTCTAATTAATGAAAAGATATGCAGGTCTCCTGCGTATTTTCAAAAATAAATAAATAAAGCTTAAGGTCCTTTCCAGCTTTTGTACCAGCAGAATGTCGTTCTCATTTGGGTTGATTAAGAAAACTACTCATACTGCTGCATAGCGATTCAGCTTAAGTGATGCCTATTGGGCATTATTGATATGGTTAGGAAAATGTGTTATTTCCAAAGAGTGAAGGGAAATTACATGTGAAAACTGAAAACATTGCACCACACAATGGAAGGTGCAGATTTCTTATGACATGATTAATGATGTTTCATTTTTCTAGCCTTTGGCAGATATGTGCAGCCTTTTCTAGCCACAGAAGGTTGGAACAATATGGTTGCATATCTATCATGCTAGGAGAAATCTGTGATTTATCTAACGGGCCAGCAAATTAAGTTGGAAGGAGAATCGCTATTGCCATGATAAGAGTGCCTTAAATTCAAGTAAGTTTTGGCTTATCATCTCAGTAGTTTTTGTATTAGGTTCTTACTTTTGCAATCTTGTGACAAGTTTCAAAATAAGACATACAAGAAATGGCTATTTAATCTTTTTGTAGTTATTTCTTTCAATACTGTGGTGTTTTTACTGTACCTTTGTCGAACAAGCCATTCTATTTGCAAGACAAAACGACGATAGCTATGGGATGTTTCTGTAAATTTGTTGCAGATAAAGGTTTATAGCCTTTATACGCAACACTTTGCTAGAATAGTAACTGCACCAAATCTAGATCGTGTTTATTTCTGAAGTGTTGCTGTTCTCCAAATCTTGTGTCAGATGCACTTTGCTAGACGAATAACTGCACTAAATCTGCATGGGTTTACAAAATCTAGCAAGTTATCATAACAACTACTCCCTCCATCCCATAATATAAGAACGTTTTTTAAGCTAAAACAATTTGAAAAACGTTCTTATATCATGGGACAGAGGGAGTAGGAAACATTGTGTTATTCTGTTTGAATTTAGAAGCAAGAACTCATAGTTTTACTTCCGAGTTAGAGAAACTTTCCTGTGCAACTCAACTGCAATTGTATCCTAAAGTAAATTTAAAATTTTAATGCTCTTTGAACTAGAGTAACACACGAAAGGAACATTGGATGAATGTAGAAGTAATCAAATGATAGAAGGCACAATTTACTGCACTGCAAGGAGGCAACTTGCAGGTACTAGGGGACTTTAACATGATTTATCGGGCCCAAGATAAAAATAATGCCAATGTTCCCTGCCATGTCATGGATCGCTCCTACCGCGCTCAATGATCTGGAGCAGCGCGAGCTGCACCGGTCGTCGATACACATGGTCAACCGAAATAGATTGACGAGGGACAATAAAGAAAAAATATCAGTAGGCAAACCGATTTTGACTTCTTCTACATACTTGTATTCGAAGGGCAGCCTTGGCACAGTGGTAAAGCTGCTGCCTTGTGACCATGAGGTCACGGGTTCAAGTCCTGGAAACAGCCTCTTACAGAAATGTAGAGGAAGGCTGCGTACTATAGACCCAAAGTGGTCGAACCCTTCCCCGGACCCTGCGCAAGCGGGAGCTACATGCACCGGGCTGCCCCCCCTACATACTTGTATTCCATTGTGGATAAGCTGGAACCTTTAAGTAATTTTTGTGATACACTTGGTCAAACGAAATAGATTGACGAGGGACAGTAAAGAGAAAATATCAGTAGGCAAACCCATTTTGACTTCTACATACTTGTATTCTATTCTGGATAAGCTAGAACCTTAAAGTAATTTTTTTTAGATCTTCTAGCTAAGTTGAGAGGGCAGGCCTGGCGCAGTGGTGAAGTCCTCCCCACTTGTGCCAAGAGGTCCTGGGTTCAAACCAGCCTCTCTGCATTGCACTTCGCAGTGGTAAGACTAGGTTCCTATAATCCCTCCCCAGACCCCACCTTGTGTGGGAGCTTCTATGCCCTGGGTCTGTCCCTTCTAGCTAAGTTCAGAAGTGAAGGTTTCACAAAGCCCTCTGATTTTGTAGTGGAGACTATGTACCCACTATTCTGAACAGAACCTGGTGTTATTATCTAAGATTTTGGACTAGATCTTGTGTTCCACGAGTTTTGGATTGAACTCCTGCTGCCATATGTGTTATCTTTGCCTCTAGACCCCACCTTGTGTGGGAGCTTCTATGCCCTGGGTCTGTCCCTTCTAGCTAAGTTCAGAAGTGAAGGTTTCACAAAGCCCTCTGATTTTGTAGTGGAGACTATGTACCCACTATTCTGAACAGAACCTGGTGTTATTATCTAAGATTTTGGACTAGATCTTGTGTTCCACGAGTTTTGGATTGAACTCCTGCTGCCATATGTGTTATCTTTGCCTCTAGAACGATGTCTAGGGCAACATGTTGAAGTAGTAACTTCAACACGTGTGTTGTACACTTTGTAGCAGCAAGGTGGGGTTTCTCCTCCACAACCTTGTGCTGTTTTAGGTGGTATCGCAGTCCTGTTGATCCATTCCAGTCCCTGGTGTCCTCTTTGAGAGTGAGCTGCAGCAAAACATGGAAGAATAGAAGAGGATGGATGCTGAAGAACAACATATCCAAACGTATGTGCAATCTTAACCGGAGATTCAGTTAGCTGGCTGAGATGATAAGAAATGGTGTTCCTCTGCTGCCAATGAAGAAGATTCATCAGAGAAGATGTTTAACGGTGAAGAAGAGGGGGTAATCTTGAAGCAAGACTACCACAACAACATGTAGCTCAGTGTGCTTTAAAAAGGCAACCTATGTGAATCTCAGTGTACTTCAAGAAGGACAAATTCGACACCACTGCTGTGAGGTAATCCGGTGTCTGCCCGCTGCTGTGCTCTGCACCCCCTTTCCCCATTATTGCTGGTTTAGGTGTGCTCAACACCTGCGTTGAGATCTCAGCTGAACTTGCCAGTGTGCCAGCGAGTACAACGTGCACACGTTGTGACACAAAATCCAACATCTTGTACGTCTTCGAGCCTGAATTGTAGGCGATGAAGACGATGGTTTTGCTGCAGTCTTCGACCTTGGAATGACTTCACTTTCTTCATGAAAGTCAGACAACTGAGAGCAACTCCAACGCACCGACCCAAAGTAGCGACGCTTTTGTCCTTTGTCCGTTTGGGTCAGCCGCCCGCTCGGCGTCCGCCCTCTTTTTGATTTGGGTCGGCAGTGCATCCAACACGCCGACCCATATTATGTCCGCGCACAAATTTGAAAAGGCCCGCGGCCGTAGATCATGCCAACGGCCATGCCGTCGCTCAAAGTTCATGCCGGCACCATGCCAGCGGCCGGCATACAATGCCAGCTTAAAAAAACACCACACAGTTCTAAACTCTAAACCAGTGGCCGACACACATGTCAGCACACAAAAAGGGGTGGGAGTTGAGTTCAACCATGCCATCGCGGCCATGGCCATGCCAGCACACTTGCCGGCATACAAAATAGGATGGCGCTCGCCGCCATAGATCACTTGTCGTCGAACTTGAGCATGTCGGCCTGCATCTTCTTGAACCACGGCCTCTTCCTTGGCGACACGGTGTTGAGATCCACCTTCATGATCTCCACCCCCGTCATCATGCTAGCGAGAGACACTTCTTTCGCCTTGGTCTTTGCATTGGCGGCCTCGATCGCTAGCATCTTGGCTTGCTTCTCCACCTCCTTCTGAAGCATCCTTGTTTGCTTCTCCGCTTCCATCTGAAGCTTCTCCTTTGGATCTCCATGAAGGCATTCATTTGCTCTTCCTTGTCTTGCCGGCGCTTCTCCTCCCTTGAGTTCTTGGAGTTGGTCTTCCCCCGTGGCCGTGCCTTATCGCCCTCCCCAACCTCCTCGTCGGCTTTCTTCCCCCACACGCCATGAGGGCGGCAAATTGCGCCTTGAACTTTTCCTTGTCTTTGATGACCCTCCAACAATGGGAGAGGTTGAAGGACTTGCTTCGTGTTGCACCTTGAATGCCTCCAAAGCTTGGAATGACTACAAATGAATTGCATGCAAGCATATTGGCAAATGGATGAGGAAATGGACATGCAAGCATGAACGCAATGACACAAAGAGGGGCGCTTGCATGCATACCATGTCTTGCATGCCGATGCCGCTCACGGGGCGTGCCTTGATGCTCGCAAGAGTGGCACAAAACTTGTTGCACTCTTGTTGGATCACCTTCCATCGCTTCGAAATGGACACCCACCCGCGCGTGCTTTGCATTTGGCAGGGTGGAAACTTCTTGCGTTCATGGAACTCGCAATGGACACGAGTCCAAAAGGTTGATGCCTTTTGTTCTGCGCCGGTCTTGGGGTGTTGCCCAATGTCCCTCCAACACTCAGAAAGGAGCTTGTCCTCGGCTGCCGTGTATGCCTTCGTCCGCCTACTCTTGCGCTTCGGCTTCACCCTGGCGGCTTGGTTGGCGAGCTCTTCCTCGAACAAAGGCTCCTCGTCGATGTCCAACTCATCCTCTTCCTCGAGGCCGTCTCGTGTCCACGCCGACGCAAATGCGGCTAAAAAATGGGCCGGGAATGGGTCGGCAGGCGGACGAAAAGTGGATGCGCGTCCGTTTGGGTCGGCACGTTGGGCCGACTTTTCTGTCCGCCGCGACCCAAACGGACGCGCCCGGACGAAATGGGTCGCCACTTTGGAGTTGCTCTGAATGTGCAAAGAAAGCTCACCACCGGATTCCTGGCTGCCATGCCAAACTTCGGATGGCGTCTTTTCATCGAGGGCTTTTGCCAGCGCATAGTTCAGGAGAAAGACGGCCGTAGAGACCGCCTCGCCCCAAAACTTCGTACATGCTGCTTTGCTGGAGTAGGCTGCATGCTGTCGCCATGATGGTTTGATTCCGCCGCTGCTCGACGAAGTCGTTTTGCTGCGGTGAGTATGACGCAGAGTCATGCCTATACACACCTTGATCTGCACAATATTCACTGAATTCGACCGACATGAACTCACCGCCCTAGTCGGTTAGTAGCTCTCGGAACTTGCTGCTACTTTCTGAATTCTACAGCCTCCTAGAAGCGCTTGATTGCCATCGGCGCTTCGCTCATTTTGCTGCCAATAAAACCAGCCATTGAAGCGATTGTGGTTGTAGACAAGGAAGAAACGCTTGCTGTCGGGACTTGCTGGTGGACTGGGCCAGAGAGGTCGCCATGGACCAAATCCAGAGCACGCTCACGCTCTGCTCTGCACTTTACCTTCTCCAGGAAAGACGAACGCAGCTGCTTGGTGAGGATGCAGGTGTCACAGAGGTGGTAGGCCTCGAACCACCTATTGACGTGCCATCTGCCGGAGTGAATCGAAACTGATGTGGCCGTACCGTTCATGCCACCTCCAAGACGACAAAAAAGAAGAGTGAGTGTCATCCTGACAAGTAGAGAGGCGGTGTGGCATTGCACCCTCGTTGGACCTTGACAAGTGTGCATCAACCCCCTCTTGGTTGCCACTTTCGGGCCTTTCTCGCTCAAAATCTTATATATAACCTTGAACTACGAAACCGTGTATTTTACAGCCTCAAACTTTCAAAACTGGACAAGAAACAACCCTTGGCTGGTTTTTAACTGTTTCTGACTGGTCAACAGCCTAGTCAGCCGCCATGCCACCCATGCTTCTGAAGTTGAATGTTGTTTCTAGTTTTTTTTCTGTTCGGCAAAACTTTCCCAGATTGAATATAAGGGCAGTGTAGATACTTGAGAGTATTTTGGAATTTTTCTGGAAACTTTTTTTGGGCCAAATTTTGTCCCTGAATGTTCCTGAATTTGAATTTTGTTCTAGTTTTTTTTCTGTTCGGCAAAACTTCTTGAAACTTTCCCAGATTGGATATTTATGAGAATTTTTTGGATTTTTTCTGGAAACCTTTTCTTTTGGGGCCAATTTTGACCCAAGATGCTCCCGAATTTGAAGTTTGCCTGTAGTTTTTTTTCCCTGTTTGAAAAAACTTCTTGAAATTTTCCCAGACTGAATACAAGGGCATTGTTCATTTTTAGAATTTTTTCAATAATTTCTGGGCACTTCCATTTTTTGGAAGCATTTAGCTAGCATTAAGCCATCAAAATATGGTACAAGTCACTTAGGTCAAGAATTTTGTAAGCCACTTCATATGTTCAAAAGACCAAAATATCCGAAAATGACACATAATTCAAGAACTTAGGTCTCACACATTACAACATTCTCACAGACCTTCATGACATCCCTTGCCCCATCTCTGGTAGCCTATACTGCATAGTACCGACATGGTTTATTATGTGCCGCAACATTACAACAGCCTATACTGCATAGTGTTATATATAGAGTACAGGATCGGTACAGGGGGTAAGTCAGTTTGTATAAACCTGGCGGTCCACTAGTGTTAGACAGCATAACAAAACAAAGTTTGACATTGCTAATCTTGGCTTTAGCCTGAGACTTTACATCATGTTCCCTGGCTACTGGCTTATGAAGCTGTAAAGTAAAAGCAACCGATATGGAAGAACATAATGCGCTGCTCTAGTGCAGATCCATATCGAGAAACTACTACTTGCAGACTCAATGAACCGACCTCTAACTCTTTTAGCATTATTTATAAATAATTTATACCAGATACGATTTGAATAACGCAAAGGATTATCAAACTCACTGATCCAATTTGAACCGACCATTATCAAAACAGTTATAGCATGAGAGTAAAAATGTCATACAAACATAAAAGAAAATACTGCGCTGCACCTAACTCCCCCCTACCAGCCTTGCAGCCTGTGGGGATAGCAACCACAATTTGAATAAGGCAAGGCAGAAAATCTGGAGAATGGATCTAATCTTTCCAATTCATGACATAAGGTATACACTGCATAGAAAATGGCATAGCTTTTTTTTTTCTCTCTTCTGATGCCTTGTTCAGCTTGCTTTCATGCTTCTGGTAAAAGTGCCATCAAAAGTATGCAGGATGATAATCTTCATCGTCGCATTCCATGAGATTTCTGGCAATTTGATCCATTGTTGGCCTCTTGCTTCTTTCATCAAGGCATGAAATAGCTATCTTTACCATAACTGTTGCTTGCTTGTGATTGAAATGCCCTTTCAGTCTAGCATCCACTATATCCAGGTCAGCCCCATTAGCGAGCATCTGTTTCACCGCCTGAACAAATTGCATGAACCCCATCTCTTGTCCGCCTTCTGTTGCCCCACTGGGAATTTGCTTCAAGTCCATCTCATCTTCGTCTACTGTCACCCCACTGGAAACCCTACTCCCAGTGACAATTTCTAGAAGCACAACTCCGAAGCTGTAAACATCTACCTTTGCATCGATTGGCAAATTCATCACCCATTCTGGTGCCATATAGCCCGTTGTGCCTCTCATTTGAGTAAAATTTAAGCTAGAACTATCTCGCTCAGAGAGCTTAGACAGTCCAAAGTCTGCTATCTTGGCTTCGAATTCTCGTGTCAGCAGTATGTTTTCTGGCTTTACATCACAATGGACAATCCATTCGAGACATTCGTGATGTAGGTAAGCAAGGCCTCTTGCTGTCCCCAGGGCAATCTTGAACCGTTGACCCCATGAAAGCAGTCTTTCAGTGCCTCTGCCATAAAAAAGGTATCTGTCCAATGACTCATTCTCCACAAACTCGTAGACTAATAGCCTGTGTTGGCCTTCTGAGCAAAACCCATACATTCGTACCAAATTCATGTGGTTGATCCTCCCAATGAGAGTTACTTCTGCCCAAAATTCCTCTTCACCTTTTCTAACATCTGTAAGCTTCTTTACTGCCACAACCTTCTTGTCTCCGAGTATTCCTCTGTAAACTACTCCATTGCCACCCTTCCCTAGCTCTTCTTTGAACTTCCCTGTTGCTTCAACCAACTCACGGTACACAAACCTCCTGAACTGGCTTGTTATCATCTTGTAACCTTCCTCCATAGACTTGGGTATGTTGTGCATTTTGAAAAGGACGTACCATCCTGTCATGATAAAAAACAATTCAACTGCCCCTAATATAGCAGCAAAGATGTAGAGGTATGCCCAGCTTATGTGGTCAGAGTTTTTTATGTATGCATCTCCAGACACTACCATAACCTTGGATCTCTCCGGACTGCAGGTAATACCAGGATGATTGGCGGCTGGAGATGTTGAACTGACACTCTTAGGAAGTTTAAAGTAGTTGTCTCCCAGGAAATATGGATAGACCTGGCCGTTGTAGAGCACATTTTTAGTGTAACATAAACCCTCTCCAGCTTTGTATGTGAAAGATATGCACATGCAGCTCTCCAAGCAAATCCGCCTGCATTCTTCTAGGGAGATTGACTTGTTGGAAGTGAGATCGAAGCCATAAAAGTCACCATGAGGAACCTTGACGAATTGAAAATCCTCCTGTGGTTGCCCGCATTGGATGCTGAATGTTGGCTTGCAGCCTCTGTCCCAGTTCTCGGGATCAACCATCTTATATCCTGGAGGACAAGTGCATCTGGGGCGTCCTGCTGGTGAGTACTCACAAATTCCATTCTTTCCACACAATCCATGCACATAACACATCTGCTGCACACCCTGCCCTGTGATACTCCAGTTTCCACTTGATGCATTCAAACTGTACATTCTGAAGTTCCCATCATAGTCGATGGTGATCCTTCTCTGGATCCCCAAACCTGAATCCGAGGCTATCATCTTGAACCCATCACTTGACAAGAACTTGCCCTCGTGGTCCAGGACTGCGATCTTGCTGCTGTTGAACCTAGTCCGGCCGTTCTGCAGTGCATTGTAATCAGGGCTTGGCCAGTATATGCTTGTGATGTCCGGTCCATTGTACAGGAGGCGTAGGACGTTGTCATTGTCGAAATAGAGGACATGGTAACTATCTGACTGGGAGACCAACTTGTTTGCTCTCGTCAGATGCTGCGTCGGGAGCAAGGTGTTGGTGGGCAAATCGAAGCTCTGCCATACGGTCTTACCGGCCGAGTCGTTGATCACGAGGTTCCCGGTGTCGAGGAGAGCCACTGTTGTGTGCTTGCCCCAGCTCGTCCTGCTCTCCCATGCCGTGGAGCCGTTGACGTCGGTGAGGACCAGGTTGCCCTCACGGTTCAGGGATATCCTGGAGCCCTGGCTGTTCACCGGAGAGCGAGGATTCGCCGTCCAGACGACGGTCTTGTCGGTGGCGTGCCTGAACCAGATGGAGAAGTAGAAGGCGTTGGTGCCGTTCCCGGACGGGTAGAAGCCGCAGGAGAAGGTGGTGTCTGGTGAGACGAGCAAGACTTTCTCACGATCTACTTGCAGAGATGTGCCTGTGCTTCTCTGCCATGGGGACGCACAGGAGCAGAGCAGAGTGGAGAGCAAGGGAAGAAGAAGGGCTACTGGGTAGAAGAAGAGCCTAGGCATCTTTTCTGGTTGCTGGAGGTGATGACAGACAGGGGAGTAGGCTCCTTATGCAGCCTTTTGCGGGGCTCTTTTAGTGGGGTGCCTGTCTGTCCATCTCGTGACCAGTATTGTGTCCTGAGCTACTATCCATTTGTTTGTTTATGACCACGGAGGTGATGAGTGCGCCTGCTCGTCTAGGAATCTACGTATACTGCTTTCAGTGTGTGATCTTGAGTAGTAAGGCTGTTTGGTTCGGAGCCTTCACCTGCCCAGCCAAAACATCGGTCGTTGACCAGGCTTCGGCTGGCCGTTTGGATCGCCTCCAAAATTTTGGTGCGCCGGCCCGCCTCAGCTCCCTTCCAGTGCTTTTGCGCCAAATCGTTGGCAAAAACGCGGGCGGCCGAATGCCTCGCCAATGTTTTGGCGTGCCAACAGCGCCCAGGATTTGGCAGGGCGGACGTGGGAACAAACCAAACAGCCCATAACTTTCTCTGACCCAGAAAACCACTGGCCTGATCTGGACAAGAGATAGGAAGACCGGAGCCTGAGAGTTGCGCTGGCCCTTTTGGGCTGTTTGGTTTGTTCCCACGTCCGCCCTGCCAAATCCTGGGCGCTGTTGGCACGCCAAAACATTGGCGAGGCATTCGGCCGCCCGCGTTTTTGCCAACGATTTGGCGCAAAAGCACTGGAAGGGAGCTGAGGCGGGCCGGCGCACCAAAATTTTGGAGGCGATCCAAACGGCCAGCCGAAGCCTGGTCAACGACCGATGTTTTGGCTGGGCAGGTGAAGGCTCCGAACCAAACAGCCTTGCTTCATCTCCAGCGGCTGTCGTCACGGCGGAAGAGCAGCAATCTCGGTGCGGCGGCGGCGAGGTCTTCTTCGTTTTTTTTAGGGTTTTCTTCGGTATTTTGTTGGTTGGCACGCGTGTGCATCTGCGTGTCTCTTCCCTTCGCCTGTGCTGGGCTGTAATCCTCTCCCGTCCTTGTTCGGTGGATTCGCTACTTTGCCCAAGAGAGCGAAAGAGAAGGGGGAGGCAAGAAATTTACACCAAATATCGCTTTCATATGTGGTCCACATGGGTATCATGAACGCATGAACATCGATCATGTGCTGCTTTTAGGTGACCACTGACTCAGGCATGTTCCTCTCCTGCGATTACAGTGCTGCTCAATAACTGTGGTCTTTAATTTAGTTAGTCTTCAAGCTTCGCAATTGAATGTCTTCTACAATGGTTGAGTCAGTGTCATCTGTTCATACATGTACCCGCGTGTGGTCATCTCTGATGGCTATCGTGCATCGGTTTGTTATTTCAACCAGATATTCTATGGCTGGATTCCCCTCTAACTTCTTTTATAAATCTGGATCTCTTTTTCTGCGGGTGGTATTGGTATCCGTATTTGGAGCTAGTTTTGGCTGGCTCGTGGGAACGGCACGAAAAACGCTACCTCCGTGTCTGGCCTAGTTTCCTAAATAAAGGAGTCTCACCTAATAACGTGGCCTAATAACGTGGGCATCTATCTCGTCTCGTGGTATGAGTGTCGGTCTGTACTACCTTACCTTTTCTCTTTTAAAAACGGTGTACTATCTTACTTGCGTGGTGCGTATTCCCTTGAAAGAAGTCGTCATGAATATGCCAGCCATGTTACTAATCGAGTTTGGTTCTTGCACCGCTGCACGAGGGGCTCTGACTTCTTATATGCGGTTAAAGTATCTATAGTTCTTTTCTGGTTTTGTCTTTGTAGCTTGTGCCACTTGCTCTGAACCTAGCTGGCTAGCTCCCACAATAGCTAGGATATACTTTGTTAGAAGGTATAGAGAGAGATAGGTGGAATAGTTGCGGAATATGATGGTTGTATTATTGACCCTCGAGGGCGAGTCTATATTGAGTATAAGACTTGGAGGGTGTCGGTGCTAAACCGGCGGATCTCGAGTAGGGGGTCCCGAACTGTTCGTTTAATCCTAATGGTAACAGGAGGCGGGGGATACAATGTTACCCAGGTTCAGGCCCTCTCTATGGAGGTAATACTCTACTTTCTGCTTGATTGATCTTGATGAATATGAGTATTACAAGAGTTGATCTATCACAAGATCGTAATGGCTAAACCCTAGAAGTCTAGCCTATGAGATTATGATTCTTGTCCTACGGACTAAACCCTCTGGCTTATATAGACACCGGAGGAGGCTAGGGTTACACAAAGTCGGTTATAGAGAAAAGAATCTACATATCCGCATCGCCAAGCTTACCTTCTACACAAAGGAGAGTCCCATCCGAACACGGGACGAAGCCTTATATCTTGTACCTTCATAGCCCAACAGTCTGACCCAAGTATATAGTCCGGCTGTCCGAGGACCCCTTAGTCCAGGACTCCCTCAGTAGCTCTGAACCAGGCTTCAATGACGATGAGTCTGGCGCGCTGATTGTCTTCGGCATTGCAAGGCGGGTTCCTTCTCTGAATACCCCAAAGTAAATTCCGAACACAAGAATTGTGCCCGGCTCTGCAAAACAAATTCCACACGCACCTGTAGAGAATACAATATTTCACGAGTCCAATCCGCTGATAATTTTAGCGGCATGACCTTATGTCATCACCCGACCATTATTTGAATCGTTTTCCAGCCTACCACTCCACGTTCTGAGAGGCGGTTTTTTTATTGGCACGTCTTATCAAAGTAGAGATCGTGTCCCCTTATTACAGGATTTTCATCAACACGGGCGTGGGTAACCCAACCGTTCTGTTGGCATAATTCCTCGGGAATAGGCATGTTTCAAGGCCATGGAGGGGACACTTGATATTCGTCGCCTTTATAAAGGGCTTAGGGCCTGTCCTCTTTCTTCTATGCTAGTTCTTCTCTCGGCCTCCCTCCTCAAGTTCCAACACCCAAGGGTCAATCCAGTCGCTTCGAGCTTCCAGCCATGTCCGAACCCAGCCTTCAAGGCCGGTGGATGGCATCTTCTGTCACAGAGGAAGACATCTCGAAGTTTAGGGAGGCAAGATACTTGACTGCGGAAATCTACCACAGGCTTCCTGCTCAAGGGCAGGTTATTCCTACTCCCAAATCCAATGAGAGGGTAGTGTTGATCTCTCACTTCCTCCGAGGGCTTGGGTTTGCTCTTCATCCCTTCGTTCGAGGGGTAATGTGATACGTCTCCGTCGTATCTATAATTTTTTATTGTTTCATGCCAATATTCAACTTTTATATACTTTTGGCAACTTTTTATACTATTTTTTGGGACTAACATATTGATCCAAAGGCTCAAAGCAGTTCACATGCATTGCATGTTTTATGTTTCGCAGAAACCCAATATCAAACAGAGTCCAAACGGGATAAAAATGAACGGAGAATTATTTTGGAATATTTGTGATTTTTGGGAGGAAGAATCAACGCGAAACGGTGCCTGAAAGTGCGTTATATCGACTAGGGGGGGGGGGTGAATAGGCGATTTTTATGAATTCTTCACTGAGGAATTTGCCGGTGAGGAAATTCCTTAGCGAAGAACTACTTGCAGCGGAATAAGTACTCAGAAGTAAGCATGACAGAATACAAACGTAGTCATCATGATGAAATGAAGACAAACACAGAGTACAGAAAGCGTAAACACAGGATAACACAAGATGAAGACAAACAGACTGAAGAAATTGAACTGAGGAAATTGAGAAAGTCTTCAGTCAAAGTCTTCAAACATAGATATGAACAATCACTCAACACAGCAATGAAGAAATAAAAGAATTGAGAAAATAGAACCAGTAAGGTTGGTGAAGACAATGATTTGGTAGACCAGTTCCAACTCTTTGTCTCGGTTATACGTCTGGTTGGGCGGCCGAGTATTTAAACTCGAGGACACACAGTCCGGACACCCGATCCACCGAGCATGCAGCTCAGATACCAAGTCCTCACCAGATTCTCCTTGAACTAAGGTCACATGCACTCGTCCAATCACTCGTGGTAAGTCTTCAGGCGACTTCCAAACCTTCACAGACTTCGGTCACTCGGCGATCCACAATTCATCTTGGATGCTCTAGACCATGACGCCTAACCGTCTGGAAGAAGCACAATATTCAAAGGTAACAAGCGTCGGATCCACGCAAGATCAATCTCTTCAGTGATGCTCAATCACTTTGGGTTTGTAGGTGTTTGGGTTTGGGTTTTTCCTCACTCAATGATTTTCGCTCAAAGTCCTCGGAGGATGGGTTGCTCTCAAATGACAAGTGTCAGTTTCTCTTGGAGCAGCCAACCAGCTAGTGGTTGTAGGGGCGGCTATTTATAGCCTAGGGAGCAGCCCGACATGATAAGACATAAATGCCCTTCGATGATATGATCGTTAGGTGAATAAGATATTTTGGGACAGCTGGCGCGCAACACAGCAACGGTCGGAATTTTGACTCTCAAATTCCTCAGGGCTATCATGTTCCTCCTCATGTAGGCAATCCGACCGGCGAATTCCTAACTCCTCGGTCGTAATAAATTCTCAACGACTGTAAGAACTTCGTCTCTTTCACTGAAGAAATTGACTGAACTATATGAGATTTCCAATGGCTTCACTCGAAGGGATTGGTAGGTGTAGGATTTTGAGTTGAGCATCACATGAAAAATTTTCCTTAGTATTTCCTCGACCCCCTTAACGAAGACGGTGTTTCCTATGACTCAAGAAGGAGAAAACAAAACTATGAAAATGAAAGTCTTCAAGCTTCATATTCCTTGCATGAATATCAAGTCTTCACGGACACACTAATTTCTTCACTTTTAAAGTCTTCATGAAAGTCTTCAGAATACCAAAATCTTCAAATCGAAGATATTCATTTTAGGGTCGACTTTCTCTCAGAATATCAAACTCCTCATAGACTTATAGACCTGTGTACACTCATAAACACATTAGTCCCTTAACCTATAAGTCTTCAATACACCAAAATCACTAAGGGCACTAGATGCACTTACAATCTCCCCTTTTGGTGATTGATGACAATATAGGTTAAGTTTTTAACGGGATAAACATATGAAGTGTAAGTACTGATATTGAGGAATTTGATTGCAAGATATAGAAGAACTCCCCAAAGATGTGTATAGTGAGGAATTTGCTTTTGAAGCAATGCACACTTGAAGAGTTGAATCATGGAGATCTCCCCCTATATCTTGTAATTCATACATGCATTTGACATATAATATGAAGAATTTGAAATGCATGATGAAATATGGTGCCTGAAGAAATTCAGCATGCGTGCAATAATATTAACGAGGAACAAGCATGCAGAATAACGCATCAAACGTATCAGAGCACAGTGCATCAAAAGTATCAGAGCACCATCGGTTTTAAGATTACAACTCGATCCAATAAAAGTTTCAAAAGAGCGAGAGTTGTAACTTAGCAAAAAAACACCCATATAATAGACCCGCTTGAAGACTAACTCAGATTTCTCCCACTTTGTCATTGAATGACCAAAAGGATCGAAACTGAGGACTAACGTCCCTGAAGAATATCAAGTTGATGGAGGAGTCGCCGTTGCTTGGGTCGGTTGTCGTAGTAGGGCTGCCGCAGTTGTCGCCCAAGTCTTCATTTTCATCGATGTCGCGATGAAGAATAAGAGCTGGCCACCAAGGAAGGAACCTTGACCTTCTTGAATTTCTTCGGTGGAGGTGCAGACCCAAATTCTTCCTTGAGACCCATTCTCTTGGATCTTCTGCACAGAGACATGAGATAGAACAGCCTGTGCACGGTTGAAGGTTTCATGGAGGTAGTAGTGGTTTTTCTTCACTGCATTGTGTGTGGAGGTCATGTTGTGAAGAATTGAACCAAACTGACGCTTGACCCATTTATGATTGCGATCAACTTTCTGATGAAGACTGAGGAGTAATTCACGATCACCATCACCCCGGTGCCGTGGGCTTGAGGAATTTGCTTGGCAGAGGTGTTGGCGGCAGAGTCATGTGTGGCAGAGTCATCATTGGTGGAGTAGGATGCAACCTTGCGAAATTGACCATCCAATGGACGAATGCCTTCATTTATCACAACAGTTGCCTTGCCTTTGTCATCAACTGAGGAAAATGTCCATTTGAGGACTTCAATTGGAGGCAAGTAGCTGCCGTGGTTCAGAGTATCAGCCTTGTAATTGAGTGAAGACCTTGTCCTGATGAACCTCATAATCCATGGTGCATAAGGCTTCAGCTCAAATGGTGACATAGCAATATCCACCAGAGTCCTCATGAAGAAATCATGGAAGTTGACGGGAACGCCATGAATGATATTGAAAAGCATATTCTTCATGATGCCAATGACTTCTTCATCATTTGAGTCGTGGCCTTTGATAGGACTCATTGTCTTCGCTGAATGCGATAGACAATCCGTGGCACATACATAATTCCTTGACGAGGAATTTGGTTCGAGGACTTGCCACGCTTCAAGGGCTTCACCAAAGACTTGCATGTAATGATTTGTAAGCTCAGTTCGTTGTAGATGCAACGAGCACCTTCAAGGGAGGATCGAGTGGGAGGGCACGAAGCAATTCAGATTCTTGGTGCCTTGTAATGAGTATTTTCGACATCCACCCAGCACCCATGAGTTCACATCTTGAATTTCCTGTGATGTGCAGCGTTGCATAGAATTGAAGAATGAGTTCTTCATTCCAATCACAGATGTCAGTGCAGAAATTCAGCAATCCAGCATCGTGAAGAACACTGAGGACTGGCTCGAAGCCTGACAGAGATTCCATGTCCACGTGAGAAATGTGTTCATGATCGAAGACTTTGTCTTTGTTAAATAGCACCGAGGAATAGAAATTGGCTTGACTAGCAGTCTAGAAACGCCTCTTCCTTATGCAAGCAGAATCATAGGGATTGTAGTCAGCGAAGAACACATGCTCGTTGAAGAAATCTTCAGCCTTGAACTTTTGCTTCTTTGAGAATGGATCCTTTGGCTTGGGCAGAGGAGTGTCAGTGAGTTGCATCACAACCTCAGGAATCGCAATCTCCGGTTCTTCAGGCTGAGTAATTTCTGGTTCCTCTTGATGGCGATCTGCGTGTTCAAAGGATCAAGCAGACATCGCTTTCTTCAAAGACTGGTGGGTGGAATTTCTTCATGCACAGACGAGGTAGGATGAGTTTCTTAAAATCCCATTTGAACGGTTGGTGCAGGGGACTGAGGTATTTGTTGTATTGGGGTGAAGAGTGGAGAATTGGGATGTTGACTTTCCCAAAAGTCATCATTCATCAGGCGTAGTGCATACAATATCCACGTCTTCATCTTCAATTTCTTCAACGCCAGCCTCTTCAGCTGTGAACTGAGGCATTGGCGAGGAAGCAACATGCGTTAAAGGGATCACATCCACTTCAATTTCTTCATCAATCTGCTCTGACGGAGCAGCAAAATGATTTTCTTCATCAGATCTGCTAGGGATCACATATTCTCCACCAAAAGGAACAAGGTCCTTTGATGGCAGGGTGGAAATCAGAACATCACCAATTGGATTTTCAAGTGAGCTGGTCATAGGCTTCATTTTCTTCGGAGCTGAAGAATCTGAAGCAGATGATGCTTTCCTTTTCTTCACTGCAGCTCTCTCTGCAGCCTTGGTCTTCCTCACATCTGATGCAGATGGAAGGGTAGGAGTTGGTGTAGGCGCAGGAGGAGATGAGGAATCTGTTTGAATTTCCTCAGGTGCAACTGATGCAGTTGCCCTGACTTCTTCATTTTCTTCAGGCGCACCACTAGTGGATGCCCTGGCAATGTCTTCAGCGGATGGAATGGAGTCATCAGCCCTAGAACTAGCATTTTCATCAGTAGCCTGAAAGTCATCAGCGGTGCTGGCATGTTCTTCAGTTTGCTGAGTAGAGGCTTCAGCTTGAGGAATTTCTTGTTGCGATGGGGCTGCAACATTGGTGAACTTCTCGGTCGGTTTAACGAAC